>QRDG01000724.1:0-386600 GCA_012064385.1 Puccinellia tenuiflora
TGGGACCCACGTGACTTGCTCAATGGGGTTCTTATTCGCAACCCATGGGTTTGAGGCGAATATGAGGACCGCCGGTAACTTTGTCCCCCCCCCCCCCAACAATGTATAAGGCTCATGCCGGGGACAGCAAAATAACACATTGTGATTGCTACGATATGTAAACTACATATTATATAACACGAATACATTAAATGAAAGATCAAATTATGTGGTTCTGAAATTTTGACAAAAAGTTCATTGGTTCATCACACACTTTTAACAAGAGACATATCCGATGCACCAAGTCTTGTGGTGCAGCAGTCTTTGATTTACATGTGTAAAGATGTAAAAAAAACTGAATAATATCAGCCTATAGAAGCAACACATATGCAACCCTCAATTAATTTTAGTTATACGTTCAAAACACATTTGAGAATCCAACTTGAAAGGTCGACTTTTTTACCCTAGGTGGGGTGACGACATGACCTTCGTATCGTCACCTTAAGTTTGCGCATTTTTTTTTTGTTTCTCTTAGTGACAATATGGTGTATCCGGATTTGTCTAGGGATGCAAGTGGTATCTCGCTTATAGTCCACTTCTAATTCATTTGAAGATTTATAGTCCAATTTGAAATAAAAATCTTCGACGAAGTGGGACCCCACTTGACAATTAAGGTTTGTCTCAATGTCCGGGTGCTAGATAATAATTTGTCCATGTAAATTCTAAGATCAACGCCGAAAGTTGAACCCTTCTCTATATTATTTATCTTAATACGGTGAGAAGGATCCATAGAAGATTCTTCTCCGGGGAGAGCTTCTTTTAGGAAGACACATAACCGAGTGTTGCTTAGTTGGCTAGCAATAAGAGTACTCGATCGGGCTCTTTGCCCGTTGATCGTGGCCACGATTAGGCCGTGACGTGCATACCATAAGCGTGGGGACCACCTAATCTCTCTCTCTTTCTCCTTCTCTCTTTGTTCCTCTCACTGTATCTCCTCTGTCTTCTTCCCTTCGCCTTTGCACCGCATAGCTGACCTCCTCCTCTCGTGCCTACTCTTCGGAGCTCCACGGGACTCCACCTCCTCCGTCCTCCCTCAACCTTCCTCACTGGAACCTGAGCCGGAGCCGGCGACACCACGGCTGGTTGCGGTGGAGAATGCTCCGGCGAGCCGTGACCGAGCTGGAAACGGGGGAGCGGCTGGCCGTGGCGACGCCAGTTGAGGCACAAAAGAAATTTAGCTGGGTGGGTGTGCAGGGTCTCCGGTAGGGGCGGATCTCCCAGTAGGGAAAAGTAGGGCGGCCGCCCTACGTTGATTTTTGACAAAAATATTTAGATGGACGGATTTTTTCTGAACAATTTGAGTGGTCGTGCATGAAAAACGGACTCTGTATGAAAAACTCTTCTTGTTTTAGTCAACACTGCACAAAACCGATTCTAAAGTGAAAAGAGGAATTAGGTCTAGTGTAGTCGGAAATCAAATCTTTCTCTTTGTAATAGTCAAATCTTTGATCTCTGTCCTAAATATGGGTTGACGGAAGATGGTGGTGGCGACTTCTAGAGCATGCGCATGCGGTACGCGCTAAGGATCCGTTAGACCGGTTGTGCTCCCTACTCGTTGATGGGTGACTTGGTGAGGCCTTCGGTTTTAGATGATGTGCGTAGATATAAGATTGGCTCCGATCATCTCCAACCCTTCATCAATGTTGTAGGTTTAGCGACAGCATTCCGACGGTTCGATCTAATCTTTGTACCGCATCACACAGATATGGAGAGGATGCAGTGCACTTATCGCGGAGAGATCGTTGTAGGTGTATATATGAAACGTTGCACACGTCCACTTGTGTGGGAGATGCTACCAGCCAGTTGGAGGCTCGATGTACGGATATTGTGTAGTGCGCGCACACAGGACACACCGACACGGCATGGGTACGGTACGATCAGAACCAAAGAAAAAAAAGCTTCGAACTGCGCCTGATCTCGTACGTTTCAAAGTTCTACTATGCTCTAGCTGCCACCTGAACGAGCATCGGGGTCTCAGATCACAGGCTTCGCGTGACTGATCGCGTGGTCCCACACAGTAACAGACATGAGGTTTTCTCCGGATCTCATGCTGCCGCCATGGAATTAATCACCGTGCATTAACGCATATACGGAACAAGTGGTCCACGATCGATCCAAGTCCATAAGCAGGACACTACATTTACTTTTACTTCTCTCACTCAAGTTATCGTCAACTGGTTCTGATAGTAGACCACACGCAGGGCTGGACTAACGAGCTACTCGGCTCGTTAAGACTCGGTTCGTTAAGACTCGTGATCGTTAAGGCTCTAATCATTAAGTTTATTAAGGATAACGAGCTAAATACAAAGCTTTGCTCTGTTCGTTATATGTTCGCGAGCGCTCGTGAGTAGCTCATTAAGAAAATACATCAGTAATCAGAATATATTATGCCGTCATGCATAAAAAAATACATAGGTCCAGCCGTTTACAAACAGGAATACATACATGCATCAAGCTAATTGAGTAAACTAGATAGTAATCATCAGAAACAAAGTAAGTACTAGCAAGAAAATGAAATAGGAACTACGGACGCAGCCATGTGACATGCTGCTACCGAGCTTAACGAGTAACTCACGAAACTCACTAACTCGATTGTTTAGCTCGTTAGTGTTACCGAGTAAAAATTACTGCTCAGCTCACTTCGTTAAGATAATGAGCCGAGCTCAAACGAGTCGAGCAGCTGAGCATTTATTAACTCACGGAGTAGGCACGCTCGCCAGGGCTCCACCGATCGTGCCATGCGCGACCAATGTGCATGAGTGCCGCTCGTCCCTAGTTAGGGTTTGACACGTATGTCTCCCTACTAGAAGAAGAAAACTACTGGAGTACTCCATGTCGCTTATATTTTATCTTATGTTTGAGTTTGAAAAAGGTCAACTACCTGTCCCTGCCAACCCTAGATCTTAGTCCCAAAACTATAATAGACACGTCCCACTTGCAAGTTTTTTTTGTTTGTTACACGCGATGTAAACTAGAATAAAACCTTAGGAACCTCATAGGCTCATACACAATTTAGGAATCAAAGTTCTATTTCGAACATTTATGTTTGGCTCAGATCCAGTGGCGGCGCCAGGTTGAGGAAGCTGGGTATTCATTATTCCTGTAAATTTTTTTTTGCTCTCAAAGCAATATATGAACAAATACAGTAGCAATTTATCAATCAACCACGAACAGGGCGGAGCAAATCAAGAAATTAGATCTACTACTAGTAACGCCAGGCGGAGCAAATCAAGAATCTAACCTCAGCTAAATAGAATAGAGAATTAGAGGGAGGCGGTGTTACCGATGGCAATGGGTACCCATTACTCACCTACCCTGCGGGTTTTTACCGGTGAGGGTTTGGTAAAAGGAAATTACCCATGGGTATGCAAATGGTAAAATGTGTGTACCCAGTGGGTATAGTGGGTGCGGGTGTGGTATAGCAGAACCATACCCACATACCCACATACCCAGTTGTGTTTGCATATAAAACGAGAATTTCTCTAGAAAAATCACAATTTTCAAAATTTAATACCTAGAGCAAACAAGACAAGTGCTAAATTTACAGTCAATTTAGTTTAACCCTAAGACTAATTAGGTTTTACCTTTATCCCACCCCGCCGTCAGGCCCGTCGCGTCTAAGTCAACTCATGACACGACGCCCCGGCCAATCGCCCACGCCTCCGATCGCTTCATCTCCTGCATCATGGACGTCCCGACGCCCCGCAAACGATCGATCTCATCACCCAGGAATCGAATTAGTGAATAAATAATCCTACATGTCATTGTTTTTTATTATATGTTATGTGTTAATATTGCCTCGTTAAGTTGTTGGGTGGGTTTACCCATGGGTTTTTAATACCCTGACGGGTGCGGATATGATATAAAATCTATACCCAGATGCGGGTATGGGTGTGGGTGCGGATAAGATGCGTAGGACGCGGGGTGCGGGTTTGGTAAACTATACCCATACCCGATGGGGATGGGTGCCATCGGTAGGCGGGGTCATACTTGTTACCTGGCTACGGGGGCAGTCCTCCGCCGCTGCGTGGTGGTGAAGAGGGGGGTGAGGCCACGCCGTCACGGGGTGAAGAGGGGGTTGGGGCCGTCGTGGCCGCCTGCTTCTTAGGGACGACGCCTGCAATGGATATTTCGCTAGGGCTGGTTCTGCCACCGCTTTGTGCGTGGTCTTGAGAACTATGGGCTATGGCTGTGCGGCTTAGCATATATGGGCCGACATGTATAAAATTTTATTTTGCTCAGATCTTGGTATTCATGTGCATACAGGTGCATACCACTGGCGCCGCCACTGCTCAGATCGACTGAACCACATGGATCACGAAACCATGTAGGGCAAAATCTGCACTGTTCTTAAACCGTTTAAAATGAAATACCACCGAACTGATTTTCAAAGTGCCATTACGAGAAATAGAAAAATGCGACTTAGATAAATGTGAAGTAGATTTCATCAATATAGTGAGTGCTTTGACTTGATAGTCCGAGTGCAATGTGTTGGCACCCTGGCTCCATGGAGCCGTTTATTTTAACGTTTGGAAAATAAATTTTAAAGTTTCAAACAAATTCCAAAACAATATATACATATAGCCAATGATGTATTTTCCAAGATCGCATAATCTCAGTCTGAAATATGTTATGTTCTACGCAACATAAAAAGGATAAAATTGCAGATCTGGATGCGTAAACAGTGCGCCTACAAAGCTAATTTGTCTTTTTTCGTAGCCTAGAATAAAAAGAATTTCGCAATGAACTTTTTCCACAATTGTAGGATACAATATTGGATACATCCAGATATATTTTTAGAATTTTTGAACTTTAAATACCATTTTCAGAAATTTCAAAATAAAGGGCTACATGTAGCCCGAGTTCCAAACGGTTTTTTCCGTGAAATCATCAAAAGATATGACTATTGGTATCTTATGATATTTATAAATATGGTCATACTGGTTGATATTCCTTTTTTGATTCCTCGTTTGCAACGTTCGCCACACCCGTGAATGCTAACTTTAATTTTTGTCCCAAAACACAAATACAAAATAACATTACCCACCTAATTTTAAAGGTAAAATTTGTGAGAACTCCTACATAATTTATAGATACAAATACCTTGAGCAATTTATGTTTGGTTTGAATTGAAGCATAAGAATGTAAACATTCTTTAAAATGAAGCATATACCGGTTTCAAAAATTGATTTTGTTTTTGAGACTAGAGAGACATGGCAAGATAGTCTAGGAAAATTCATCAAAGGATATGACTATGGGTGTCTTGTGTAAAGTGACATTATAAATTTACCTATCTTTGTGTTATGAATTTCTCTTATCCCTTACTAACATTCTCCACACATGTGAATGTTTCCGGAAATTCGAGACCTCGAGATAACCCAGTTTTTAGGGTGGTTTTGCATATTTGAAGTTTTTTTAAGGAGAATATTGTGAAAACGAGGATGCAACACATTGGTAGCACACAAGAAGTCATAAAAAACGTCTTTTTTTTTCTTGTACACAAATGGACAAGATACACCGATTCATCTTTTATCAATTTCACACATGACACAAATAGTCTTGTAACTTTCTTATGTAATTCTTAGACAGTAAACTCCGAGCATTCCTTACATTTATGAACTTTAGTTCACATATTATAAGAACCCTAAAATGGTGAACCACTATCAAAACATTGCTATGGTCAAATTAAACGACATACTTTGTAACTTAACATGGTCATAGTTTAATATACAAATTATACCCGTCATCATACTTAAAGTTTTGAATTGCACTTGTTCATTCACAACCATTTGTGAAATACACTAAATATGTCCGATATGGTTAATCCTCGAAGACTAAGTACCATGTTTAGAATTATTATATATATATATAAGCGCCCAAGATCTTATGTATTTAAACATTACTTATTTTTTCTTAACGATTGCTATCCTTAGTTTCTAAATATACGATTTCTTCTACTTTATGTTCTTTAATTTATTATGAGTTTTTATGGTAGTATATGCGTCCATATCTACATTATATATTTTGTATATTATATCATTGCCTTTCCGACAGATTAGTGTGTGTAAAAACCACTCCCATACCCATAGAACAAAAAAACTACCCCAAAATGGTCTAACAGAGTAAATAAAACAGGATCGGAGAGGTAATCTTTATATGTGAAAGGATAACTTAGTGACAAACCCTAAAATATACAAATAACCGAGGGCTTAAAATAGAAATTTCTTGTTTTCAAGCAAACATTCTACATTTATTGAGTACCTTTTAGTACGTAGGCACGTTTCGAAACGGTAGCCGCGTTTTGACGTGAGGTTAGAAGCCGCCCTCATGCTCGCGCCTCGTGTTTTCAAATGTGTTTCATAGACTGCCAAAAAAAGAGATCAAAATTATCTTTCGAATAGATATCAATTATACAATATGTACAAGTACATTTTTGTAATGAAGAAAGACTTCGTTCTGTCCGTTGATACCTGATCCAAGGGCCAGGAAAGAAGTTTCCGGATTCTCGAAACACCTGATATGCTCTCCCCCCTTCGCCATTTCAAAAACCGAACTGCCGAGCGCCTCGCCGCGGCCTGCCCCCTCCTCCGCCTCACCCCTCTCGAGACCACTCTTCTCCGGCGGCGACCTCCTTCCCTCTTAGCGCGGCGGCAGCGCATCGGCCCTATCTACCGATCTACGCCCTCTCGTCCTCCTGGCTCCTCCTCTCGGGTGTCGGCAGATCTGTGCGGCGGCGGCCGTCTTCGTCGGCGGCGCGCCCGGCCGGTCGTCGTCCCTAGCCTGGTAAGTTACTTGTACTCCCCTTCCGGTAGATCTTCTCCTTCCCGGCACGCCGTCTTCGCCGAATTCGGGTAGCCACTGATTCTGTGGCTAGACCAAACTGAAAAAGAAGCTCCCTTTTGAAATTTGAACGCCAGGTTGTTCTGCTGTAACCCGTAGATTGAAAAAGTTTGCAGCTTTTAGACATCGGGACTCCCTTTGACGATTAGAGTTTGATTCATTATCACACTGCTACTGCCCCGCGATCATTTGACAAGCACCATGGTTGGGGCCTGTTGGTTCCGAGACTTGAGAACGTTTAGTGTTGGTTTTTGGTGGAAATACTGTCCGGTTTCAGATTTATATGCAAGGAAACCTATGGTTGTGAGAAATGCATACAAATTTAGACTACACACAGACAGTAAGTTGCTGGTAGGGGTAAGTTTGTTGGACATTTGGGTGGGGGACTGAAACCTGAATTTGAAACTATTTGGACTGGATCTGTAATGCCATTCAATTTCATTGCGGAAATTAAGGGCATCTTCCTGATTCGATTTTTGTTTGTCCGCTGTTATAAGATACTCCGTATACTGTAGGGTACATTTCCATGTTTCTAGTTTACCATAAAAAATATGTCTGCTGTCCGTGTAACTGCAACATTGCTTGAAGCAACTCCTCAGATGCCTCACTGAGACATTGAGGCTTGGCAGTATAGTGATTCTGATTCCTGAGTAAACTGATTCTTATATCCCTTCTAGGCTTCTGCTACAGAGAGGGGGTTGAGCACTCAGTCCTCACCCGTGATGACAAGCGATAAAGGAAAGGCTTCAAAGAAGGTTGGGGAGGCTTCTGGACAGCCATCTACTCCTCATGATGGGAAAGTCGGCAATGAGCCACAGAGGCAACGGTCGCTCAACGGGTAGATACTAACAGATCTCTGCAGAAACATGTTAAGTGTATACCTTTTTTTTTCTTATGGTTCTCTGCCCTGTACCTTTAGGAGGACTACCGGCCCAACACGACGCTCAACGAAAGGAAATTGGACCCCTGAAGAGGTATGCCATCGAGTCAAATATTGTGTTTTTATTGGCAAATGGCTATTTATTCTCCAAATTGTTGAATGGTGACTAAACATCTGAGAATAGTTAGGAATGATCAACCATAAAATATGCATTATATAAAACACAATTCTATGGAGCACCCTGGCCCTCGTGTGGAGGCTTGAGTTGTCCCATTGGGTGGTTTAGTCCAACATTCGTAGTAAGACACATGTGAGTCTCTGACTTTTCAATGAAATGAAGCGCAATCCTTTGCTTTTTCTTGAAAAAAGACACATGTGAGTCTAGCAAAACTGCACAACTTGGATTAACCCATGTACAAGACAAAAGCTGCACTTCGAATCTTATAACATGAGTTTGCTGTTAAGTGTGAGAATTTCTTGCATATTTAGTTATTTACACCGTAGGAGGTTCCCCTACAGTAGCATCGGAAAAAATCTTGCATATATATCCATGGAAGCCTAGCACAGCTGCACAACTTGGATTCACCCATATAACAGACAAATGGTACACTTCAAAGTCTTATAGCATGGGCTTTACAGAAAGAGTCTTATAACATGGAGTTTCCTGCTTTATTCTGTTATACCCTCAGTTGCAGTTCTGTTCCATTCTATGTTATCAGCAGTGTTGCTGTCATGTTTTTGTGGAAATATATTGTATATGTCTCTTAGTGCCTCACTGATATGTGGGTGCCATTTAATCAGGATCACGATGAAAAAGCCATAATATAGATCTGTGACATAGACCAAAAAAATCTTAGTTTGTTCGCTGACCTGTCTAACCTTTCACATGCGTGCTATTCAAATGCAGGATGATATATTGTCCAGAGCAGTTCAGACTTACAACGGAAAAAATTGGAAAAAGATAGGTACTTCCTATGGATTGTTATGCGTGTCTAAGATTTTGTAGCAGTGCTATTAATTTACTCTTCATGATGGTATATTCGTAGCATCTATAACTTCTTACCTTTGTTGAGTGTCTTTATCACTATTGCTATAATCATAAACAGGCATCTAAAATCAGTGTTGCACATTATCTTAAGTGTTCTCTTGAGGGGAAAAGTATGTAAGCATCCCACATCGTACTGTGGTCCATATGTTGTTCTTTAACATTTTGGTATCTATGAACACTGCATTTTGTACCATGAGGCTTTGCTTCCTTTGCTTTCTATTCTTCTATTCTCTTGTACTGCTTTATAATTACAGACATTGATTTGTTTGAGGGCCTAGAGGATGATCCTCCCGTTATCTAAAAAAGGACATTAATTTCATTCATTTGCTTGTGTTTTGTCACAAGTCCAAGCATTGACACAATATCTTTTACTTTTCCAGCGGAATGTTTTCCTGATAGAACCGATGTACAATGCCTGCACAGGTGGCAAAAGGTTCTAAATCCTGAGTTGATCAAAGGGCCATGGTCCAAAGAAGTAAGCCCCCCTATTTGATTTGTTTCCATTTTCAGGTCTATTTTTAAACAATGGCTGGAAGTCTTTGTATGCCCACATCAATTGGTTCTTTCACCTTTTCAGGAAGATGACATCATTGTTGAGATGGTAAAGAAATATGGTCCGAAGAAATGGTCAACCATTGCTCAAGCTTTGCCAGGACGCATAGGGAAGCAATGTCGGGAACGGTATGGCATGGACCTTTAATTTCATGAATCTTGCACCAACTTTTCTTTTGGCAACTACAGTGTATATGGTGTACTGTTGAACAACTGAATGCGACAGTAGGTTCATGGAGCATCGCGCTGCTCTGTTACTTCTGCACACCAGTATTGTGATTAATAGAACATGTGAATTATGTTGTTCCTCATGCAAGTTATACACAGTTCTCCTACACGCTCTCAGTTAAAGAACACAGTAATCAGTATCAAAAAAAAAAAAGAACACAGTAATCTCAACAATCACTAATGCAAGGTTGATTTTTACAGAAACAGAAAGTGTTTGTTTTACTCTTTCCATTATCCCTGTGATTCTTATGCTAATCCATATGTCGAATTATGGAAAAAATTATAAATAAAAATAAAAAAATCTATGTCCAAACCTAGTAATGCTAGTACCAAGATGCTAGCTAGTAATACCAGAATTCAGGAGAGCTGATGTTATAATTTTTGACTCACCGGCTTTTTGGTAAAACCAGCAAAAAAAAAACAGTTTAACTAAAGTATTAACATTTTTCAGTTACAGTTTAGCATACTATGACTACTAGCTGAATGCCCGTGCGTTGCCACGGTCCGTTAAATTGTTTTTTTATGTCAACAACGTCCATCATGTCTGCTCCATGAGCCACATAAGTTGAAGATATCTAAATAATTAAAATAAAGATTATATTCAGCATGCAGAGAAAAAAAATCTATGTATACATATCCTTTGGTTATTCTGAACCGAGTGAGTCTTTGGTCGCTTTCAATATCATGGTGTATATGTCAGTTGCTCCACACAAGACATCTTTTTTCTGTGATCTATAAAATTGAAGCATGTATTCAAATAAAACTTAGATATGATCATATCCAAACATGATCTCTAAAACTGGATGATCGCTAAAACTTTGCAATAAAGGACCGTATGCATCAAATAAAACTTAGATATGATCATATCCAAACATGATCTCTAAAACTGGATGATCTCTAAAACTTTGAAATAAAGGGATGTATGCATCACTTTGATGCAAAGGTGGGACGCGAGTTCCCATTTCGGAAAAAAAATCCAAACATTCAATAAAAAACAACAATGGTCCGGACATCTCTCACATCCATCACAACATGACGTGGGTGCGGGTGCCATCACAGATTCACAGGTGACCCTGGACATTCGTATACTCCAATGCTAGCAAGGAAATATGTACACCAAGACATGCATAAACGTATGCCTATAAAACCTGATTTTAAAGCTTAGAATTTGAGTTAATCAGTTTACTGAATTAACATTCCGACCAGGACAACAAGTATTCAAGGTAGTATCCAAATTTTATTTTGGAGAATAAATGTTTTGAATTTTTCAAGCATCCCGCTTGGTTGCGTTACTGAACCGTACTTATGACGATGACTCTTGATCATTGTGAATGAGCATGCTCAAATCATACAAGAGACCATGCTACTTATGCACATATAAAAAATACTTGAACTATTGATACCAAGCACATGGTAGGAATCCATAGTCACATGCTGTATTGCTCATCGCCTCGTTTAGTATACATGTACGTACTGCAGGCTGTACATGAACGAGGGCAATGCATGGTCGCTAGCCATGGCATGCATGGCATCTGTGGAACCATCTGCCTCTGCCTTCTCCAAAGGTGCACCGCTACGTGCTGTGAGCAGAGTCTGTGTTGTATAAGGAGGCGTACAATGAACGGATCGTTACACCCGACATACACATGACAAACATGGATCGATCGAACGCGACGTGCATACGACACGATCAAATTTATCTGTTGATTGGGCCGGCCCAGACCAAGAAATCGATGGGGATTCCTCATGTGATACATAGCACGGTCCGGCCCATGTGTGACACCAGGCATTCACCAATCCCAATTTAATAGTAAAGATTATTCACTTACCATTTTATTTTTCGTTGTGAAAGTTTTATTTTTGGCTCAACAGAATAGCAGCTAGAATACATGCTACAACTTTCATATGCTAGTAACACCTCTATCTATCCAATGAAATGAAACGCAGAGGCTTTTTGCGTTTTCTCGAAAAAAACTTTCATATGCTAGTAATGGCATGTTTTATTCTGGGGTATTTTCTCAAATCTCCGGACATTCTATAGATATACATTGATACCTGACATGCCATTTGTAAGATTGTTACTGAAGATTTGATAGTTAAACAATTTAGTCTTTTGTTAAAGAAGTCAAGTTTGGTTATTTTAAATATGCATGTGCACTGACTTTAATTGGTAGCCATCACTCATTCACGATGGAGTATGGATCCTTTAATGATGGACTATATTATCTATAATTAGGTGGCACAATCATCTGAACCCTGGCATAAACAAGGAGGCATGGACTCAAGAAGAGGAGATTACTCTCATACATGCCCATCGAATGTACGGAAACAAATGGGCTGAATTGACAAAGTTCTTACCTGGAAGGTAACTAAAAAATGATTTTTTATGTATGAGCTGGTGGGAAATATTTATTTATGGTGTCATGACGAGTCCTGTCCTGTGAAATGAGTTTCCTTCTCATTCCAGAGTCTATTTCACCACCCCTGATGAATTTCAAAACTTTTGGGTTCAGTATCCATTCCCACTTTTGTATTAGCCATCATTTGCAAGCTATGGTGTGATACTTGGGGAAAGATGGTAACCTCAAAAAAGAACTAAATCGTTTGCTTTTGGAGAATAAAATTAGGGCATAGTTCCATTAAAATGTGAAACCATTGCCACTGCAGTAGTTCTCTTTTATTTTCTATGAATAAAATTTGGAACTAGGGCACTTCCATCAAGTATGGTGGAGAGTATTACGGGAAGCAGGGACATGCACACTATATTAGGAGTATTCCCTTATGTGCACATATTCTTTGCATATCATTAGACTTGTATAGTCTAGGCACACCCAAGGCCATGTACTGACTTGCTCTTAAATTACTAATGCTTATTGTTCAACAAATAATGACTTCTTTTAGACTGCTGAAATGATTGAACTTCTAAATTTGTGTTTCCCTTGCCAGGACGGACAATTCAATTAAAAACCACTGGAACAGTTCTGTAAAGAAGAAAATTGATTCATATATGTCAGCAGGTTTACTTGCTCAAGTCTCGACTCTCCCACTTATTGAACACCCGGTGCAGTTTAATTCCTCACCGGCAATGACCCAACAAAACAGTGAAGACAGTGGCTGCAATGCTGTCAGGGAGGTCGAAGATTCATCAGGGTGTAGTCAATCATCATTGGCCATGGTTTCATGCTCGCAAGTACAGAATGCAAATTTGGCCTTGAGCTGTGATTTACAAGTAAATGTGGATCCCAGCAAGATAGAAGCACATGATTCTCAATCTTCTATGTGCGAGGAAGCATGCTATACTTCCACCGAGGGTGTTGCATCTGTATTGTCTGAGGTTCATTGCCATGTTTCTTCCTCTGGATTTGATCCAGATAAACACTTGCAACAGGAGCTTGGTCAAAGGATGAGTTTGCAGATGGATATTGATGAAGCACCCAGTAACTCTATGTTTGTAGACAACCAGACTATTTGTAGTACATCAAACAATGAAAGATCCATGCTACAGTACGAGATAGCACCAGATATCCCTATCTCAATGCTAACAAGCATTTCTGGAGATGATGAAAAACAACAATACATGTCTGAGGCTGACTTCAGCATTCCTAATGGTTTGAAACCAGAACTCTGGCAAGATATTTCATTCCAGAGTCTTCTTTCTGCACCTGACGAAGTTGATGAGGATTCTTTTTCAAGACTAAGTCACCAATCAGATGCATATTCATCTAAAGCAGACACCAATTTCGTGGCACCACCCAACCCATCGGATGCATCAAATCCGCCCAGTATGATGTTGACTACTTATGGCCAGGGTCCAATGATGTCATTACCACAACCTCTTATCTGTTCAAATGATTTGTCTGATGCACCTGATGAAGAGTCGAGAGAAATGCCAGTTCCTGAGTCAGAGATGGTCGTATACACGCATGATTCTTTTGATGATTCTGAGCAGTCTGCTAATCCTGGCAGCAGTGATGGCGGACTTAGTGCTTCTGCAATTACAGAAAGATTGCCGGAATATGGGGACAAGCAGTTGACTGATGCTGAAGAACCATCATTGGCACAGAGTGAGGCTGCACCAGATGGAGAGCAAGATAAGGGATCCCTATTCTACGAACCTCCTCGCTTCCCAAGCATGGATGTTCCATTTGTCAGTTGTGATCTTGTAACTTCTGGTGATCTCCAAGAGTATAGTCCCCTTGGCATCCGCCAGTTGATGCGCTCAACGATGAACGTAACGACTCCATTGAGATTGTGGGGTTCCCCTACACATGATGAAAGTCCTGGTGTTGTGCTCAAGAGTGCCGCCAAAAGTTTCATATGCACACCATCAATATTAAAGAAACGACCGAGAGATCTCTCATCTCCGACTCCAGATAAAAGAATTCAGAAAAAAACTGGGACTGAAAAAGACTACACAATTGTTACTGAATCCATTTTTGGCACGGATCAATCTGCATCTTTTCAATCTCTGGAGAAGAAACTTGAATTCTCTTATGAAATCCAGGAAAATTTTGGTGAAACAAGTGAGATGGTAAAAGATGGACAAAATGCATGGAACAGCCATCCTGTAGACGAGCATGGGAGAGGGGAACAATGTTCCACTTCAAATATGGATAATACTAAAGACGATCTACGAGAAAATCTAGTAAGTGCTTTTAAATCAGTTCTTCAGTTGTACTTACCCAGTTGATAGCACCATATGCTATAGAAAAGGCAGCGGTTATATAGTTATTATGATGTGGCAAAAGGAGCGTGCAAAGTTACTCCAGTAAATTTAGCTTTTGGGCGTCTTCAAAGAAATGTGATTCAGATTAGCGAGTACTCTAATGTTGTCGTCATGTGTGGCATATGCAGAGTCGGATAAAGAGTGGGGCAAAACAACATACAAGTTTACCCCTTGATTAGTTGACCTTGTTCTTACTTATATTCTTGTTCCGTGCAGCAACCTTCAGGTGTTCTTGTGGAGCACAAGGGCAATGCCATCCCTGATCATGGCGCAAATGCCATGGATCAGAAAGTGAACACAAATCCTGAAGCTTTATCCGCCTGTAAGGAAAGAACATCTGCTAAATCGAAGTCTACAGAACGCATTGCCGAGAAATCTTCACCGTGCATTCATATGGATTATGAATATGTGAACATGTAAGATTTCACACTAGTCCACCTCTGATGATTTGTGGTTTTTAGATAAGTTTGTTTCGGTTGATCTGCTCATATTTATGTGAGAGTTAATATGTAGCAGGTCTTATGGCAACTGATTGTTGGTAGAATGATTGTTTTATCCTGATCTGGTTACTAGCAAACATCAATGCTGACTGTGCAACTCTGATAATTCTATAGAGTTGCGAAATCAATTAAATTTTAATTTTGAAACTGGTACCTGGCAAGTTGTCATCATTTCATGTTAAGCTTTGTTTTGTGCTAGATAACTTTATTGGCCTGAAGATTTAGATTTACCTTGATACCTATTATATTATTGGACTTACGAATGTATGGATTAATTCTTATGTCTGAAAATACAAGATTCCTCCAAGTGCTTCCATCTTTACTCTGTACCTGCACATCATTTGCCAGTGATTTTGATTTATCTAGAACGCGGTGATAATATGTCATCTATCAACCAACTCCCCTACTGGGATCACAATCTGGAAGGATATAACTGTCAAATAACACATGGATCTTTCTAATGAAAAACACAGTTACAGTAGCAAATTGCCAGTCAGTTTGTTATTTTTGCTAATTCTGAATCGCTGGTCTTGTCAGATTCGCTGATACCCCTGGTGTCAAAAGAGGATTGGAATCTCCTTCGGCTTGGAAGTCTCCTTGGTTCACAGATATGCAATATAAGGTATGCTTAGCCTTGACATTAGTTTTCTTACAGCCATTCTGTGTCATATTTTGATGAGCCTTTATGATCAGTATCTAAGTTGATGGCCCATATTCTTAGTCCTGACTGGGAATCGTTCTCTTCTATTTGTAGTCTTGCACTCTTGAGTTGGTGCTTTAAAAGCACTTTTTTTTGTCATGTATTACTCCTGAGAAGCATCCTGTTTCTTTCTCTTTGTTTATATCCTTACGTGTGCCCATATGTTTGTCACAGGGGTCATACTTCGTCAGCCCTGCAGATGCAACCTACGATGCCTTAGGATTGATGAAACGAATAAATGTGCAGAGCGCTGCTGCTTTGGCGGATGCCCGTGAGGTCCTGGCAAGTGGCAGTCGATGTGACAGCAGAAATTCTGATAAAGAAAACAAGGAAAACATAGATGCCGAGAAGAAAGCAGGAACTAGCAAGTCGCAAACTAAAATTATGGTGCGTAGTTCTCAACTGCCTCATTCGGTATTCAGGATAGTGGAGTTATTTTCTTAGGACACCATAATTTAATATATTTTTAGAACCTAATATAATTTGATTCTTTGTTGATATATAGTTGGTCAAATCATCCTTAGTTTTCCTATATATATAAAGCAATGAAAAATGTGAAAAAATTATGGTAATATGATTGCTGTAGTTGGTAAAATGCGACGGGTTTGACCAGTTTTAAACGAAACAGATCGAGCATCAACTACAAACACCAGCCTGTATATGATACTTGAAAACTGCAATATCATCAGTAGTCCTAATTCCAATCAACAATGCAGGCCGAGGCACGAGTCCTTGACTTCAACGAGTGCGCCACGCCGGTAAGAACAGCAAGCAACAGCGTTGGCAGCGACCTGGCAAGATCTCTCAGCTCACCCATTCCCTCCTCCCACCTCCTGAAAAGTTTGCGATAGGTGGACTTGCGAGGCATACACCAGAGACATTCTTTGATAGCGCGTTACCAGCATGTACATGCCTTCCCGTAAATCCTAACACCCTCTTATTCGTTGCTTCCGTTGTTGCCTTGTAATTTGTGACCGGACCGCTGTTCGGCGCACAATTTCAGCCAAAGGATCCTCGGACTGTTGAAAATTTGTATCATTTAATTTATATTGTTAATATGTCACACACATCCCAGACCCAGACTCTCACTGTCTTAGTGAGTCTGGTAGACGGGACAGTTTTGAGCTGGCTAGTTATATACTTGCAACTCGTTTACTCTTTTCGCGAGATTGAAATTCATTTTTGGTACCAAGTTCGGGCACGATATGTATGTACAGTTTTGTCCATGATCAACTTGTATTTTCATGTCAAGTTAGACATGGGAAACCTCTTTTGAGCATGTATGCTTGGCAGCTAGGCAACATTCGGATTTGAATCTGCTCCCACGCATCATACATCTGCATGTGCATTGTCTGGGCGATGCTTGACTCCACGCAGAGCTCGGGAAAGGGTCGTGCCTGGGGGTGGCTGCCGCGGCGAGCTTGGGTGACTCGCCTTGGCAGAAGAGATGAGAGCTGTGGAACAACGAGGTGGTTCAGTGAACACATTCTCGAACTTATACTTCTGACGATTTATTCATGGTCCAAATTCCACCATTCATGCAAGGCTGGTGTTATTTTGGCCATGTGCATGGAGAGGATGTATCCAGTGCTCTTGTCATTTATGTACTGCCGCTACTTTCAAACTCAAAACAACCCATGAAAATTTCTGAAAACCCACCGCGTCCATGCAACATTGGTTTTATTTCACCAAAATTCAAATCCGAACTGAACAAAAAAAATGTAAATTCATGTTTCCAATTTGGCTCCTTATAACTATTATTGCTGAATTTTTGTTTTTTATTTGTTTCCTGAGTTAACGGTCAGAGTCTAGAGTCAAATTTTGTGGTAAGATACATATTGTTGTATCTATGTGCTTAATAATTTCAGACTTTTTCATCAGTTTATGGAGATGTTTGAGACGCTGGAGTACCAGGACCATCCAGGGTGCTCGGACGATGCACCCGTTTGTCAGATTTTGGAAACAAAAACGTAGAGTGGCTTTGAGAGAAACAAGGCCGAAGACTATCGGAAGCGATGTTAGGCCTGCTGAGTTCTAACGGACCGGCCCAGTAAATAGGGAATGATGGTCGGCCCGGGAACTCTCGAAGTAAACCATCTGTGTTTTTGTCCTAAAAAAAAACAACGGATTTGCTAATGTCTCAGTCACCCACAAAAATGTGCATGAGTTGCACTTTTCTGAGAGAAATGTGCAATTGCATTTTTCTGCCAGAAAAGTGCAACTCGTTCCAGTTGCACTTTTCTGAGGTGATTGAGACTTAAGAAATTCTCAGTTATGTCTCAGTCACCCAGAAAATATGCATGAGTTGCACTTTTCTGGGAGAAATGTGCAGTTGCACTTTTCTTGCAACTCGTTCTAGTTACATTTTTTTGAACTATAGTTGCACTTTTCTGAGGTGATTGAGACTTAAGAAATTCTCAGTCAACTGAGACATAGGCAAACCCAAAAATCAAAATCTGTGTTTCTGTGACCGAGCAGGAATAAAGCGAAGATTCCCCGTACGCTCCCCGCACCAGTTCAGCACAATCCTCGTCGGCGCCTCTTCTAATCCACACCCCATCCCGTCCAATCTATAGAGCCACTAGATTCCGAGAGGACGATGGATGCCGACCTATATCCGAAGATGATGGAGGATTGTGGCCTAGATTCGAGGAAGACGATGGATTTTGCCTTGTTTCAAGACGTCTGCTGCCGGTTACTGTTCCCGTCTAGAAGCCATGAATCCATGGCAAGGTTTGCTAAGCGCAAGGAATCCGAAGATGTAAAAAGACTGCCTTCGTTAAGTGTCGTTCTCTATAGTGGTACGAGGAAGTTATATATGCTTCTTTGGTTTAAGATCGAGGCTTGCGATCTATTTTAGCAGTATTTTAGTACAGTTTTGTGGCTGATCCATGGCATCCATGTGATACTGTTATTTTCTTCTCTATCCCCATGTTGCTGTTGAAGTTCACCTTCTGACTACTCTTCCTTGTTGAAGATCTTGTGGAAACCGCATGGGGCTAGGACAGGCTGTTGCCGTGGATGAGTGGTTATGTTCACTTTGAAGACTATTTTCGCTACCTTAGCCAAGTAATTCCTGCAAAATGCCACCTCTGTTTCTGAGCTGCGTACTGTTGTTCACTACTTTTCTTGCACCAATTGAAGACCGATTGTTGTTTTCAAGTGTATCACGGAGGAGGCCAAGTTGATGTCTGAGGTGTTTACAAAGTGGACTGCGGAGGCTGATAAGGGTTCATCTGAACTGTTGCAGCAGAAATTTGAATTTAGCAATGAGGTCCGGAAGGTTGCCTTCGATATTCTGACAACCTACAGAGGGCCTTATTCTATGCAAGTCTCCGCTCCCATGTTGGTATGTTGATAGGGAAAATTTGTTATCTACCCAATAGTTCACTGACCTTGGATTATGTACCCAAAGTTGGAGTGGAGGTACATTGGCATCTTACCCCCCATATGGACTTGAAAGTAAAAAAGAAATATTTGTAATGCAATATTGGTAAAAGAGGCCATTGATCGGTGTTTGGTCGTCATATTTTATAGAGACGAGGAGGAACAAGGAGGGGGCAAAGCTCCAGAAGGCGAACTACATTGTATATGATACCAATTCCTTTTATTGATTGCGTATACTCAATGTCTCAGTTTTTTTTTTTGAACAAACAAAGGATATAGTATTATATTAAAGCACATTATTTTATTATGCAGTGATGCTCACTTCCTTTTCTTGATCGCAAATTTATTCTCCTTCTCTAGTTACTTGACAATACCTCTATGTTCCTTTCTCAGAAAGCATGGGAAAACAGGGTTGTATTTCCGAAGGGAAAGCATTGAAGACATGATGGTGCTGAAAAGAACCTCCTGGTAGAGTAGCACTGCATTATGGTGAGTAATTGTCATCATTGCATTTTGCCAACCCATTTGGTATCCTTTCTACATCTTAAATAGTTTATGTTTTTCTAGTAGTAGAATACTTCGATCATGCAGTGATAAATTTATCTGATTGATTCAACATTACCTGGCTTTAGCCAGGACCAACAGTAACAAATATAAATTTGAGTACCGGTTCATGATACAGAATCCCTCCCATACAAAACCATGAGAACCACTAGACTGGACACACACACAGAGACAAGCTGCCTAGGACAGATCAACAAGATGAGCAAACTTGGCCAGCCAGAAACTGACAAAACAAAGCACACGCAGAATGCAGAATATAACTACTACAAAGCCAATTAAGCATGACACCACTTAAGGGCCAGGGAGGCCCGAAATTATTTCCGCAAAGAGTTATGTGCTTATGACAACTTCCTCATTTTGTCTTATTTTAATATATGACCATCCCTTATCCTCTGAATCATATCAGCAGCATCTCTCATGCACACTCTCTCTGTGGGTGCATGCTTGCTGCATGATAGCGCAACCTTCATGTTGTAGGGGCTTAGTTGAGGATAGGAAAGAAAGAGAGGTCAAAAATGTAAAAGTATCAAACTCACCTGTATATCTATGTATGTGGAGGAATGAAGGAGTAACTTCCAGAGAAATCCAATCCCCATCGAGTCTACTGTAGCGCTAGCGGTTTTCTACATGGTATCAGAGCAGACAACGCTGGGTGGCTGCCGGCGGTGAATCGGCGGCCGGCGCAGCTGTGGCTTGTGCTGATTGGGAGCAGTAGCAGGAGGTGTAGTACCAGTTGGTGGAGCTCCTGGTTGTGGAGGTGAGTCATTAGGAGGAGTTGCAGGCGAGCAGCTGAGAGCAAGAGCAGAGGAGAAGTGCTCGTACAAGAAGGCTGCAACAAGGACAAGCGCGGCCGGCCGGCCGGAACTGAACGAGGCACTGCAGATAAAGAGGTAAGAAGAAGATTGTTGCTTGCTGCGTGTGCGAGCAGATAGAGGAGATAAGGGGACTGTGACTTTCGGCTGGAGGTGCTGCTGGTGTTTGCTTCGAGGCAAAATTGATCCGTGCAGCTGAAAAATTGCAAAGGTAAATAAAATCGAAGTGTACTTGTGCTGTGGGGAAGATCACAGGTGGTTCGACCAAGAAACTAGTGGTACTAACATTCTGATTGGAGTGTTTGCAATTGTGTTGTGAGCTATGGATGGAAAATCCCGAGTTGTGTTTAGTGGGTTTGGTAAGCAGGGAATGATATTGGATAATGTATTAGGCAGAGGTAAAAAACTCGGTGGTGGTGCTTTAAAATCTTGGCAACGAGATGGTGATTGGCTATGTCCAAACTCAGGTTGCAGAAATGTGAATTTTGGGTTTCGCAAATTCTGTAATTGGTGTAGAGTTGCACACCCTGTCCGTACTAGTAGAATGTTGACAGATGAAAATGGTGGAGAATCTCCAACTATCACTGTTCAGATGACTGTTGATGAGTTAAGAAAATGGTACAAGTTCAAGGGAATGAAACAAAGTGATAAGAGATCTCAGGAAGCAGCTACTGTCTCGGCTGATCTTTTTGGTAATAATTCAGCTTCTGGTGAAGGTAATTGTAGTGATAAACCATGGTTGATTGATTCAGGGGCATCTTGGCACATGGCTGGCTCTTATAAAGACTTGTACAATTATATTCTTGACTGTGCAAATCAACATGTCAAACTTGCTGATGATTCCATCCAAAGTATTAAAGGGTCAGGAGGCGTTAGGTGTACTCCACACATGACTCTTTCATCAGTGATGCATGTTCCTTCATTCCCTATTAATCTCATGTCCGTTCGTTGTATAACTAATGAGCTAAATTGTGCAGTCATATTTCTCCCTTATGGATGTATATTTCAGGAACTTGGAACTGGAAAGATCTTGGGGACAGGCACTATACGTGAAGGTTTATATTACTTAGATGGTTGCAGGTCAACTGCAGCAGCTACTACCTTGTCAATGTCCCCTACAGATGAGTTTCTCATACTTCATCGTCGATTAGGGCATATACCTTTTATGAAGTTGGGTCAGCTGTATCCTAGTCTTTATGGCAAGGTTGATAAGGGGAACTTAGTATGTGATGCCTGTGAATTTGGCAAACATATTAGAAGCTCCTACCTGTTGTCTGATAATAGAAGTGCAAAACCCTTCCAAACTATACATTCTGATGTTTGGGGTCCTAGTGGAGTTGTGTCGATCAATGGGTATCATTATTTTGTGACTTTCATTGATTGCTGCACCAGAACAACCTGGTTATATGTCTTAAGGAACAAAAATATGATGTTTTTGAATGCTTTAGAGACTTTCATAATTTGGTTATGAATCAGTACAATGCTCAGCTGCAGATCTTTCGTACTGATAATGGCACAGAATATGTGAACAAGCTCTTTGATGAGTATTTGTCAAGCTTTGGTATTATTCATCAAACTACTTGTCCAGGTGCCTCTGAATAGAATGGTATAGCTGAACGAAAGAACAGACATTTATTAGAAGTTACTCGTTGTTTAATGATGGAAATGAATGTTCCCAAATTCCTATGGGGTGAAGCTGTGATGACTGCTGCATATATGATCAATAGGATGCCAACAAGAGTACTTGGTGATAAAACACCTTTAGAATGTTTAACTGGTAAAACAACTTATGTGGTTCCACCAAAGGTGTTTGGGTGTGTATGCTTTGTAAGAGATCATAGGCCGTCTATGGGTAAGTTAGACCCAAGGGCTTTAAAATGTGTATTTGTTGGGTATTCTGGTAAGCAAAAGGGGTATAAATGCTGGTGTCCGTCAGAGAGGAGAATTTTTATCAGCATGGATGTTACTTTTAGAGAGAATGCACCCTTTTATGGGGAACCAACTGACTTGACTGATGTGTTTCCTGATTTGTTCAATGATGATAGCTCAGATGGAGTCTTGAGGACAGGGGGAGATGAGAGAAGAGAAGACAATGATGCAACTTCACAGAAGATGATTGTTGGAGTAATTCCAACTAGAGATGAGCCTGATGGTAGAGATGAAGATGAGCCTAATGGTAGAGATGAAGATACATCAAATGCTGAACAAGATCACACTCAGGGGGAGCAGCAAGAGTATCAAAATAAAGGATCAAGGTGGCCACAAAACCTTAAGGTGTACACACGGAGACAGAGAGCTGAGAATGATCAAGTGCAAAGGGAGGAAGAAATCACATTGAGCCAAAATCCTGAAGCCCAAGTACAGCCAGATTTGCATGACTCAAGTTCAAGTCCTTCTGCAAGTGATGGGTATAATCTCTCCTCCACATGATGATTTAGATCTCCCTATAGCTCTAAGAAAACAATCTCGCACTACTGCTGGTAAATTACCATCAAATCTATCCCAATATGATGTCTCTAATTACGTTTCATATTCATCTATGGGCCCCCAATACAAAGCATTCATAGCTGCACTGGACTCTACTTTACCTATACCACATAACTGGCAGGAAGCAAAACAATACCCGGAATGGAGGAAAGCTATGATGGAGGAGATGGAGGCACTTGACAAAAACAATACTTGGGTACTTACTACTCTTCCTCCTAATAAAAAGATTGTTGGTTGTAAATGGGTATTTACCGTAAAACAAAATCCAGATGGTAAAGTGGAAATATATAAAGCTAGATTGGTGGCAAAGGGCTATAGCCAAACTTATAGAGTGGATTATGATGAGACCTTCGCACAAGTGACAAAAATGAACACTATTAGGGCCGTTATATCTATTGCAGCAAACAATGAGTGGAAAGTGTTTCAAATGGATGTAAAGAATGCCTTCCTTCATGGAGATCTGCATGAAGAAGTTTACATGGAGATTCCTCCAGGTTTTAATAGCAGAGAAACTGTTGGTAAAGTGTGCAGGTTAAGAAAATCTCTTTATGGGCTGAAACAATCTCCTAGAGCTTGGTTTGGGAGGTTTAGGAAGGAAATATGCTCTATGGGCTATCGACAAAGCAATGCAGATCACACCCTCTTCTTTAACACCGAGGTGGCAAGATTGCTATTCTTATTGTGTATGTTGATGATATTGTGATCACAGGTAATGACGATGATGGGATAGCATGCTTGAAGAAGATGTTGGCAAAATCATTTGAAGTCAAGGATATGGGTTTTCTTCATTATTTCCTAGGCATTGAGGTTGTATATGGACCACAAGGTATTTATCTATCCCAACGAAAATATGTGCTCGATTTACTTGCTGAGACTGGGATGCTAGGGTGTAAACCAGCTTCCACACCTATAGAGCTGAATCATCGTACTCGTGCCGACCTGGGTGACACACTAGATAAACAAAATTACCAGAGACTTGTGGGGCGCTTGATGTATTTATCACATACTAGACCAGATATTGCATATGCTGTTAGTATTGTCAGTCGATATATGCATGATCCCAGAACCAGTCATATGGATATTGTAAAATGAATCTTCAGATATCTTAAAAGCTGCCCTGGGAAGGGAATTCTGTTTTCCAAGAACGGGCATCTAAAAATAGAAGTGTACACAGATGCAGATTGGGCTGGGTGTTTGGATGATAGAAAATATACCTCTGGGTACTGTATGTTCATCAATTTAGTGAGCTGGAGGAGTAAAAAGCAAAGTGTTGTTGCAAGGTCAACAGCGGAAGCGGAATTTAGGTCTATGGCCTCTGGATTATGTGAATTAATATGGCTGAAGTTGTAGCTAAAGAAGCTTAAATTGTTTGACAATACACCTCTTCGTGTGTATTGTGATAACCAAGCTACAATCAAAATTGTGAACAATCCTGTATACCATGACAGGACAAAACACATTGAAATAGATCGGCACTTTATCAAAGAGAAATTAGATGAAGGGGTAATTCAGGTTTGTTATGTTAGATCTGGGGAACAACTAGCTGATGTATTAACAAAAGGTGTCTGTAATGTAACTTTCATGAAATTATGTAGCAAGATGGGGCTTGTGGATATTTTCGCCCCATCTTGAGGGGGAGTGTTGTGGCACCCCCCTCTGACACATATCGCCAGAGAGGCGGTCGCCCCGTGCGCCAGCCCAGGATATCCGAACAATGCAACATAGCGGAAATATCATTACACAATCAGGCCCAGAGGGCTACAAATGGTTTGAAAAATTCATCATGGCCAAGAATGGCACTGGACAGAGTTTAACTGGCAGCGGAAGACAATGATACGGCAACGGCTTAGTGCGGCTCCATTCCACATGCATCTTGCTGGGCTACTGATCCTAGCACGCTCTTGCTCCATCTCTTTGCTATGGTAGAAGAGGAATCCTCTCAACGTCTGGCCACATGAAAAGCCAGTTTGAGTACGGTGATGTACTCGCAAGAAAACAACCACAAGACATGAACAGTCAAGCAATCAGGAGGTAACTAGCAACAGAAATAATCTAAACATGGCAAGTGTCTACTTACGGCAGTCCAAGTGGGTAGCAACAGGGCAGCACTACAAATCATGTCATAAGCAAATAACAGAGGTATCACCAGCACAGAGTCCAAGCCAGGTGGGGTTGGATCGTATACCGGTGATCACACAAGAGAACTTACCTGTGACGAATAACGGGGGTACCCATTGGTACCAAATATTAAACGTCACCTATCATCACCACTAGGCCCAACGGCCTTACCACATCTGTCAACTACTAGGCCCACTGGCCTCATATTTCTGCTCGGGGCATGCACGGCTGACGTTGGCTCGGGCCTAACTCTAGGCTCCCAACGATCACACCGTCACCCCGAAACGCGGGTAACCATCCACAACTCAAGTAACATTCCCTGCATCAGCCTATTGTAATCAGGTTGTTCATCTTTCTTTCAAACCGAACTTAAGTTTAACCTCCGGACTCAACAAAGGACAATAGTGTGACCGACACTGAACTGTTCCTTAACCTAGGAACAAGGCTAGCTGCTAGTTGACACACTCTCGAGAGGTTGCAGTTACCACCCATCTAAGTGCACCTTACTTAGCTAGGGCAAGATACACTTACATAACCGTTCACGCTAGCAAGACACTCCCTGTATAGCTACCGACATAACTTTATGTCTTATGACGAAGTGAATCCGGCACGTCCCCAACTCATGAGCGACGCCTTGCTCTGGAACCTTCACAAGACTAGCCCCGACCACAACTATGCAGTATCCGACTAGACTTGCCAAGTGGGTAGCATCAAAGGAGGCCTGATAGGTTACATAGGCTATGGCTCTCCCATTTGGGCGACAATGGTAGTGCATTCAAGGTTCAGATTGGTGGCACTATGGACTGACCCTATCGAAGTTTGGAGGGGGTTTTCATTTAGTCCAGTTTCATTCAACAACAAGTCCACACAACAGAAGATTAGTCCAACAAAATGAAGGATTAGTCCAACACAACAAGTATAATATCATGTCAACATGAAACAGATTAGTCCAATGCAAAACCATAATATCATATCAACATGAAACAGAAGCAAACTGCACACAATAGTTCAAGCAATAAGCAATAATAATCATGTAATAGTTCAGCAAAGATGAATAAATTCAACCGGGCGATGGCGGAGATGCCTCCGGCCAATAACAGCCACAGGTCGAGTAACGAAAATAAAATAACAAAATCAACCGGGCGAGGACGGAGATGCCTCCGGCCAGTAGCAGCCATAGGTTGAGGAAGTAAAATAAAATAGCACAATTGGTTAGCGTCGATCGGGCGATGGCGGAGATGCCTCCGGCCAGTAGCAGCCACAGATCGACTATAAAAGTTAGTGGAGGCGTCCACGCGATCCCATTCCACCATTCCATTGACTGCGGCGGTTTCCCCCAGTCCATCGTCGCCGGAATGGGGAGTGGTGCATGATACCGTCCAACGCACGCCGCAACTCTACAGAAAAGTAGCCGCTTCAATCCACTTGGGCAGGACCCAACGTGTATTTAGACGGGGTACCGGAACTCAACCCACACTTGATGGGTTTATCGTATTGCAGGAAAGTAAAGGTACATGAAATAATAATACGGAAAGTAGGCGAGATTCAATCCACGTGGGCGGTGCCCAACATGTATTTAGTCGCCGGCCGGAACTCAACCCACACTTGATGGGTTTATCGTATTACAGGAATGAAAACAAAGCCACGATATCTCGTGACGCACAGTTGGCAGGGTGTAAACAAAGTCACGATATCTCGTGACGCACAGTTGACAGGAGGTAAACAAAGCAACGATATCTCGTGACACACAGTTGACAGACGATAATAAGCAATAAAATGCAACTATATAACAGGGGAAAATGCAACTATATAACAGGGAAAAATGCAAACAAACAAACACCGCTTGAGTGTTCATAGCAAGTGGTTAGCTTGCCTCCGAAGATCGACACCATTTGGCTTAGGGGGTCACGGACACGTCGCGGTTTTGGGTCTCGCTTTGCCGGTACCGCGGAATACCTATACATGCATATGCGGGTGCTGAGCATATAAATATTATACAAAAAAAAAAATGTAAAACCTATCCCACTGGATAGAGCTATTCAAAACATGAATCACCTCAAACGGAGCTACGGTTCAAAAGATACGGCTCGGCGACGGATAGCTATTTGCTGCTCACTTCTGAAAAAAAAAACAGAACGGGCTGTTTTCTAAACCGGGCCGGACTGTTGGCGTACTTCCGGACTACGTCTTCTGTTTGGTAAAGCGTAAAGCAGAGAAAAAAATGAATACGCTTTTAGCTAGCTCATCCTGGACGATTGGCTCCTCTTCACGATTGAGGTCGCGCACGGGAGAGGACGGGGGGGTAGCCAGGGCAGGCTGCTTGCCGGCGGGAGGCCACCAGGAGGAGCTGGCCGGCGACCGAGGAAGTGCCGGAGTCGCCGGGGTCCGCAGGGGCCGCCGCCTTGGTCGAACCGGTGTCGGCCGCAGCGGCTCCCGGGAGGACGAAGACGCGGCGGCAGGCGGGAGGCAGCGACGACACCGGCCATGGTGCGGCACGGGAGGGCGACGGTGGAGCAGGGTGATGATGGCGGCAGCGGGTGGCACGGCGGGGAGGATGACGACGATGGAGACGGCACGGCGGCGGCAGGGGTCGGCGGCGTAGTCGCCGCGGACGGCGCGGAGGGCCGCCGCGGACGGCAGCAAGGAACGGCCCCGGGCCGAGGCCTCGAGCCCGTCTCGGCCATGGCGAGGGGCGGGATGCAGACGGCGCTGGGGTCGGGGAGGGCGCGAGCGGAGCTGGGGTGGACGCCGGGCTCGGGAGGCACAGGTGCGGGTGAGCACAATCTCGTCTTGGCCGCCGGCCACGACGGCTATGCACGACGCGCACCACGAGCACGCTGAGCCACTGGTTCTCAGGAGAGGAGAGGAGAGGTGGTGAGGGGAGTGAGGGCAGGGGGAAATGAACTCGGGGCGAAGGGAGTTGCCAATTTTTGGGTTTTTAAGGGGGGTGGTGACCAGGGTTGAGGTTTCACCACGGTTAAAGTGTTGGTGACCCAACTCAGGGGTTAGGATCGAGAGCCGGATAGGAACGTCGAGCTGGACGCGCAGTGGTGCACAGGGAATTCACTGGTGCCGGGGGATTAGGGCTTGGCAGATTTAGGTCACGCCTAATCGTGCGTCCGGGATGTCCAGAGCGCGACGCGAGCGACATCGTCGCGTTCCCGTTGACTCGGGGCATGAAATGGAAAACGGGTCACACCACTGGGTTCGTAACGATGAGACCAACGCAACAAAACTAGAATCACTCAAAGGCGACAAACTTTTATGTATAAGTTTTTAAAAAAACCGGGGTTGCGCCAGGTGTTCGATGAAATGACAGAGGTCTTCCCCATCTCAGAAAAATCCCCAAAATTCACAGTAGGCTAGGATAGGTGTATATAGTATGTTGGTGAAGTTTGAGCCCAATTGGGTACCTGGAGGTTGGTCAAAGAATTTGGTGTCCAAAAATGCCCTAATGGCATGGGTATGCCAAATGCAGTTACTCAAATGATATTGGCCTGATATTGTGGATATGGGGTTGTGTATGGGATCTTGTCAACTTGGCAAAGTGGCAATGCCAAATGATTTTTTTAGCTAGGGGTTGCTTTGGAAATTGCAATAGGCATGAAAAGGTCATTACAAAGGAAGTACCTCAAATATTGCTCAAATGAGGTTGGGACAATGGGGTGAAATGTTCAGGAGGTTAAATCATGCACCCCACCAAAATTTCAGAATTTTTGGATGAGTGGAAGGTGTCCAGATAATTTTTGGATTGAAAATGGCATAATAGGAAATATGACTAAACTTGGAATTATTGCATGGGACTATGGAATATTTTTGCATGGGAGGGATGTATCTGTATGAGGGAACCATATGGTAGTTTGGTATAATTTATTTCAAGCTATAATTGGGATGGTGGCTTTTGGTGGGATAGATGGGAGGGTTTTAGAATGTTCGAATGGAATCAATGTTCGACCGGCAAAACAATGGTATGAAGTTATGGTGGGTGTCGACAAGGGTCTTGGATTGTTGGGAAATTTCTAAGAGAGCTAAACCAAAGTCAAGTCAAAGACCAACATGTTCAAAGAAAACATTTTGAAAATAGGAAAAGTTTTTCAGGCGCGATAAAATATTACTAACATTAGGGACAAATTTTCGGGATGTGACAAGTGTTGTAGGGGCTTAGTTGAGGATAGGAAAGAAAGAGAGGTAAAAAAATGTAAAAGTATCAAACTCACCTGTATATCTTTGTATGTGGAGGAATGAAGGAGTAATTTCCAGAGAAATCCAATCCCCATCGAGTCTACTGTAGCACTAGCGGTTTTCTACACTTCATGACAGAGAATATGGCACTGCTGCCTTGTTCCATTGTGTTACTTCCATCCTGCAAACTACCCACATTGGCTTCTTCAATGGACAGTAGAACTGGATCAACAATCTGCATTAGCATCCCTGGAAATGCATTCTCCGCGTGTTTCTGCAAGGTCAACCCGTCTCTGAACATGTCATGAGTAGGTGCCATGCTTGTAAACAATTCGAGGATGACAGCTCCAAAACTGTAGACATCTCCACATGAAGAAACTTGACCACCTTCACCATATTCTACGTAGCATAAACAAAAACTAGTGATTTTGCATGCAAAGTTTACGTTGTGGGGTATAGAATGTTAGATAAAATTTGAGCTACCTGGAGCGATGTATCCAATTGTTCCTCTTATTCCAATAGAACTCTTCGAATTCATCAGTTGCTCTGTTGCTGATTTGGAAAGAATCTTTGCAAGGCCAAAGTCCCCGATATGAGCAACTAAATCCTTATTGAGAAGAATGTTGCTTGGTTTCAAGTCACAATGAACTATTGGCGGTTCGCAGTTGTGCAAATAATCTAGTGCATCAGCAATATTAACGACAATATTTAATCCCTGAATCAATGTCAATCCTGTTGGTTGCTGTGATGCATGTACATCCATGTGTAACCACATATCAAGACTCCCATTAGGCATGAACTCGAACACAAGGGCTTTGAAGTCATTCTGATTCGAGTCAAAGCTTGAGCAGCAAGTTATGACACTTACCAAATTACAATTGCGGATCTTACTAAGTGCCTCACACTCAGCTAGAAAGCTTTTGGATGAGCCAGACTGTTGAAGATCAAACACTGTTGTTAATTTGGGAATTTTCTGGAATCAACCACACCTCTCTATTCCTTCTCCCGTATCTTATAAGGTACAGGCAAGATTACATTTTAGTCCTTACACACTCCTAATCTTACAAACAAGGACTCCAACACTCCCCCTCAAGATGGGGCAAAAATATCTAAAAGCCCCATCTTGCTACATATCCTCATAAAAGTAACACTACAGACCCCTTTTGTTAATACATCAGCAAGTTGATCTCCAGATCTAACAAAACACACTTGAATTACTCCTTCATCCATTTTTTCCTTAATGAAGTGCCGGTCCATCTCAATGTGCTTAGTTCTATCATGATGAACAGGATTGTTCACAATGTTGATTGCAGCTTGATTGTCACAATATAACCGAAGTGGAGAATTACGAAATAATTTAAGCTCCTTCAACAATATCCTCAACCACATCAATTCACATAAGCCAGATGCCATGGACCTAAATTCAGCCTCTGCACTTGATCTTGCCACGACACTTTGTTTCTTACTCCTCCAGCTAACAAGATTGCCACCTACAAACATGCAGTAACCTGATGTCGATTTTCGATCGTCTAAACAACCAGCCCAGTCTGCATCTGTATACCCTTCTATATCCAAATGCCCATTTCTAGAGAATAGAATCCCCTTTCCAGGACAGCTCTTAAGATATCTTAGGATCCGATTCACTGCATCAAGATGGCTGGTACGAGGATCGTGCATATATCGGCTGACAACACTTACAGCATATGCAATGTCCGGTCTAGTGTGTGACAGGTATATCAAACGTCCCACAAGTCTTTGATATTTATATTTGTCTACCGAGTCACCAGAATCAGCTATAGTGCAATGATTTTGTTATATGGGTGTGGATGCAGGTCTACAATCTAGCATTCCTGTTTCTGCAAGTAAGTCAAGCACATACTTCTGCTGCGATAGATAAATACCTTGAGCACTATAGGCCACTTCAATTCCCAGAAAGTAGTGAAGATTTCCCAAATCCTTGACCTCAAATGATCTTGACAACATCTTCTTAAGGCGTAACATCTCCTCCTCATCATTGCCTGTAATGATTATATCATCAACATAGACAACCAGCAGAGTAATTTTACCATGACAATGTTTAAAGAAAAGAGTATGATCAGCATTGCTCTGTCGGTAACCCATTGAACGAATTTCATTTCGAAATCTGCCAAACCAAGCCCTTGGTGACTGCTTGAGTCCATAAAGTGACTTCCTTAGTCTGCATACCTTCCCCTCAGTTTCTTTACTATTAAAACCTGGAGGGATTTCCATATATACCTCCTCTTGAAGGTCCCCGTGAAGAAATGCATTTTTAACATCTAACTGGAGCAGTTTCCAGTCATAATTAGCAGCTATTGAGATTATGGTTCTAATAGTATTCATTTTTGCCACGGGTGCGAAAGTCTCATCATAATCCACCCCATAAGTTTGGCAGTATCCTTTGGCCACTAACCTGGCCTTATACCTCTCTATCTTACCATCTGAACTTTGTTTCACTGTAAATACCCACTTGCTTCCTACCACTTTCTTATTTGGAGGAAGAGAAATAAGTACCCAAGTATTATTTTTATCAAGTGCCTCCATCTCCTCTAGCATAGCTGCTCTCCAGACCGGGTGTTGTTTCGCCTCTTGCCAGTCATGAGGAATAGGGACTGCAGAATCAAGAGCACTTATAAAAGATTTATATTGGGAGCCAATTGAAGCATACGAAACAAAATTGGAAACATCATATAGGGCCAACTTAGGAGGTAATTTCCCAGCAGTGGAACGGGTAGATTTCCTGTGAGCAATTGGCAGATCAAGATCATCATAAATGGGTGAATGTATATCATTACCTGAAGAGGTTGGACTTGATATTAGTTGCTGGGCTGGAAATCCTAGATCTGAATCAGGTGCAACCGCGGCTTGTTGCACATTGTCTAACACCTGTCTCTCTTGGGCTTCAGTGACATGCCCATGTGGATTGGTTTCCTCCCCCTGCACTTGTTTCTTATGGACTCTATGTCTCCGTGTGTATACTTGTAGTTGGTGTTCCTCATTAGGCCTTGGCCACCGTATTGCTTCATCTGGTTCACTTTGAGACTCCCCCTGCTCTCGCTCTGCTTCTGGTATATTATCATTTCCATCATCATGGGCCCCATCTGCTGGAATTACTCCTACTACCATATCCTTCAATGCTGCACCATTTTCCTCTTGTGCCTTATCTCCCCCTGTCTCACAATTTGTATCTGAAACATCATCATTAAACAATTCAGGGAACACATCAGCAAGGTCCGTTGGCTCACCATAAAATGATTCATATTCCTTGAATACCACATCCATACTCACGAACATCCTCTTTTCAGCAGGGCACCAGCATTTATATCCCTTTTGTTTTCCTGAATATCCAACAAATATACATTTCAAAGCTCTGGGATCTAACTTTCCAATAGTGGCCTGTAGTCTTTCACAAAACACACACACCCAAATACCTTTGGTGGAACTATATAAGAGTTTTCTCCAGTCAAACACTCTATGGGTGTTTTACTATTCAGCATCCTTGATGGCATTCTATTGATTAGATAGGCGGCTGTCATTACTGCCTCACTCCACAGAAATTTAGGTACATTCATAGCTATCATTAGGCAGCGAGTTACCTCCAAAAGATGTCTACTCTTCCTTTCAGCTAAGCCATTCTGCTCCGAAGTACCTGGACAAGTTGTCTGATGAATAATCCCAAAGCTAGACAAGTACTCATCAAATTCCTTGTTCACATACTCTGTGCCATTATCGGTGCGAAATATTTTCACACATGCATTATATTGCGTCCTGATCATATTATGAAAGTCAACGAAGCATTCAAACACATCACTCTTATTCCTCAACACATAAACCCAAGTGACTCTAGTGCAACAATCAATAAAGGTCACAAATGAGCGATAACCATTTAAAGATGAAACTCCACTAGGACCCCACACATCTGAGTGAATAGTCTCCAGGGGCACACTACTGCGATTATTGGACAGCACATACGAGCTTCGAGTCAGTTTGCCATATTGGCAAGCATCACACATCAACTTCTCTTTATCAATCTTATTAAAGAGGCTAGGATAAAGTTGATTCATATTACCGAAGGGCATGTGCCCTAGCCGATGGTGTAGGAGCAGAACTTCTCCTACTGGAGAATAGGACACTGCAGCTGCCACCATAGGAGATATATTCTTGTCCAGGTAATATAGTCCATCATGCATGCTCCCCCTCCCAAGTTCTCTTCCGGTCCCAATTTCCAAAAATACGCACCATGTTGGGTAAAAAATAGCAGCACAGTTAAGCTCTTTCGTGATGCAACTAATGGACAATAGGTTTATTGGGAATGATGGAACATACAAAACAGATGATAGAGACATATTAGATCCACATGAAACCACTCCTGTTCCCATAACAACTTGGGTGGAACCATCTGCTAACTTCACACCCTCTCCTTTCACATTAGGAGCATACTTGGAGAATTCCTTGTAAGACCCCACCATATGTCTTGATGCACCAGAGTCAATTAACCAAGGCACAATACTCTGGTCGCTACTCACAACTTTAGAAACATTACCATAACCCGCAGAAGCTGATGTGGTAGGTGCCTCTGTTAAAGATTTCTTATCCAAGCTCATCCTCTTGAATTGTTGCCACTTCACAAATTCTTTTACAGTCATCCTCACACTCACAAGCTGTGTGGTTCCACTATCACCAGCTGGTCGTGTAACTCCACAAAGATTGCATATTCTGCGAAAAGCAAAATTTACATTTTCACAGTCTACATTTGGACACAGCCAATCTCCATCTCTCTGCCATGATTTTGCAGTACTACCACCACACCTTTTAGCTCTACATAAACCATTATCCCTTTGCTTACCAATCCCAGGAAACCGAGCCTGATATTTGCCGTCCATAGCACTACAAATTCCCTGCAGGTTAGAGTCTCTACTCTTTTGTCTTTTATCTTCAAAACCTGAACTCTCTTCTTTTCCTCAAGTTCAGACCACTACTCTTACACCTTTTCTTCTCGGGCACAACTGCACAAGCACTTCTTCTTCAACCTTGTTGCCGCACCAAGCCAGCAGCGCTCAGCCTCGTCCCACTTCTGCTCACTGCCAGCAACCCTGCTCCTTCCCTTCTGCGCCCCGCGCCGCGCTCGCCCGGCCGCTGGCCTGCTGCACCTCGAGCGCCCGGTCGCTCTGCTCTTCCTCTGCACCCGCGCCTCCGCGCGCCGTCCACTCCCCCTGCGTGCTGCTTCCCTGCTGCGCTCGCGTACCGCGACCGCGCCACGCCGCCCCGCGCCTAGTCCGCCCGGCGCCGCCTTGCTCCTAGTCCGCCCGGCGCCCTTCACTCCCCGCGTCGCCGCTCACGCGTCCGCCGCCGGCGACCACGCCAAGGTAACCCGCTCTGATACCATGTTGTTAATTTGGGAATTTTCTGGAATCAACCACACCTCTCTATTCCTTCTCCCGTATATTATAAGGTACAGGCAAGATTACATTTTAGTCCTTACACACTCCTAATCTTACAAACAAGGACTCCAACAAACACCTTCACAGCCACTGTGGTTGTCATATTTTTTATCAGCAAACCACACTTGTACACTGATCCATACCTTCCTTTACCTATCAAATTTTCTGTGGCAAAGCCACCTGTTCCTTGCACCAATTCAGCATAAGCAACTCTAGGATAATTGTCATCCAATAATTGAAATCGTCCTGTGGTTGTCGATCGAGCTTTTGATTTCTGTCTCATTGTGAAGAAAACAAGCACCAAACTCAAGCACAAGATTATGCCAGCAATTGGAGTAACTATTGTGCTAATGAAATGGCGTTTCCCCAAACTGTGTCCCATTGATTTAGGTGGGCATGAGGGCAAATGTAACTCTGAGATACCACCACAAAGCCACAAATTCTTTCCAAGCAAAAACCCAGATGCATTACTGAACACCCCCTGTAATGGAACTTCGCCATCCAGACGGTTGAAGGACAGATCTACCGGTACAGCGAGGCCATGTTTTCCATGGTTTCTGGGATATGACCAGACAAGCTGTTGCCTGCTAGATACAATTCTTGAATGCCTACCATTAGCCCTAACTCTTGAGGTATCACACCTGAAAATGCGTTTTTGCTTAGATTTAGAAGTTCCAAACCTCGCATTTTACTGACAGATGAGGGAATGCTACCAGTGAAAGAGTTATGGTCCAACCAGAGTGAATTCGGTAGGGGCCCTGATAAGTTGTTCCACGATAAGTCAAGCAATGCAAGCTGTGTCAGGCCGCCGATTTCAGGTGGTAGCGGACCAACAAAGTAATTGCGTGACAAATCCAGGGCATATGACAGGGCCAATAGGTTAAAGATCTCAATAGGCAACAGACCTATGAAGTTATTATCTGCAAAATCTGCCCTAATTAGCCCCTGGAGATTCCCTAGGCTCGTTGGAAGAGGCTCCTCAAATTTGCTTTTATATACATGTAAAGATATAGCAGCTGTGTCAAGTTCCCGATGGAGGATGGCATGAATCCTGTCATTAGGTTATTTCCTAAGTCCAGCACTCTTAGTGAAGTTAGCCTCCCGATGCTGGCAGGCAAGGCACCAGTAAACCAGTTATTAGAGAGTTGCAGCTGATTTAGCTCAACAAGATTGCTTATGCCAAATGGTATCTTTCCAGAGATCTGATTATAGCCACTTGGAGGTGTGTCGATAGGTTGGCAACAGAGCCTGGCAGCACACCACCTAGCATGTTGTTTTGGAGGCTAAGCACACGGAGGCGCGTGCAGTTTGTCAACAACGTCATGAACTCCCAGTCCTGCACAGCAGTTGCCATAAGCTGATTCTCGCCATGGCTGAGTTGACTAGGGCAGAGAGTTCCTATGTCCGAAGGCACTATTCCAATGAAGTTGTTGTGGGAGAGGTCTAATAGATCTATCCCTGTTGCATTGGCAAGAGAAGCTGGAAGTCTTCCTGTAAAGTGGTTCTGGCCGAGTAACAGGCAGTTAAGATTTGGGAGGTGGTCCCCTTAGTCTGAGGGAAGTTCACCATACAGCTGATTTTGTGCCACACTTAATCCAATTAGGGTGGAAAGGTTGAAAAAAATGTGCAGGAATAGTGCCTGAGATCTGGTTCATTGCCAGGGACACAGTTGAAAGACTACCAAGCCTGCCAAGACCCTCAGGGATGGTACCATGAAGCCGGTTCTCGTCAAAATATATCCTTTCTAGTGCTGAGATGTTGGTAAGTGATGGTGGGATTATTCCAGTAAAGTTGTTCGTCTGCAGACGTATGAACCTGAGATTTGACAAGCCTCCAAGCCAAGCAGGGATTTCTCCCTTGAACTGGTTTTTGTTAAGATTGATGCTCTCAAGACTGGTGCAGTTCTTCAGGTCAGCAATTATATCGCTATGAAGTGAATTGCTGGACAAATTAAGATGTTGCAACCGAGATAAAAGACCAATTGATGAAGGTATTTCACCATTGAAATTGTTGTGGCTGAGGTCTAGAATTTTCAAAAACGTGAGGTTTCCAATTGATGGTGTGATTGTGCCGGCAAGGCCCTCCGAAGTGAGGTTAAGCACTGTCATCCTGTGCTTATGCTTAAAGCTGCAACTGACACCTGGCCATGAGCAGAAATCAGTAGTTGTGTTCCATGCAGCTAGGACACCTGGCTGGTTGCTTAAGCTTGCCTTGAATGCCAGCAAGGTATCCACATCAGTCTTGTTGCTGAATGTTATCGCTGATGCCGATTCGAGTACATACAGCAACAGAATCAACAGAACAGATAACATCGATGACACTGGAAATAAGAGAAGAAATGCAAACCTTAAGTAATTCCATATGTTGCACCGAAAAGCAGTGAACATAAACGTTTATTCATCTGCCAAACCTATTGGTTAGGGAGCAACCAAACTTTGTCCATCTGAGGAACATCTAAAGACTAAAAAAATTGTCTTACGCTTAACGACAAATCATGTGCTTATAAATCAGCAAACTAATATTTCAATCAAATCTTTTGGAGGTCGCCTTGTCTTCTGATGAATTTTATGGCTGAACTCTTCTCATATTGTTTAATATGTCCAATTCCTTTTCTGTTGTATCATCTGAATTCATTATTTTAGAACCTCAATTCAGTTTTTTGTGCTATTCTCATTTCTGTGAGAATCTAACTCTTTGTTCCCATCGGTTATAATAAATTTAGTCTAGCCTTGTACTTTTGTGTGATCTTTTTCTCTGAAGATTACTTGTACGGGTTCTAACCTGTTTCTTTTGTTTGAACAATATATTGGATTTGTGTATCCTTGATAATTTGTTTACCTGTTTACTAGAACTGTGTTCTCCCATATCATGTGATGGTCGATAGCATGATTACGCAGAACAAATCCAAAAGCATTGTGCACAGGCTAAAAGATGCAGAATACTGGTATGCACAAAACCGCAAATACAAAGATTGCATATGCCTTCAACCAGAGCAACTTGACGAGGTATGATTCACGTACCTTCTTTATATCCTGCTGGTTTCTGAAGAAGAAAATATCGCCTTGGTGACTTCGGCTGCACCTTGTGTGCTCCATTACCCACTTATATATATTCTCTAGTTAGTGGTAGCCTGGTGTGGTTGGCCATGCGTCACACACTCACACCTTTTTTGACTGCATACGCGGAATGGGGACGGTCTGAATTATCATCTAAAATAATTGGTTTCGTCTTTTGGTCCTGCAGGAGATGGGTGGTGGCATCGATCGATGGTGAAGACGAGAAAGGTGGTGGTAGGAATGGACAAATGGTGTTTTCGGCTGGTCAAGGCGGTTGTAGATAACTTCAGGAAGCGACGCGCGGCTAAACTCTTCGAATAGATGGTGTCTTGTCTGCATCCAGAGGCTTCAGTCCGATGCGTTTAGCAAATCGATCGAGTGGCAAGACTACTGCTTGGAGACGATACTTTTTCTTTACGGGAGACAAATCTTGTGAAGACACTAATCAACATGTTTTTCTCTTGAATAAGGAGGTCACTTGTCTATCCACACTCTTGGAGACCATGTTAAAAATTGCGAAAACTTTTCATTCTGTCTACAATGGCCTTGACATGATTTGAAGACGTTTTATATGTAATTATATAATTTACCCGGTAGTGTTATTTCCAGTTTGTCTAAACGTTTTTGCAACTTTATTTTCTAGCATTTGCTCTAGCCTCCAACCAGGCGAAACGGTAGCCGCCGCACCAATCTTCTCCCCTTTCCTCCCACCACGTTGCCGCTGGAGGAAGCCGACACTAGACGGCGGTGGCAGGCCTAACTCCATGTGTCTGGCACATTACGGTGGCCTTAGACGGTGCACACATCGGTGGAGGTCGGACGCTGGGGCGGCGGACCCGATCTTCTCGGTGTTGGCCGTGCTGTTGTGGCTGCAGGGGCAGCGCAACGGTCCACGACGAAGTCTTTTTCGATATCTGATTCACAACGACGGTGGATTTTTCTTGATTCCTAGAGACGATGAGGTGATTTGCAGCCTTGGCGGGCTTCACCTTGACGGATGTGAGTCGCATGTGCAAACCGGACGATTTCAGCCTCAGTATTTGAGGTTTTGAGTAGGGTGCTCCGGTTGCTGGTTGTCCCCCGCTTGATGCATTGAATTATTGTGTGTTTGGTTGAGGTCACGAAGTGGAATGTAATGGAATGGTTCCGCACGTAAAGACCGTCCGGTGTTTGGTTCAGAATGGAGCGGAAGACAGAATATTCACTCCAGATCCGGAATGCACCCATTCCTATAAATCGGTGTAATCACCTCGTTCCTCCGTGCTAAAGCCACTCCACGCTCTCTCACCTCCTTTGTTCCCTTGCCATATTTTCTGCTAAACGCACTCAACGCTTGCTCACTTGGTTCTATTCCCAGGATCTGTTCCATTCCACTCTCCAACCAAACACAGGAACAAAACTAACTTTTTTTTAACAAAAGAAGGGTCCAGAGGATCCCGAAGCTTCATTCATAATGGTGGGTTACAATTACAGAAAGGACCCCAGAACCAACAGAAATTACAACATGGACCTTTGATTTTACAAAGAGGACCTCGCACTGAATCTTGAAACGCGATCAGGCCCTCCTCCACCATCGTAGTTGCAAGCCTCGAAGCACCGGCCGCCGATCGAATCACCGGGGACAAAACAACTTGGTGAATCACCGACGATGAACGCCGCGCTGAGGCAAAAGATCCTCCAAGCATGGAGGAAGAAGAACCGTCGGAGTGGACACTCTGAGGTGTGGAGTAGCCCCCTCGGCCAAAGGTAGCACCGGCATGAAGTCGCCGCTGCTTGGAATCTCCACCAGGCGAAGCTTCACCATCTTCTCCGAAAACGCCAGATCCCACCACTTCCCATGCCTGCCCACCTCCCTGATGGCCAGATCCGATAAGGACAGCAAGCAAAGATCCGCCGCCAAGAAACCAGGCCTTATTGAAGAAGCCGCTTGATTTCTTCACCAGCATCAGCTCTCCCCACGGAAGCACCATCGTTGGAAGAAGAACCAAGCAAAACTGGGACTGACCTGAGAATCCCAGCTCCATAGCTCCGATGCAGACCTTATTTTAAGAGATGCGTGGACTCCTCCACCACCCATGCGACATCGGCTGCCACCGGCGAGGCGTAGCGAAGAGGAGAGAGACCACGGCGCCATGGATCTGGTCGCTTGGATCCAAGGACCTACTCTCATACGGCACGCAGCCAAACTCGGGAACAAGCCCAAAACCTAACCTAGACCTATCCCTATCTACAGAACGCCAGGCGCCTCTCCCATCTCTGCTCCAGCCACCATAGCCGCCGGAGAAGATAAGGGGTCGGGCCAGACAGGGAAGCTCCCTCACGACTCTCAACGGGGGCAAGACAGAAGAGAGAGCTCCGTATACTTGTTTGATAAACTAACTCATTCTATCTTTTAGCTCAAACCAAACACAAGGATGGAACCTACCCGTTACTCTGAAATGGAACCATGACATTACATTCCACTTGGTTCCCAAACCAAACGCACCTTAGAGTGCTCGACATTGCCTGCAAAGGTGTCTACGATGGCAGATGTAGCGACTAGTTCGGCTCGATATGGGTTCGGCCCTTGTCCGAGGTGCCCACGTGACCAGCCTATCGACTCTGAATGGGCAGTCCGGACTCCGGTCATCATGGGATCCGTGTTGATAGTGATCGTTCTTTGACGTTGTTTGAGAGCATGTGTTGCATGCATGTGCATGGTTCCAATTGTGTGGCTAGGTCCATCAGGAGCATGTGTGTGCGATGATGGATCGGCAGAGGGTGACTACTATCTAGGGGTGAAAACTCCATATCCAAAGAACCCTCTTGTAGTTTTTGGTCTCAAGTTTTACGAGTGAAAACTCTATATGCGACATTCTTTGGTTAAACCTGGCAATAGCGAGTGACAATCATGCAGCTTCCATGTTAGATGCATTGTGTGAGGTTTGCTTAGGGCCTCTTTGGATTGTAGGAATTTCAAAGGAGTTTCATAGAATTTCAATCCTTAGGAATTTTTCCTATGGATTGTCTTTGGTTCAAAAGAATGGTACTACCAAAATCCTATGGATTCCTATGCCTCAATTCCATAGGAATTTGAACATCCACTCCAACCTCTTTTTTAAACTCAAGCGCGTAGGTAGGGGTGGGCGTTCGGTCTTTTCGGTTAGTTCGGTTCGGTCTTTCCGGTTTTTAACAATTTCGGTCATCTAAAAATGATACTCGTAATAAATTCGGTCTTTTCGGTTTTGTGTTCTTCGGTCTTCGGTCTATTCGGTCCGGTCTTCGGTCATAACCAAATAAACCAAAATATAGGGTGCAAGAAGGGGAATCGGCGCCCGGGACTAGGAAAGTGGAAAACAATCGACTGGTCTCTCGTGCACGAGAGAATTTATAGTACGCTGGACTGGGATACCCAGTTGTTGAGCCTAGAGACTAGATGGTATGCTTGGTTTAGTAGTTTGACCCATAGACTAGATGTACACATAAGCTGGGCTGGCACACAAATTCGGCTGCTTCCGTACGTAATTCATTCGAAATAAAATAAAATCGGTCTTTCGGTCTATTCGGGTTATGTATAAGTGATACCTGAATTTTTGATTTAATTTCGGTCTTTTCTAATTTGCTACCCAAATTTCTAACGGTCTTTTCGGTCTCGGTCATTTCGGTTTCGGTCTCGGTCTTTTCGGTTTCGGTTTTCGGTCTTCGGTTTTTATGCCCACCCCTACGCGTAGGATCGAAATACTTTTCCTGTGTTTTCCCTGCGTCTTAACCAAACGACAATTCCTGCAGCTGTTTTGCACATGCAAACCTATAAAATTTCTGTGTTTTCGATATTCCTATGTTTTTCAACCCTACGATCCAAAGAGGCCTTAGGCCCTTAGCCTTCTACTCTGGGTGAAAAACCTACGATCTGATATCCGTGATTGGATCCAACAACATCGTTTGTTCCATCAATCACTATTGATAATATTGTTTGCTATGGTTGTTTATTGACCGCTGCAGTTGTTCCATCAATCCGTTTTTTTTTCTTGCATCATCTTGATTAGCTCTTGATGTCACATTGCTGTAGAGGTCCTGTGTAATTGGTATCCCGAGTCATTCCAAAAAAAAGTAAGCACCCATCCAAACCAACAGTTAACAGGGAATAACGATGGACTCAAAAGGAAATAACATGGAATATCTTATCTACTAACTGATGGAATACTCCAAATAGACAACGGGATTTCAGAAAACGGAAGATACACTCAATAGCCAGCTTCACTCGAATTCAAAGGTGTACCAGAAAGCATAAATATGCTCTGCTAACATTGGTCATTACAGGTGCCACTTCTTATAGTAGGGCAAAAGCAAAAAAGAAATAGAATCCTGGGATGTTTCTCTTCTCCATGACCACTTCTTATAGTAGGGCAAAAGCAAAAAGAAACGGGATTTCAGAAAACGGAAGATACACTCAATAGCCAGCTTCACTCGAATTCAAAGGTGTACCAGAAAGCATAAATAATGCTCTGCTAACATTGGTCATTACAGGTGCCACTTCTTATAGTAGGGCAAAAGCAAAAAAGAAATAGAATCCTGGGATGTTTCTCTTCTCCATGACCACTTCTTATAGTAGGGCAAAAGCAAAAAAGAAATAGAATCCTGGGATGTTTCTCTTCTCCATGATCTCTACCATGCTCAGTCAAGCTGTATTTTTTCCAATTCAGCAATCGTTTCTTCAAACTGCAGGTAGATAATCGAAGAAAGTTAGGTCACTAAAAGGAAAGGGTGGCGAGCTATCATAAGAAATAGTAAAACATCAAGTGGATTGTGAATACCTTTAAAATTTGTCTCAAAAAGTAATCACCATGGCGCTTGGTCGATTTGGACTCCACAACATGAATAACATCCTGCATGATTGCAAGTAATTTAGATGTAATTATACGAGCTAACTGTACAATTATTTAATTAAATAGAGCCTAAACTACCAATCCCATCACTGCAGGGACACATTCTCTATGCTGAGAAAAGTTAAAGATTCAATTAAAAGAATCACAAGTTCACGCAACTCTTGATAAACCAGACATCAAAATCAACCATGGGAATCATGCTTGAAAAACAGTTCATTTCCAGAAAAAGTTTGATCTTAAACAACACCGCATTCCAGAAAACAGCTTGTCGTTATCTACAGCAGCTCTATGCCGTAGCTCAACTGAGTACTTGCAAATGATTCATGAAGTTATTAGCTTCTAATTACTGATTAAACAAAAAAATACAGCAGAACAGGCTCACTAAAAAAAGGAAAAATGCATCACACGAACAAATAAGTATGCATTCAAAGAAGTGTTAGAGAAGAGAATAACTACAGCACATTACCTCATTGATGTAGAAATCAAAGTCTGCACTGGAAACAATTTTTCCATTACTGTCAACTGCATGCATTTTGTGCTTGTATGTCACAAGGATAGACCTGTCCAAATATATGCGTTAAGTATTTATCCACACAAACACAAAAATAAACAAATGAAATAACTTAATTATAACACAGACCTAAGTGTTGCCTCATCCATTTCCATATATTGGGCAAGTTTGGCAATGGTTATTGCTGAATATAATTTTAGATAACTCCGGATCCCAGAAAGCAACTGCTGTTGCTTCACTTCATAAAGGAACAGCTTCAACTGAAGACGGTAGGCGTCCTGTTGCATAACAGTAAAGATAATGATTAACAATTTCTTCACCATGTCTTCCTCATACAAAAAACTGAACCTACAGGAAGTTACAGAGTCTAGCTACCGAAATAGTTACTAATCAAGATTCACTGACTAGTTATTCTTACAAGAACATAAGAAACGGAAAGCCTATACCATAAGCGACCCAAAACGTACAAACGGAACATCGATTTTCACAATCAAGAAGCATGATATTGCCCTACAGCCGATCAATTGCAACCGATGGTCTACCAGCCTCAGTTATACGAAAACTAGCCTACTTATCTGCCCACTAAAAACATGTGAATGCAAAATAGAAGACAGGATTTTTTGACAAAACCACACCAGAAATGCTTGATAACAGGAGACTTTATTTGCTGATTGGGACAGAAACAGCTTCACCTTCTTATAGATAACTGAAAGGCTAAAATACGGATTTCTGACTAAGGAGCTGTCTGTTTATATCACAAAAAAAAAAAATTGGTGACTGAATCAGCGGGCACAATTTTCCAAACTTGACTTTACAATACTGGTCCACAATAGGTAGGCTCAATGGTCTAATTTGACCCCGCAACATAAACATACTAGAAAGACCATAAACAAGTGAAAGATAACATCGTTATGCTCTTGAAAAAGAAAAATTACCTGGTTATAATTGGTAAGCGGCTGGTCCAGAACTGGTGGTGATGGAGTAATGAACTTGGGACAGGCATACGAAAATAGTTCATCATAAGCAGCATAAGCTTCATCATCAAACCTCTGCATCTTTGTCATTTTGTCATTGTACTTTTCTTTCAGCTGGGTGCTAACATTTTCATCTATGAGTTTATTCTGAGGGCATAAGGAGAGGCAGATCGCCAATAGCGCATACATCTGCTCATTTTTCTTCAGAATCTGGTCATACTGAGGAGATTTCTGATGGTACTGCTTATACTTCAGAATATACAGCAGAATTTTGTTGAACTCCTTGGTGGCATCAACATACCTAGGTTTATAGCCGAATATAGTGTATATTAGCTTACAGGACTGAATGCCTACTTTGAGAATTTCAAGATGGCAGAATATTAAAAAATAACATATCCAGCTTCACATGAACGAACCATTAAATCTTTGACAAAGTTATGTGACATGGTTTAATCTACTTGTACTAATATAGAAAAGGCAAAAAAAAAAAATTTATGTTACTTAGGTATATGTATGGAGCAGCAGATAGTAAAGCCAACAAATCCATGAGTCTGTCCTTTAGTACCTGCGCATCATAAGGTTTGCGAAGCCATAGTGATAGATCGTTGAGATGTGACTCCCGATCACAATGGTGTAGACCCCCTGCTGGTTAAGATTGATGGGTGCCAAGCACTTGAGGCCAGTGTGGTAATCCCCAAGAAGACAGTGTATTCTGAGCAGCCCAATCATGCTGTAGTACCCCAGGACCTTGAGAACATTGCTTCCACCTTGGTAGTCGTAACCGTCGGTGGCAGTGAACTGCTCCAGCCCCTCCTTCTCCCTCTCAAGGATCTGAGCTATATTGGACTTCTCCACGAGCGCCTGCAGGTAATTGAGAACCCCGTACACATTCCACGCCTGCGCAAATTCAGCAATCGGCACTACATTGTCAGCGGCACTGTAGAAAAAGATGAATCTAGCACACAAAAAATAAAATATGGAGCTTTAACAAATTACCTTGTCGAACTGCTTGAGCTGCTGGAGCTCGTCCTCCGTCTTGTTCTTGAGCTTGGCGCGGTACTGGCAGAAGCTCTGGAACTGGTAGACGAACTCGTCGACCATGTCCCAGAGCCACTGGTTGGGCAGCTGCATGTTGACGACGCCGTGGAGGACGACGGAGAAGAGGTCGCAGTAGTTGCTCCAGGACTCGGAGCGGTGGGAGGCGGTGAGCGGGGAGAGGCGCGCGTAGGCGTGGCGGTACCAGAGCTCGCGGTAGAGGAGGAGGAAGACGTGGTCGCCGTCGCAGTAGGGGGCGACGGCCTCGGCGGAGGGCCAGGGGGAGTCGCGGAAGAGGCGGTCGGAGAGGCGCTGGAACCCGCCCTCGTACATCTGGTTGATCTCGTAGACGTTCTTGTCGCGGATGTGGCGGTAGAGGTGGACCACGAAGGTCTTGACGGAGTCCGGGACGTAGTTGGGGTCGTACGCGTCGGCCGCGCCGCCGCCGTGCGGCTGGGGCGGCGCGAGGCCCTCCTCCCGGTCGTAGGCGGACGCCATGGTGTGGCGTGGGAGGGGGGGGAAGGGTTTGGTTAGGGTTCCGGGTTGCGGCGGCGGCGTGAGGGGTGGGGAGGAGGCTTTGGAGGGGGAGCGATTTGTTGTCACGGGATGTTGTTCTGGGTTTTCGCCGCTCGCGTCGTGGGCTGCAGGATTTTCTTTGAGCTGGCCTCTTTCAGCCCGGTATGTCTCGTGCGAACGTGTGGGAGTAGGACTACGCGATCGGCAATCCTTGCGGAAAATAGGCATTCCCCGCCTATCCGTCCACATGGGCTGGTCCACGAAAGGCCTGGACCCCATATCTCTCTATATTTTTTGTTTTCTTTGTAGTACTTTACCAAGAGGCGGATCCAGGCCCAGGGCAACAGGGGCCATGGCCCTGGGCGTGGCTTTGAAATCTTTTGTATACTGTTTAACACTGTAGCACTGTTTGACACTGTTTGACACGTTTGGCCCGGGGCGTGACCCAATCCTGCCTCCGCCACTGTTTACCAGCACCCTATTTGTATGTAGATATTCAGCCTAGAATTTGGTATTAGGTGCACCCTAGTTCTGCTGTTTTGATGGTCTCAATTGCCAGCTAGAAACTCGCTCCACTACCAGACGGTATTCAACGTGCTATCACGCCCCCCCTGTGATCTCGAGCTTCGTATTTTGCTGAAATCGATCGTTCTCCTCACGTGCGTACCCCCTTCGCCTTTGCCCACAACCCAAAAAATACATCTGGAGGAGAGCGGCAGAAAATAGGCAAATAGGATACCTCACGCCATCTTCCAACATTGGCTCTCTCGTAGGCCAGTATATGCCTCTCTATCTCTCTAGAGTCATCGGACTTGAGGCGCTATTGTGGAATATGCTTTGTCAAGTTTTTCGGTGGAGACGGGAAAGTCATAGATTGGCCTTGTCACCGGAAATCGGGGAGGAGCAACTGGTGCTCTCGGGGCCAACAAGTCGTCACAGACAATGGAGGAGCGTGACAAGTATTGAGTGAAAACCTACCCATATGAACACACACGCACACCCTACCCTTATGATCACATTCGGAAGACTGAGCTGGCGTATCGGGTTACTACCATGTAGGGCCCAATTTTCCTGAAGATGTATGCTATCGAATCCGTAAAGGACAAAGATGTCTATTGGTGGGTGCACGCTTGGTCAAACGAAGGAGAACAAGTGCTTAACAAGGCCATAGTTGCTTGCGGAAGAATTGCAGCAAGAGATCCACCTACTACCTGGAACAAATGTGAGGGTCATGTAATCCTCCCAATGATCGGTAAGATAATGAATGCAAAGGTTATCCCGCAATATATTAGTGTGATACGACTTAAACATGTATACTTCTCTGACCATTTTGCGTAGGGTATTAGTCACGTTTTTAAAAGACAAACATTGTTTCTGTCTTTTTCGTAGAAACCACGTGAAATAAAATGAATTGAAAAAATGACGCCACATTTCTAGGATGACTTGACCAATAGGACGAAGGGGAGATACAAAGTCCTACACGCTGCACCCCCGTGATGCGTCGACTAGGCCCAGGTACCATCAGGCATATGTTCGCACCCTCGCTTTGACGCACACATATATATTGCTCGCAAACCCTCCCCTAGGAGGAAATGACTTCTGATAAATCAGAAAGCCACCACATCGACACGCTTAGGTTTTTAGGGGTGATTGGTTCCTCTCTCCATAGACTATGGAGAGAAGGGTTTCACCACCGTTTTCACCACCATCATCACGAAGTCATCCTTCATTGCCATGTCTCCATCTACCATATTATGTGTGAGTAGTCCGTTGTGGCCACATGGAGTGGAAATTGGATGAATCCGTTCATGTAATGATGAATTACCGTCAGCGCAGTACCTAGCTCGACTTTGTTTTATTGTGTTGTTGATGCAACTTTTACTATTTGTAATGCTTTTTACCAAGGCCCTAATGACACTGTCGGAGAAAGGCATTCTCTAGAGTGAGGTTTGAACACAGGGGGCTGAAACATGCGCCCTCACTACTTGGTGACCTTGGCGACGGGACTCACGAGAAGCACGACAAACATAGGGCAATCTTCCCAGGCTCGGAGCCCTTGAGAGAGGTAACACTCCTACTCCCGCTTTGGTGGTATTGCACTGCTCGGAGTGATTACAGTACAAAGGTGGCTAGGGTTTCGAAATTGCGAACCTTTTGCTAGGAGGCAGCATTTCCCTCTTTATAGTGCTTCGGTCCTCTTCCTCTTGGCGGGAAGGGTTTCCACATGGCTTCTAGAAGAGGCACAACTGGGCTACCCTAGACTATCCATGGACAGGGTCCATGGTCGATTGAAGCGCCGATCCACAAATGGGAGGTGGGGCACGCCGGTGACACCCCTGCTGACGCCTGCCATGACGCCGCTCCAGTCTTGGTCTTGTTACACCAAAGTGGAACACTTTGGCCCCTTGCTTTGGCCGCAGCGATGGTCGGCCGCCTTTATACATGGAAATGGCAAGCTTTGCCATCCGCGCCGCTGCTGGCGCAGTCGTCATTGTCATCGTCAGCACGCAGAAACTTGCGCAACGCTCTGCGGTCGGCACAGAGTCACGTGCTCACCTGACAGGGGGTCACGGGTGCGCTATGCGCTGTCTCCCCCGCGAAGGAGGCTCCAAAGGGGTCATACCTCCTCGGCGAGGAGGAAGTTTCCATCTTGCCGCATCCCTCACGAGAGTAGCCTCGCGGGGCTTTCCTCCACGAGGAGCGGTCTTCTGTGGCCTTCCTCCCTCGGCCCTCGTGAGGAGTCTTGCACGTATGCCGCCCTGGCATCTCTCCTTTGACTGGTCAATGTGCTCCTCCACAAGCACCCGCTGGACCCACCGTTAGGGCCCATAGGCAGACGGGCCGTGGTACACCGGTTGCCACTGGACCGACAGACACGATTTTAGGTATGAGCCTTCTTACATGTTTTGTCATATACTGTATTTGTGTGTGAGTTTTATCTTGCTTGTTGTATCACCTCTTATGGAGGGAGCAAACTCCTCACACAATTAGTCTCATGGTTTCGTGTTGTAGGTGTGTGATGCGACACAATGTTTTACTTTTCGTTCGGACCTACTGTTTACTCCTTCTTAACCAATAAAAAGGTATGCCAAAGAGCCTAAGAGGTGCTACCTGTTTTGTCTGGATGTGCTAGAGTTGTTTTTTTTTTTACCTGAAAATTGTAAAATGACGGTTTATTTGCGGTTTCGAGCATTCTGCGAGATCCGCTGGAGTTTCTCTAAATAACTTCCCCAATACTTTCAGTTAAGGTTTCATTTCGTGCAACAAAAAAAAGTAATTCCTCGAGGTTCCAACAGGGGAGTATTTTGTTTCAACGTGTTTTTTTTTTCTTGTCAGTCGTCGGGTTCCAAACTGAAGTCTAGTTGAACTGTTGAAGATTATATTTAATGAATGAAGCTAAACAAAGCTAAAGATCACGCGCTCCAAAGCGAGAGTGTCGGACAGCTCAGATCACGCAAGAACACACGCCAGATCCCACCCAGACACACACCTAACTGCCCTAACTCCACATGTAATCTTCCCTTATTATCACATCATCATCACCACCACCACCACCACCACACCATCGTCGTCGAAGCATCGAATATTCACAGTGCGCACACGCCGCTGTACTGTACAGCTGATTTTCGCACGACCAATAAACAACAACCAAAAACAAAAACAAAAAAGAAGCCAGGCCAGGCCAAGCCAAGCCGCCCACCGAGAAAGGGACGAGGCCAATCTGGTGGTGGCCTCGAGCTCCCGCCCCCGATCCGAATCCGGCCGAGGAGCGCTGCCACAGAGCCCAGGGTTGGTCGGGCGGGCGGGCGGGCTCCCCCTGTCCTGTCATCGGCGGCGCCCCCCATGGCCGGAGCCATGGTCGACCGGGCGACCAGCGACATGCTCATCGGCCCCGACTGGGCCAAGAACATGGAGATCTGCGACATCTGCAACCGCGACCCCGGGTACCGCCCTCCCCCCATCTCCCGATCCCTGCCCTCTCGCTCCAGCCGTGTTGCTCCTGTTGCGCGCGCGCGCGGTCGGGCGGTTAGCTGAGCTGGCCGTCGGTGGCGTTTCATGAGAGGGGCTATGGCGTGGATGGAGTTGGGCGTGATCTGGGTAGTATGTAGTGTGATTTTATGTCGTAGTAGGACCACGTAATTGGAGTGCTGGACCTTTATGAGCGTTTCGTTTGAGCGATAAAATCGGGTGGGTGGCTGGGGGAATTTGCGGTTTTGCGAGCGGTGGATCTGGTACCCTCCGTTCGCGTTCTGCTTTCTCTGAACATTCGATTGTATAGTGGTGTTCTTATCCTCATTGTCGAACGGAGATTAGCATATGGCGGGAGATGTTGGATATTGATACTTCATACTACGCAAAGTGGAAACTGACATTCTGCAATTGAGTAAATTGGCAAGAGCGTGGTAGTCATTGGCCCCATTGGCGTTGGTCAGTGTCATTTGTTTCGTTGGAAAATGAACTAAAGGGTTATACACCATGCAAATTTCTGTAGTGGAAGCTAGACCTGGACCCAGATTACGTTTAAATATTTGCCCTTATAGCATGGATTAGACACCAGTTTTTGTTAAGGATGAAATATTCAGGTTTTGATATGCTCGATCATTCTACTCATTCAATGACCCGAGAGTTCATGAGTGAGGGATGCCTAGTTCATGCACCTTAAGGCAAACCATAGAAGATAAAGAAATTGATACAAACAATTATGCTCCTCGATGCACTTGCTTAGAGCTGCATGAAGAGTGCAAGTTATTCAGTCTGACAAGATGTCCAAAAGTCGCATGAAAGATGAGAAATACTATGCTGTGAAGTTCCTTACAATCCGGAGGACAACCTAGACTTTTTTTTAATTGGTATAACCCTTCGGTTGCTGTTTCTATGTTATGTAGTGGCGGCCTTGAAAAAATTATAGTAACTAATAATATTGGGATAGATCATACATAATTAGATATTTTTCTAAATCAGCCTTCAAAAACTTACTGTCAGAATGCTACCTGAATGATGAATTTCTTGTTTACCAAAGTATTTACTGATATTCTCTCTCAAAAAAAGTATTTACTGAAATCATTCGTGCTGCCCAACAATCTTTCTAACCGACCTAGCCTAGTTCTTCATGTGAAAATCTGACAGCAACAATTAGGTTACATTCCAGTTGTCTAAACATATCGATATAGGTTGCTTTCCTTGATTCCTAATCCAACCTTTGTGATTTGAGATCAAACAGTTGAGCTGACTCAGTAGAAGCATCTTGACTTATAGCTAGTGTTTGCTCCCACGCCAAATGTTTATTTATTGTCATTTATTGATAGTTATTACTTAACTGTTCGCCCTGGTAACAGGCAATCCAAAGATGTCGTGAAGGCTCTCAGAAAAAGGATAGGACACAAAAATCCAAAAGTTCAGCTTCTTGCATTAACTGTAAGTTTATTTGTACTTAGACCTCTGTTCTTCAGTGTGGTGTTATTGATAGTTTGCTATAGGCATTAGAAAAAAAGTCGTATAGGTGTGCTTTTTCTATAGCATCGGGCATAACTGCCTGTTACGTAGCTGTATTTGCATATTTCTTATCTGTATTTTCTAAATTTCTTGTTTGCATGTGCATCTTTCTTGTATGCTTCCTGAGTAGGCGCTCATTTCATCATATCAATGCAGCCTGCAACACCAGTAAACATCACGGTGTTCTTGAAAATGGTTGCAGAGATTATTGCAGCCTTTAAATCCGATGATCTCATGTAATGAACTTACACATTATTAGTTCCTTACCCAACCCATAGAAAAAACTAGGATAGTCCATGAGGACATAGCTGATTTGTAATCGGTTTATTTTAGTAATTTATGTTTCGTTATGGTTTGAAGATGTAAGCAGGATTCATTTACTGTCTTGATGATGAACTGATGATATTCTTCTATTTCAGTTGTTGGAAACAGCAATCAAGAACTGTGGGGATATATTCCACATGCACGTTGCAGAGAGAGATGTTTTGCATGAGATGGTCAAGATAGTGAAGAAAAAGGTTTATCATTCATCATAGTTTTGAAACTTAGATGCTTTCTTTCAGTCTGCTGACTGTATGATGGAATGTTCGTTTCATCTTACAGTCTGATCCACGTGTCAAAGAGAAGGTTCTGGTTCTAGTAGATACATGGCAAGAAGCTTTGGGGGGACCACGTTCAAGATATCCGCAATTCTATGCAGCATATCATGAGTTGGTGGTATACTTTTCAAGTCCAGTTTATTTATTAGGCTCTAAATTTTCACTTAGCACAGTTGTTCTGTTTTAAAATGTTATTACTAATATTATTTTATCTTAAGCTTAATACCGTTCAGGATACAAGACACGGAACACAATGTTTCTATTTTGAGTCTAGAAATTTACCTTGCTGCTTAAGATAATTATGCTTATTCGCCTTGCAGCGTTCCGGAGCTCAATTCCCCAAGAGGTCTGACAGACCTGCGCCACTGTTTAATGGTCAGTCTCAAGCAGCGAAAAGTATGCATAGTCCTGACCAACGAGATGAAGCTGAATCTTCTGCTGGAAATGACTTCCCTGCCTTCAGGTGCGCTTTCTTTCTTTTAGTTTCCATTTTTCTGCTTTGAGATGACACTATACTGGCAAAATTTGCGGGTTTACACTTGATTGGCATGTACTGAAACATGCCGCGGAATTGATAATTTGCTCACAGAGACTTATGAAAATCATGGTTATCTGCTAGAACACATTATTAGACTTATGAAAATTCCCACTTAGGATTCAGAAAAAGGAAGGGGTATGAGAATTTCTATCTGTCGTTTGAAGACAAAAGAAAATATATAAGGTCGAGCAATGAGTCAATGACTTGTTGGCTCAGTTGACTTCCAAGGACAAATAGGATTCTTCTTCCCGTTTATCTATTTATCGTAGATTTCAGACTACATAATAATAATCTAATTGGTCCTGTGTCTCCAGCAATGGCAAAACTTTGCAGCATCCTTCAGAGGATTGTTGATTTTGTGATGTACTCATTAAATGCCAACCAAGTGTAGATTCTAAGATCCAGTTTTGTCTTTATTATTTGATGTCTTTACTAAAAATCTTCCTTTTTATTTTATTATTGTGTCTCACTATTATTATCTGGTTCCCAATGTAATGTATCGCGGTTTGTGATTTCAATGTAAACTAGAGTTTCGAATCTTGTTTAAGGTTAGTTTCTGCTACTTCTATTGTACTGACCTAGAGCTTTGCTTTCGTAGTGTCAGGTAAAACAACATGAAACTATAGAATTACCTCTGTGCCATGATTTTCACATAACCTAAGCTTCTTCATGATTTATTATCAACTTCATGCACTCGACATGACATGAATGTTCATTTAGAACCTGTTAGAAATGGTAAATTCAAGAATGAAGGGTGCTATTCTGTCTTCTCTCCAGACGGCCTGTTTAGCCACTTTATTGTAAACAAACATCGGGCCATTATAATTAGTTTTCTTTTCTTGCGTCTTCAGTGCGCATCTTTGAACAACACATGTAATTCAGTGTAGTTTATATGCGGTTTTACCATATTTCATGTGGCAACCTGATGTTCTTTTTCAAGGATAGAATGAACTGAACACTGCTTATGTTTTCAGTATGTCAGAGATCCAGAATGCCCGTGGTATCATGGATGTACTAGCAGAGATGCTGAATGCTTTAGACCCTGGAAACAGAGAGGTACCAAAATTCCATTAGTATGTTTTTAATTCAACCTGCACAAAACTATGGACCTATTCTATATTAGAGTTGCAACCAACAATTGAACATGGTATTCTGATTTGTTATTTTATAGTTTGCCGGCTTACAGAAAAACCAACACATTTGTTTTGGGAAATATATCCAGACCAGTTTTAATTTCTGATATGAGCTTATTGTAATCACATGGAACCTATTTTCTTTAAAACATGTTTTTGTACTAATTGCTTATGTTCCGTAAACATTACCCTTGTTTTCAAAATCTAAGCACAACGGAGTACATGATGTAAAGAAATAAATCCACACAGATCGGAATAAGATACAGAAATACAAACTGCATTTTTAATCAAGAATTCGAAGTGTGGTGTTCTTGCTGTATTCATGCCATACTTAATAATACTAAAAGCTCCTCAGTTGCAAACCGTCTCTTAAACTGTTAACGTTTGTTGATTATATTTTTGAAATGCTATGCACACAGGGACTAAGACAGGAGGTAATTGTGGAGCTTGTTGACCAGTGCCGCACTTACAAGCAGAGAGTGGTCCAACTAGTTAATACTGCCTCGTGAGTGCACTACTCTTCTTGAATCCACAAAATTTTGCATTAGCAATCGACTAGTGTTCTGTATCCAATGTTAGAGTGACACTTTTGAAGATATAGGTAGATACGTATATGACCTTGAGGTTTACTTTCTTAAGCACCTTTCTGAGTTGCTTGGTAAGAGGATGTTGAAATTTCTGCGTCCTTAATCTATCAGTTTTTGTCTATTATTCATGTGTAACCTGCTCTCTGTGGGATTTGATGGCATTGCTCAAGAAGGCATGATATATATGTTAAAGTATCTGGATACTCATCAGGGTCATTAAAAGCTGACACGAGTAGCTTGTACTGTTTGTGTAGCTGCCTATCTGTTGCATTGGAACTACTTATATTTGACATTTTTTTCCCTTATTCACAGGGATGAGGAACTTTTATCGCAAGGGCTTGCCCTGAATGATGATTTGCAGCGTGTTCTAGCAAAACACGATGCAATTGCTGCAGGCATTGCAGTTCGAGTGGAGAAAAAACCAAAGTCTCTACAGGCACTTGTAGATACTGAGGATTCTGTAAACCAAGACTCCAAGAAAGAGCAAGCACTAGTAGATATTGGTGACCCCACAAGCCAAGATTCTAAAACAGATCCAAATCAAAGGTTCTAGTCTTCTCCTATCACGTTCGCATATGCTTTAGTTCTACATAATGTTAGGAATGATTTCGTAGGACTGTAGGTATGACTTGTAATCTTTATATGACTGCTGTAATTAACATCTATTTCAATCTGACATGACTTTGTAACAGCACAAGTGACCAGTCTCCTTTTGAGCAACTAGCGCTTCCAGCACCTCCGTTGTCGAATGGCTCAGCAAACCCACCAAAACCTGATTCGGGCATTGATCTTCTTAGCTGGGACGATACCCCATCAACAGCAGAAAATCAGCTAGCTCTTGTTCCAGTCACTGATCCACTGGCTGACTCTACTTCAAATCAAAATGCTCTGGCAATTGTTGACATATTTTCTCAAAACAATACTGCTAACAGCAAACCACTTGACCCCTTTGGTCTCGATTCAAGTCCCACTGTTCCGGGATCACAGGCATACAACACGCCAGCCCAACATCCTGTACAATCACAACAGCCTCCTCAGCAGGTGGCACTCTATTCTAATGGGGGTACTGTAAACCCTGGGACATCTTACGATCAGGCATCACAGTTTAATAACACAAATTCTGGGTGGAATGGACAAGTTGCCAACCATGCGGCACCCCCACCACAGCAAATAAACTACGGTATGCAATGCCATTTTGTCCATTACTTTTTTGTCTGTCTTCACATTTTTGAAAAAGTACATCATTATCAGTTAAAGTTATTTTTGCTTGCATCATTTTTCTCTATCTTTATCATACTATATTCGTGCATGTATGTTTGAAGAATTTGTGATAGTTTTATCTGAATGTTATAGATGACCAAAATGGAGCCCTTCCACCTCCTCCTTGGGAAGCTCCGTCAGTCCCAAGCAATGAAATGTCAAATGGCCAATCGGGTGGTATGCAATCTCTCCCAACTCAAACGAGCCAGTTCGGTGGTGGGCAGCCACTACAAACGCAGAACAACTATATGGGAGGTCAACAAACCCAGCCAATGTATAGCAACCAACCGGGAGCTATGCAAACTGCTGGAGCACAGATGCAGCCAGGCTATGGGAACCAGTTTGGGCATCTGCCACCACAGTCCATGCCAATGCCAGGCATGCAGTTTGGCGGTATGCAACATCCACCTATGCCAGGAGCTCAGCCAGGCATGATGTACGCGCAGCAAATGCCGGGTGCACACTACGGAGGAATGCCGCAGCAGCAAATGTATGGTGGTCAGATGGCGTCGCAATACGCTTATGTGCAGCAGTCAGCTGCACAGTACTACAATCAGGGAAGGCCAATGTATGGGTACCCTGGTACCAACGACCTGTCCCAGAATATGTCTGGTCTCTCCATGCAAAACAGCTCCTATATGGGCGGAATGAATTCGTCCTACCAGCCGACACCTTCCATGGCTCAACCCATGAGGCCATCGAAACCCGAGGACAAGCTCTTCGGCGACCTTCTCAGCATCGCCAAGACGAAGCAGAACAGAGCTTCATGACACAATCGAGTAAAAGTGTAATTGGTCTATATATTTTGTCTTTTTTCTTACAATTTTTCCCACGTGGCTTGATCATACGCTTGTAGCTCTCTTGGATGTGTAAGCTTCAGTTTTTGTACGCTGCTTCCAGCCGGCCCGTTGATTCCATTAATTTCGTCACTACGTGTGTACTGGTCACGCCAGAGATGAAAACATTGGTAAATGATGATTTGCTAAATATTAAATTGTTGTCAGCATAATTTTCTTGATAATAACATCGTTGATAACAGAGGTATTCACTTTTTTTCCGCTTTTGTGACAGAATAGAGACTGCATGACTTGTCCTTTCAGCATCATGTCGCCATTAGTGTTCTGACGTATATCTTGCTTATTCTTCAGTTACACGCTTCTTTTTCCTGTGGGACCAGTGGTGATGAGTACCTACATTTGTAAGAGTTTTTCTTGTTAACTGGCATACGTTTTAAATAATTAAGGAAATCATACGGATCAACAAGGCACTGACAATTCCCTAAAAAAAAGGCACTGACAAAAACAGTCAGAACATACCCTAATGCCGTTTTTTTCCTTGTTCCGATTCCATGAACGCATGTGAAAAGGAAGTTTTTTTTAAAATCTGGCATGCATGTGACTAGGATTTGATCTATCGTGGTCACTGGGGATGAACGAGGAAGACCAACTCATCGAGGGTGACGCATGGAGCAGGATCGGCCTTTAGCAACGAACTTGGTGATGAAACCCTAATTTACTCACAATACATGATCCTTCTGGACAAGTGTAGATGTGGCCAAAACTAGTCGTATTAACTTTTCTCATAACCAAATTTTGGCTCTTGCTTGGATGGTCACTTATATTTTGACAAGTCCACTGCCAACTGTAGTCTTTTGTTTGTTTTTGGTAATCTTTCCCAAAACATGGGCACAAAATTAAATACTTTTTCTTTACAGAAAGAAATTAAAACATTGTTAGGTGGAAAGTGTATTTGGCTCCTGAGCACTAGTGATCCTGCTATTAAAAACATCAAAACAAATATTTATGAGTTTCCTTTAAAAAAATCACAGATGTAGCCAATGGTTTATCCCACAAACGTGCAAAATATCAACTTCAAATAGTTTGCATACTAAGCTACACAAAAATAAAAAATCTGATAAATTTGGAGATTTAGAAATATACATAACTCAGATCCACACTTTTGTCATTTTTGTATAGCTCAGGATACAGACTATTTAAAGCTGATTTTTGACACGTTTTTGAAATACAATATTAGCTACATCCAACTTGTTATTTATTTTTTATTTTTATTTTTTAAGAAAACTTGTTATTTATTTTTCGATTTTTCTAAAACACCAGATCACCGGAGCTCGGATCACGGAATCTCCACTCCTTGTTAGGCAACAAATTAAGATACTACTCCCTCCGTTTGTAAATGTAAGTTGATTTAGCTTTTTTCAGTTTTCTCAAATTCGTATCCACTTTTTAGTGTGTACATTCACTCATTTTAGTCCGTATATAGTTAATAGTACAATATATAAAACATCTTATATTTAGAAACGGAGGGAGTACCTAGAAATTACAGGGTATACGCGACTAGTAAAAATGTTGAACACTGGTTTGTCAAGGTCCACGTACATTAATTTGGTACTCGTCGGACTCATATTGAATGAGTGGTGATTTTTTTGGAAAGGTTTAGTGCCGCCTTTCTGGGCACGCCGACGTTTGGCAACACTACTACAGTACTAGTTGTCGTCGTGGAAAACCCAAAAATGCCCAAGTTAATAAATTGTGGTGAGGGATTAGGTGACGATGATCAGAACAAGCGTACGTACGTACTCAGAGTGATGACCGTGCAAATCCGCACGTACGATAGATGCGGGGCCACCTGGAGGATGCCGCGCCCCACACTGGCACACACCGGGCACGTACGCTGCGTACGTGCCGTCGGTTGCATATTGACTTTAGGGCTAAGCTCCTTTTGAAGAGGGTTGGTTTAGCCATCTGTTGATCGAAGACAAATGTGCATGCATTCACATGTATATGCACTGGTGCAAGGTTAGTATTGTATTATTTTCATAGTACGTAGAAGTTAGCCAAGCGGCTAGTACATTGACCGTAGGCTTTACAACTCGCTTCCGGATCGCTTTGTGTTCTCATTATACTTAGCAACCCAACTCACTCGAACACACCCGACTACTCGCCCGTTGACCACCTCTCCACCTCTACCGCTCCCTTCGAAGAAGTCGCCCCCCCCCCCCCCCCCCCCCTCCCCGAGAAGTAACTGTCGATGCCGAGACACCATCATTGTGGTGTCACCAACCACTCCCAAGATGACCACCATCCATACATTCCGACGGTCCCTTGTAGGGACGTGTCGGCTAGTCCACCAATCTGTTAGGCCTATGTCCGCGGTCGGTATCCACTCCATAAAAACGCTAGTGCAAGGTTAGTTATTCCCATAAATACTTTTTCTTACAATAAAAAGACCGGAGCAAAAAGTTTTTGGAGGAACATAAGACATCCAGTCATAGTGCGGCTCCATCCCTTCCCTTCGTCACCGGCTATATTCGATCCCGTGAAACATCTTTCAACAAACATTTTGTTCATAAAATACTATATATACCTATATATATTAACTCTAATATAATCCCCTAATCGACCTTTCCTAAAAGAATCCATGTATACCCTGCTACTTTTTTTCGCCGGTCTTATCCAAATATGTTCGATTACGTTAGTAGTTGCTTCATGAATCTCCCGTCACGGGGTCCGAGTTTTCCATAACTCATTGACTAGAAAGATACCTCCGGTTTAGGGAGGAGATGGAGACGACAAAAAATCATAGATTAAGTAACTAGTCCTCACCCACACTTCCAATCTACGTAAAACTTAGGTGTAGTATGAACGAAGCGAAAGTGAAAAATGGATCCCGCGATCAAGCAAGTTCTTTATTTCAAAAGTGGAAGCCGACTTTTAAGATTTTAGAAGTTATAAAAAACATGTGTGCATGTTGTGAACCGAAGACGGTAAGGACGGGTTTTTGGTTCTTCTCTCGGCCAAGTTCGAGCCTCCGTGCTCGCAACCTTCTATCTAACTGAAGATCAATGGATTTCCTCCACTTCAATGTCGTTTTTTTTTTGTCAATATAGCTTCATCACAAAATCTATTCCCTTGTGGAGACCACAGATATGTTTTTTTTTTGTTGTGTTGGACAGAAATGATAAAATATTATTTGTGGGAAACATATAGACGATCAACATACAAGATTTTCTTTTGTAAATATATGTGACAGCATGGAGCCGGTGAGCCAAAATTCTGCTGTGAGCACTAATCTCCTTTTCTTAGCTATGGAAACACTTAATTACATGCATAATCAAGCTGACTGTGGCCATCCAACTGTTCTGTGTTATTGTCGATAGATGGACCCTCCATCTATTACATTATGTTGTCATGAGCACTAATCTCATTTTCTCAGCTATAATATGGAAACCACTTTATTACATTTTCTATTGACACATCTATGCATAATTAATTAAGCTGACTGTGGCCATATCCACCTGATCTGTTGTCGATAGATGGACCTCCACTCCACCCGAAGGCGCTCGCTCTGTGTGGCCATGGAGGCATGGACGGATGGACCAAACCAAGCCGATGATCGATCCGCTACCGCTAGACGATCCAATCATGGACCGAACACCACGGGTCGCCCATGCATCGATCGTCCATGTGGTCGGCCGCAGGGAGCATGCAGCTGCCTGGCAGCTAGCTACAATTAAGCTGTTTTTTCTGACAGCTTAATTGTGATGTAACTGTGATTAAGCCTGTATAGGTACGTGATGCAATGATGCCGTCCTTGACCAGCAGTAGCTCCCATCAGTAGAGTCACCGCCAACATCAAATCAGCCAGTACTGTACGTCTTACGAAACCCTATGCATTCTACCACACCCGATGTTGGCCGGCCGCTGAATCTGACGGCTGATGTGCGCCGTGAAAAGAACAATACAGTGGTGACCAGGCGAACCATCATTTTATAAGATTATTATACGTACGTCTAGATCGGTCTCTCTCGTCGGGTTGCATAGAGCGACCTATTTTCTGACCTACGGATGGATGTGACGTGGTACTAGTTAATTAATTAATTTAGCCCTAGGGTTTTCCACTGTGCCGCGGCCGGGCACAACGCTTTAGGCAGCAGATATACATGGATTATTATTTATTTCCACAGGGATGGTGGAGCGGCACATTCAATTGTTAACTTTCTCTTTCGAGATAGATCAACCGTTCATACTATTACTCTTAATCACGAAATATTAGAGTATGGTATTAGACCGTCGCAAAATTAATACTGCGTACTACTCCAACAAACTGTAGTTACATGTAGCGTAAAGTAATCGATAGACTTACAGTATGCAGTAAATCTACATGTAATCAACATGGTTCATGCAAACTGGCTACACACAACGTGTGGAGCGAGCGATGCAGATGCAACGGTGGTGAGAGTGGCGTGTAAATGATACTCTCTCCGATCCATATTAGTTGTCGCTGAATCGAATATATCTAGCACTAAAACATATCTCGATACATCTAATTTAATCATAATTAATATGTATCAAATGGAGTAAGTGTTAAAATAACCCTAATTTTGTTTCGTAGAAGCTAAACACCTTAATCACTTGGAAAATTTGTTATTCTATAAATCTAAGGAGTACTACAATTTCTTATGTCTAAATTGAAACCCTTGCCCATTTGACGTCTCTGCATTGAGATCATGAGAGTAATTAATCAATTAATTAAGGCGTAGACACAGATCCGCTCTAACATAAAAATCAGAAAAGCGGGAACACATTTAATGCCAGAACTGCCCTGGACTTGTACATATTTCTAAAATCCACTAGTACTACTTATTTCTGTTTGCAGGAGAAATTGCATTACTTTTTTGTTGTGCAGCGAGAATCATGTGTAGATAACGTGGAAAAAAGAAAGAGACATTGTGTAGATATCGATGCGTGGAACCTAGCTAGCATATGGCATCATGGCGATCTGGGTCGAGCAAGCTAGCTATATATAGCTAGCGGGACAGCTGGTCTGATTCAATTTCTTTCTCTCAACTTCGAATAGTAGCTAACCTATATTCAAGTAGGCGTCAGTGTGAGTGTGACTGTGAGGCAGGAAAGGAGCCAGATACTCCACTGGTTTGGAGGCCCTACCCCAACTATGTAAAGTATTTTTTGCTCAGAAAAGCTGTAAAGGAATGTATTTATTAGCAAAATTACAATCGAAAAATAGTAGTGGAAAAATGCTCCATTAGGGTTAGGGCAATTGACAGAGGCCAGTCTGGCCAACTTTAATCAGTGAAGACGCCCACTGAGTAACAAATTTCATTGACACGAAGAGGACACAAGCGTATGTTTTGCTAGCTAGTGTTCCGCTCGCTTCCCCTCGTCGTTCCATCCATGGCCTGTCCGGTTCTAGGAGGCATGGAACGGACCTTTCGATTATGCTTGGCCTATAGGTCAAGTTATTTTCTGTGTCAGGTGTGTACCATCCTTGGCAGCGACGTCGTCTCGCGATTGATGATGAAGGCAACGTCGTATGGAATGAAAATCATCAAGCTATATCATCGTCTTCGAGTGTGTTCTTGCGGTGTTCTGTCCCACAACTTGGCAACGGTGGCAGTAATGGTGGTGTCCAATTCATGTTGGTTAATTATTCTTGCACTAAAACATGTCTAGATACGGATGGAAAGAGAAATGCTAAAAAGGATTACATTATGGAACGGAGGGAGTATATTTCTATGTTTCCCCCTTTTGTGCTCTTGGTGTTATTTCTTGTTGATCTAAAGACGAAGCAGCAATTCTATAATTTTTCGTGATATGAGCGTGTCCTTCACCATGGTGCGTTTCGCGGTCTTAAGTTCTTACCTATAGGGGGTGGGTGGCTCATGAGGCTCTTCAGAGCTTTCAGGGGATGTTTTCTATTTACATTCCCATCTTTTAGAAAGAACCGCTAATTAAACGATCGGACCAGGTAGCTCGACTGCGTTACTCGTGATTGAAACACAAGCTGGAGATGTTCAAAGGCAAAACTTTTTTTATGAAACGGTTAGTAAGCTTTGTCGGCTTACATATAATTTTCTCTTTGTGGCTTATTAATTGAATATTGGAGCAAAGTTGAGATCCGAAAGATGAAAGTACATATGAAAACTTTAGAGGATTTTGATGCAAGTTCTTTTATAACAGAGCTCATCCGCTCATTTTAGTTTCTTCAATATATTAAAAAATAAAGTTAGTATGTTGCAAAAAAAAGCCAAGTGTCCCTTTTTGCTAGGGGTAAACGTTCAAACTCGAAACAAGATCTGTTTCGAAAGAGAACCTCTAAAAGGAAACATTTTCCATAAATTAGAGCAAATGGTTATCTATTTCAACTCTTACTATTTAATAAAATGACAACCCCTCCATTCCCATTTAAAAGATGCACATGTTTTTTGAGTTTTATGTTTGACCAAGTATTAATATAAATAGATGAAAATTATTTGATAAATAATTTATACCATTAGAAAGTGTGTTTCAATACGAATCTAATGCTATCGATTTTATACAAAATAATCAAGATATTATCGCTCGATTTTGGGGTGAAAGTTCTTTCTCGGAAATCGCACTCTTCTTATAAATAGGTATGGAGGGAGTACTAAATTTAGTCAAACGATTGCTTTGCAAAATATGTAAATGATAAATAGTTGTAATAACGGATTTTACGAAACAATGACCAGTTATCTAATACTTTTGTTTTACTCCCCATGTGTTGATCTAGCCCATTAGTTAAGAAACTAGCACGGTCTTTGTTCTGAGTGACGCTCCTCCACTATGCAATACAAGTGTGAATTATTAGTATAGTTCTATTGAATCTATTTTGTACATGCATGCACTCTTGTGAATCACCCTACTACGCATAATAATGAAATAGATGTCACATGATACAATGTCAGTTTGTGGGTTTTCCCCCGTATATATTAGAAATATAGTACGGGAGGAACGTTAACGATAGCGACGGCGATAACCGGCTTTCTCCACTCCTGTTGTGACGGGCTCCGAGTTAAGCCAAGGGTGGCACGATGACGATCGGGACTATATACACATACATACTAGTGGCTAATGAGACAATGACATGGTTAAATTATTTTTATAATCAGTGGTTAAACGGGGCTAGCTAAGAAAGATATGATGAGCGTGAAGAACCATGTGCTGCGCAGGGAGCAAGAAATGACATGTTCCTGTCGCAGCACAATCCTCCTCTCATTCGATAAGAAGGGGAATAGCTTTCTTATGGATGGAGCACACCATATTAGAAGAAACAGGTGGCAGTGCGTGGTAGGTGAGGGCAAAGCGTGGAAGGAATCAAGCTCGAAAGAGAATATGTGTTGGGAAATTTGGAGAAAGATTATGTGGGACAGTGCTTGATATGTATGCATGCACCGATTTCATTCAGACGTCGTCGTTACGAGGAGAAAAAGGAAGTCAGTTTTGGAGGGGCACCACACTACTCTTAAGCTAGTGGGTGGATTATAAAAGGCAACATTGACATATCCAACAAATGTATTGATTTACAAGATTGATTCTTTTACTAACCGTATGTACATGCATCTTGATTAGCAAGCTTTTACTAGTACTACCAATTCTCACACAATTAATTAGACAACCTATTTTTGTCAGTTTATTACTGGTGACTTTTGTTTAATTACTAGCATACATTTGTTTTTTCACAAAACCCTCACAGCTCATCGTCCTAACTAGCGACTCCAATATGTACGATCTTTACATACATAGTGTATATATGCTGTGATTTCTGTCCGTACGTGAATTAGTACTCGCCAGGCTACTAGTAATTCTCTTCCAATAATAAGGCCTGTGAGTCAGTATTAACCCATGGCAGTAGCTAGTAGTACAACAACACGTACTACTAGTGGTTTTTATCTTCTCACGGCCGGACACCACCTGTGGTGTGCAGCGTGACCCAAAAGATCGATTTGATATAGGTAAGCAAGCAGAGCAGCAAAGCACCACCATTATATATTATTTTGTACTTTTGCTTGCTTGACACAGGTCCGTCCGTCCGACCCCTCCTTGAATGCACACCCCACCTTACCCGGGCCCACCACGGAGCTTTCAATAGTACTATCTTTGGCTGGGCCACCGATCCTCCTCTGGTTAGGTTAGGGTTAAGCGGCAGGTCTGGTTGGGTTGGGTTAGGGTTAGGGTTAGGGCCTCCCACTTTTGCGTGGTGGTGGTGGAGTAAAGAAAGGGAGGATGGGTAGTGGGATATGTGTGTGATGTGTTTGTTTCTGTGGATTGGGTGGCCTTGTGTGGCATCTGATTCGCCTCTCCCCACCCATTTCTGGTCCACGATCCTCTGCGCGCTCGGCCCGTGCTTGTCTCACTGTGTTCGCTTGCTTGCTTGCTTGGCAGGGTGTATCCTTCCATCAGAATTCACAAGGAAAGGCACCAAGGTAGTGATACAGGAGCAGACTTTGCTATATATTTTTCTTCTTATTCACATATTACCTACTGTACCATATATATATATAACCTTGTAACATTGTAACTTTGATCAAATCATTTCAAGTATTTCGGTCAAAAGATTATTAAACGTTTATTTCTAATCACACCGTTGTAACATAAATAAAAAAATATATCGTTGTACCATAAATGAAATATGTCGATTTACACACGGCGAGTGCATGGTGGAACATCATCGCCCGATACCCAAGTTCTCTCTAGATGTAGAATGCCAGTCAGCTTTATCACTACAGCTCCAACATCAGAGCATGCATTTTCCATGTCCGAGTTCAGCCTAAATTAATTGTGTCCGGCACCGTCAAGAGAGCGTCTAAATTTGGGGATGGCTTGGCGCTGCCGGACAAGCAAACCGCACACATATTTCATCACAACCCCACAGGTAAGCCTCTAATAAGAATACAACATCCGATTTATTTTGGGAATGCCGGTGTGGGAACTTAACCGGACAGCCGTCTAGTCACCCCCAAAGTCGTCCGCTTTAGATGTTGTCGGACACAAAATAGGCACTCCCGGTGTAGATTCTTCCAATGCATACTCCTACATATATATGAGTCGCATTGATAAACATATACAACCTACACTACATGCGTGCAGGAACTAGGCTGCCGGTTGGCTAGTGATGTGCACCCGGTTGTACGCCTACTCCGCCACCCATGTTTGATTCTTGGACTTTGCATGCTGCGTGTTTGGCTTATTATTCATTATAATATAATACAAAATGCCATGTGGTGCTATGATTGGTCGAGTTTTTTGGACTAGGATGTTTTTTCAGCGATTTTTGCTTTGAAATTGTGTATGTATGCATTCACTAAATAGAAAATTGCATTAACACATGACACAAAACAATTAGCAAAACACGTGGAGAATTGTGTTTGTAATGATAAACTTATACAACATACACTACATGTGTGCACGAATTGTGCCTCTACTAGTTGGCTAGTGCCGTGTGGCCAGCTGCATGCCCATCCCGCCGCCCAAGTTCGAGCCTTAGACTCCGTGCGAAGCGAGTTTGGATTATTATTTTCCTTTTGAAGAAATATCCGTAGGTCTAGTTTTCGTACAATATAGTTTTTTTTTTCCGTTTGTGATCTTTTGCATTTGTGTATGTTTGCATACAACAAATACAAAATCCAAGTTGAAAACAAAAAGACATTGAATTGCATTTGTTACACAAGCGTATGGGCAGAGACTGTAGTGGACCTAATCGCCTAAAGGCCATGGGGAGCGTCTTTCGTGATAAACACAATCTTTTCCACACTCATGCCACATAGCTGATCCTCTCTCCTCGTCTCAACTTTTTTCCTCCCCATCACTACACCCTTTCATTCATCCTCTTTTTGTCCCTCTTCAATCTCTCTCGTTCTCTTCTCTACTTCTGTCTTCCCAAACCCGTAAAGCGTTCTCCTTCCCTGTCTCCACTCCCCCATATTCCCATCAGAGCCTTCGTTGGCATGCCCTAGAGACCATAGGTCAAAGCTACCTCCTCCAATGTTGCTTCCAACATGAGTTATCACATCAAACATAAGCATATAAGAAACTAAAACTCTGATGCATAATCGGCTATGCCTAAATAACGCGTTGAACCGACTTCGACGCAAGACTCCCATAAAACTCAATGGTTTGGTTTTGAATATTCGTTCAAGCAATTTTAAACTTCTATTAGTAACAATAGGTACGTCAAAGTTTAAATTTGAAGATGTGGGATATGTTGATTTATTCTGACTAAATTACTTTAGACATTTATTTCAGATCATATCTTGGTAATAAATAAAATGTAGGTTTATAACCCGACAAACAACAGATGTTTACGATGTCGATGATGCATACATCATATGTTCTAGTAGGTCATCAGTCAAAGTTGTATCCATCACTGCTACTATCGACATCATTGCTTGCACCTAGGACATAACACTGAATATATAATTGGCTGTACCTAAAACAAAATACTAGATATATCACTAACTATGCGTAAAAAACACTTACAACCCCGAGTCAAGTGAAAAACTCTCACAAATGCAATTGCCATATTTGAACCTTCATCGAAAGATTGTTTCTTTTTCTAGTAAAAATTATCGCATCAAATATTTATTCAAGATGTTATCTTTTTAGTAGAAATGGAAGATGCCACAAAAAGGAAGATGTTGATTTACAAAGAAAAAAATCAAATATAAAAGAGCCCAGATTCCAAATGAAGAAATGGAAACTCGAAAAGGATCCTTCTGATTCTCAAATAATGAGGGGCAAGGGGATTGATACCGATAATTATTTTTTCTTATTATTTGACGTGATTTGATCCGCATATGTTTGGTAAAAGAACAATGTTCTCCTTTAATCATATCATAAATGGAAAGTATTCAATTAGAACATGAAAGCGTGACCCAACTGGTCTTAGGTAGTCTTCGGGACGGAGTGGAAGAAGGGCGGAGAGGCTCGAATGAGGAAAAGGATCCCTTTGAAAGAATTGACTGAGGAGCTGTATGAGGTGAAAATCGCATGTATGATTTTGTAAAGGGACAGTAGGGTAAGTTCTCTGTATCTATAGGCCATCAGTCGGAAGTACAATCTACGTCACTACCACTACCAACGTTCTTGCTTACAACTATCAAACTAAAAACATATAAAACCTACACTACATGTGTAGGAATTGAGTTTTGACCACTTGTTAGTGCCACAATGATTGTTACATGCCCTATATGTGGCCCTCGTTCGAGCCTTAGACTCTACAAGTTGTGTGTGTGTGTGTGTGTGTGAGCGTGTGTGTGGGTTATTTATTCCCTCTAAAGCAAAATTCCATGGTATTCAAGTTTCCATTGGTCAAGTTTTTATCACACAACTTTTTTTTGCAATTTTGTACACTCAAGGTGTATATGTGTGTTTCCATAAAAAATTGAGTTAAAATTGCGGTACGAGCAACTATAGAAGACACCCTAAGAACACAACCTTTTTTAGAGGCTGCTTGTTAGTGGGTATTAGAGGCTATTTTGTGCTCTCACAGATCAGATCTCCAAATGTAAAACCTCTATATTTGTTCTTCCACGTGGAACCCACTCATCAGTGGTAACCCATTGTTTCCTTTTTTTCCCACTCCTACACCATTTTTTTTGCAAAATAGCCCCATCTCCCACGTGGTCATTGATCCATTCGTCGCCACACCTTGGCTACCCTCCTCCAAAAACCCACTGCCCCTATGGACGCAAGATGGTTTTGTGCTACAAACTATCTCCCCATTTGCCACATCCCTAGATCCCACCGTCTCGCAAGCTCGTGGAGATAATGACGGTTGAGACCAAGGTGTTATTATCACAATTTTGAATCAGAACTGGATCCCTGTTGTAGGATTGCAAATAATAGACCGTCATGATCGTAAATCGTACATTCTACTAACTAGAATCATAGAACCGGTCCACTCAGATTGGTGTTCTAGAATCACATGACATAATCGCAATTTCGAGAACCTTAGATTAGACATGATTTTTACTCTCGCAGACGTGAAGATGACATGACACTGATGCAGGTCTCTTGCATCACCTCCAGCTTCACTTGACGCGACGATGAACATAGAGGTTGGGAGGTGGAAAGTAAAAGGGATTTATGGGGCAACAACGCATATGAAACGGATATTGTGGGGGAGTGACTGAAGTTGGTGGTGCGGGGGTGGGGGGACGAGTGATGATGTGGATCACACGTTCGCTGGGGAACCCCAAGAGGAAGGTATGATGCAGCAAAGCAGCAGTTTCCCTTGATTACAAAACCAAGGTTGTCAGATCCGGTAGGACTTGGAGAAGTCTTAGCGAGGTGTCAATCTACTCTGGCGCTTGTAGATTAACGCGGACCTGCACACAATCACAAACAAGTACTTTGCCCAAACGAAACAGAGAGGTTGTCAATCTCTCCGTCCTGCCGAACAGAAAGGATTAATTGTGCAGATGTAAAATATGATGAGAGTGAAATATGACTGATAACCCACAAGTGTAGGGGATCACAACAGTCTTCACGGGTAGTATAACCCAATTTATTGATTCGACTCAAGGGGAGCCAAAGATTACTTAGAGGTCTTTGCAGCTGAGTTGTCAATTCAGCCACACCTGGAGAAGCACAAGTAACACGAGAGAGGTGAAAGCAACGGTGATTTGAGAACAATAGTAACATAAACACGAATGCAATGATGGAGAAATATGGACCGGGGTTCATAGTTTCACTAGTGGCGGCTCTCCTAAGCAAATAATCATGCATTGGGTCAACAAATTACAGTTGGGCAATTGACAGAATTGCACTAATTAATTAATTATGACAAAGCATTCAGTTTATCAATCATACGTAGTCATGTATTCCATATATAGTTGTAACTACTCGCAATGAGAATTCGCACAACATCTTTTGTCCTGCCATCCGGTTTCAGCCGGGCCAACTAAGGAACAAATGGCAATTAAGGTGTTCCTTTTAATAGAACACCGGAGCAAAGCATTAACACACAATGAACACATGTAACCGTCAAGTTACTAACCATTCCCATCGATGTCTCTGTTTCTGTCACTCGAGGTCTCCGGTTCCGGACTAATAACAGGTGCATACAACTTGTAGATATGATCTAAGCATCTATTATATTCATGCAAACATAACGCGCCCAAATCTAAGATCATGCCACTCGTGCACTAGTGACAAGCATTAAGCATAACAACATTGCAGCAACAACAATTCATAAACATAAATAATCTGATCATAACATGCCAATCCATCGGATCCCAACAAACACAACGCATATTACATCGGATTGATCTCGATCATGCAGGGCAGCTCACGAGAACATGGTATTGAACAACAAGGGGGAGAGAGTACCATCTAGCTACTGCTACAAACCCGTAGTCCGCGGGGGAACTACTCACAACTCATCCCGGAGGCAGCGGTGGCGGTGAAGATGGGTGAATTTTGCTTACTTCATGCACTTTACTTAATGCAATTGTCTGTTGCTTGCAACTTAATACCGTTGGGTGACAGGCTGGATAGCGATCCCACGGTGGACTTTTTAGACTAAGACGCAGATGGACTCAACGGTCTTTGTTCCTTGTCGTGATGCCTCCATAAATATTATCATGTCCTTTTTGTCATAGCTAAATTGGATTTGTGTCATGATCTTGTCAATTGCCTAGCTGTAATTCGTTCACCCATCACATGCATATTTTATTTACTCGAGAGACTCCACTAGTGAACCCATGGCCACCGGTCCATCTTTTTACATTGTTTACAACCTCATTTACTTGCTTTTAATTATCATTATTCCTCTGGTCACTTTTCATATTTTATCTATTTCATCATACAATTAACCGCTTTATTTTCTGCGAGACAGGAAAGATTGACAACCTTTCCGCCGTTGGGGGCAAAGTATTTTGGTTGAGTGTGTGCAGGTCCGCGTCTGTTGAAGGTCAAGCGCCAGAGATCTTCAACATTCACCTCGTTGTTGATTTCAAAGTCCTACTGGTTCGATAAACTCGGTTCGTTAAACGGGGGGAAACTGCTACTAGCTGCAATTCCGACTTCGCTTGGGGCACCACCCAACTTATTTTAATACATCAGCATGGCTCCGGGGGCCAATCCCCATCCCGGCAGGGTGCCGGAACAGGCAATCTGACCCCCGAAAATTGTCGGCGATGGCGGCGGAGCTCTGTATCATATTTGGGAAAATCCTTTGGGGATTAGGGTTTTTGCGTCGGGGATGATTTTATAGGCGTCGGAGGCACCTAAGGGGGTGCCCGAGGGGCAGAGGCGGGCCCCGGCCGCGACCCCCCTCTCACCCGTGGTGGGACCCGCCCCAGGGCTGTGGGTCCCTCCCGGGGTTGCCCTTTTGGCTCCGGTCCTTATTTCTTCCATAAAAAATCGTCGTAAATTTTTGTCCAATTCCGAGAATATTTCCAGAAGTAACTTTCTGCAATAAAAACATCACAAAAATAGGAAACTGGCACTGGGCATCTTGTCAATAGGTTAGTCCAATAAAATGCCTTGAAATGATATAATAATGTAGCATAAACATGTAATAATGATAGGAACCAAGCATGGCATGATAAAAAATTATAGATACGTTTGACACGTATCAGCATCCCCAAGCTTAATTCATACTCGTCCTCGAGTAGGTAAATGATAATCAAAATAATTTTTGAGCTTGACATGCCACCAACATAATCTTGATCAAGATAGTAATGCAAAGCACATGATGTGAATAAGGTGATCCAAAACAATTGTCTATAGTTGACATTAAGCAAACAATGATTAACAAACGCTAGCTAACAAATGCTAGAAACTTTTCATGAATAAGTGTGTTGGAGACATGGAACCATACATAAGGTTTAGAAAGAAGAATTGCAAATTATGTCTCCAATGTAAAGTATCAATCATTCTTCAAAGCATCTAATTAGTCATTCATGGAAATAGCCAAGCTCAAGTCAAGTATCCTAATCCATCTACTTCACAAATCAACTGTTTCGAAGTCTACTCAACTAGTGCAAGTAAGAAGTGTCTTTGGCACCATGATGTTATCGCAAAGAGAACAATAATGGAGGTTTGGAAGGTCAAAAAGAAAGGCTCAAACAGCGGAGAAGGTAACCACAAGACAGAAGGAAGTCCCGTAGTTGAAACTGTATGAGGAGTAGTGATTGCCATGCAACGTATGCACATTGAGCTATAAGTGTATGAAAGCTCTCCAATGGAACTAGTGGGGGTGCATCCAACTTGCTTGCTCATGAAGACCTAGAGCTCACTTGAGGAGGCTCATCCTTGGAATATACAAGCCAAGTTCTATAACGTTAATTCCCCACATAGTTATACTACTAAAACAACATGAGAACTCTCTATAATGAAGTGTAGGTGCTACTAGCACAAGTGTGGTAAAAAGGATAGTAGTGTTTCTCCCTCTCTCTTTTTCTATTTTTTCGGATTTTGGGTGGCCTCCTTGGCTCCTTTGAATGCTCTCTCATTTGGCCTCCTTTGGGCTCTTTTATTTTTCTCTTTTTTTATTTATTTTATACCTCACTGTAGGAGTAACACTCTATATTACAAATGGATCATCACACTTTTTGGTACTCATAACTCATAAGACTAATACATGATGTATAAAAGAAGATATGCATGATCGAGCGTAGTGTGGAAAAAATGTAAAACATGTGGCAAGCCACACGGCACACTAACTCAATGATCAAGCAAACTACATGGTAATGAAGAACGACATCAAGTCATGTAATGTAATGATGGATGTTGCATGGCAATGTATCTCGAAACGGCTATGGAAATGTCGTGATAGGTAGGTATGGTGGCCGTTTTGAGGGAGATAGTTGGCTTATGTGTAGGAGAACAGGATGAAGTTCTCCCACGGAGTTGGATGTACTCGCGAAGTATGCACCAATCTCAATGTGAGAGAGGGCATTGCGCAGCACCGAAGAGGCTAGCAAAATATGGAAGTGGAAGTGCCAAAAAACCAAAACTCACAATGCATTTCGTATATTGCAAACAACTAGCAGTTTCAATGTTCCACAAATGGTTTGAGACACCCCGAGAGGGATCATGGCGGCGACACAAGTGCCCCGTTGGCTTCCCCGACCGTTGCAGTAACTACCCACTAGGAACTTCTTTTCAACTTAGCAGAATTCATGACACATTAGCATTGTTGACTTAGGTTGTTTAGTTCAGAAAAGTACGGCTCCACGCTTTACTAACACATCTCCACTAATCAGCTCGAACACCATTAACCAACATATTTTAACCATTAGTTATTTTAATGTCTCAAAACAATTGAAAAGTATGAAATTATCCACATAGTGATCTACAAGACTATGCAGGTTTTTCTACTTCATACCACTACCACATGCATAGCATTTTACCGATCTAACACATTAACCAAGCAACCAAAACAACTCTCTAACAAATATAAGTGAATATCAAGAGAGTTTAACATTAACTACTAGCAGCTCTAAATAAGATAAAAGCTAAAAGCGAGAGCTTACTAGCAAACAAACAGTAGCTAAGAATACTCAACAAAATATAACCGAATGGAGCGTGTCTCTCTCCCACACAAATAAAGCTAGGATCCAACAAGGATATGACCAGCAAAATAATAAACAAAACTGAAAGTAAAAAGACGCTCCAAACATAGCACATAATATGTAAAGTGATAAAAACGTAGTTTCAACGAAACGACCTGATGATTGTTGGTGAAGAGTGGGGATGCCTTGGGCATCCCCAAGCTTAGATGCTTGAATCTTCTTAATTATTCCAGGGGGATTCCATGGGGGCATCCCCAAGCTTGAGCTTTTCTCCATTCTCACATCACCGTGTCGTTCAAAACTTAAAAACTCGCTTCACACAAAACTTCTCATAAACTGATTAGAGGGTTAGTGCTCATAAATTAAAATGCACATGTGTTCAACTCAAGACAAATTACAAACAACTTTATTAGGAATTAGCTACTGTTTACTAAGCCTCAATGTGACACTCCATCTCTAGAGTATCGCATTTGACGATAGTAAAAGAGACGAATACAAAATAAAAGCAGAATCTGTCAAAAACTAAACAGTCTATAAAGATCGAATTTTTCGACGCACTTCTGTACCTCAAATAAGAAAAGTCAAAACTAACGAAAGATAGATAAAAGTATCAGGTTTGCTTTCTAAATATTTCAGAAAAATATAAAATTCATAGGATTTTTAGATTTTCGAACAGTGAAGGACAAAATTCTGTTTCTGGACAGCAAAACAACACCTCGCACTTTCAATGTATTAGAGGCTAAACTTGGCACAAAAAACCAAAACAAAAAGATAAAATGAAGTTGCTTCAGAAGCAAAAACTCCATGACTCAAGAAAATCAAAAACAAGACTGAAAGAAAAGATGGGTTACCTCCCAACAAGTGCTTTTCTTTATAGCCTTTTAGCTAGGCCCAGTATTTTCAATGATGCTCACATAAGAATAAGTATTGAAACGCAAGAGAGAGCATCGTGAGGGAATTATCGAACACATTTAAGTCTAACTCTCTTCCTATTCATAGGAATTTTATAAGAAAATAAATCAATGAAGCACAAAGCATTAAGCATAGGAAGGTAAAGCAATTGTAACTTCAAAACTTTTAGCATAAAGAGAGGTGTTTTAGTGACATGAGAACTCCGACAACCATATTTTCCTCTCTCATAATAATTTTCAGTAGCATCATGAACAAACTCAACAATATAATCATCACTTAAAACAGGCTTTTCATGATCTACAAGCACATAGTTTCGGTCCATCTCAAAAATAGTGGGATTAAACCCAGAGAGTTACTCTCATTAGAAGGTAGAGATGGGTTTCCGGGTCGAAGACGAATTCCAGAATAGCATTATAATTTTTATCATCAAGTAATATAGGACCATCATCAAGAGCTTTATCATATAGACTTTCTAAGCACAACTCTTCATTATCATGCATCTCAATGGTTGGAGTAAATAAAGGATTATCATAAGATTTATCAATATAGCACGGATTATCATATATAACAAGATCATTTTTATCAAAAAGGGATGTTTCAAATGAATCAATGGGATCATAACACTCATTCTCCTTTTTTAAGGAAGGAGGACAATCAAATAATGTATGAGTTAGAGAGTTACTCTCATTAGAAGGTAGAGATGGGTAGCTACTCCATTCTTCCTCCTCTTGTTCGTCACTCTCCTCCTCGTTTTCATCCAATGAGCTTCCAGTTTCAATAATTTCTTTTTCCATAGGCTCCTGCACGGCATTAGTCTCTTCTTCTGGGGGAGATAAACCCTTAAGATATTCAGTAATGTAGAAATTTTCATCTTTATAATTATCCATGCAATATTTAAGTATAGCAAAACTTTCAGATTTATAAGGAGCATCATCATCATTTTCAAGCAAAGAAGTAATTTCATAAGCACCCTTCCACGCAATAAATTCTTCAATAAGTTCCACATCATAAAAATCATAGTTTCCCTTAGCATGTTTCATTATCATTACCAGCACATTGAAAAGGAAAGTGTTTAAAATTCATGCTACAACTAGACTCATCACAGCAATAAGATATATCATAATTTAAGCACAAGTCTCTAGCATAATTGTTCAGAGTATTATTTATTTTCCATAAGTGTATCCCTTTTTGTGACAAGCGGCATTCCTTATCATATTCTTGTTGATCCTCCGTGAATCCGCCTTGCCAATAAGATCTAGTTTCAAAGAAGTTAACCATTGATAACAATAACAATAAAGAGAGTAGAGAGAAAGTGAGTACTTCCCAAGTGAACCAATAAGTAGAGCTATGGCTCCCCGGCAACGGCGCCAGAAAATAGTCTTGATAACCCACAAGTGTAGGGGATCACAACAGTCTTCACGGGTAGTATAACCCAATTTATTGATTCGACTCAAGGGGAGCCAAAGATTACTTAGAGGTCTTTGCAGCTGAGTTGTCAATTCAGCCACACCTGGAGAAGCACAAGTAACACGAGAGAGGTGAAAGCAATAGTGATTTGAGAACAATAGTAATAGAAACACGAAAGCAATGATGGAGAAATATGGACCGGGGTTCATAGTTTCACTAGTGGCGGCTCTCCTAAGCAAATAATCATGCATTGGGTCAACAAATTACAGTTGGGCAACTGACAGAATTGCACTAATTAATTAATTATGACAAAGCATTCAGTTTATCAATCATACGTAGTCATGTATTCCATATATAGTTGTAACTACTCACAATGAGAATTCGCACAACATCTTTTGTCCTGCCATCCGGTTTCAGCCGGGCCAACTAAGGAACAAATGGCAATTAAGGTGTTCCTTTTAATAGAACACCGGAGCAAAGCATTAACACACAATGAACACATGTAATCCTCAAGTTACTAACCATTCCCATCGATGTCTCCGTTTCTGTCACTCGAGGTCTCCGGTTCCGGACTAATAACAGGTGGATACAACTTGTAGATACGATCTAAGCATCAATTATATTCATGCAAACATAACGCGCCCAAATCTAAGATCATGCCACTCGTGCACTAGTGACAAGCATTAAGCATAACAACATTGCAGCAACAACAATTCATAAACATAAATAATCTGATCATAACATGCCAATCCATCGGATCCCAACAAACACAATGCATATTACATCGGATTGATCTCGATCATGTAGGGAAGCTCACGAGAACATGGTATTGAACAACAAGGGAGAGCGAGTACCATCTAGCTACTGCTACAAACCCGTAGTCCGCGGGGGATCTACTCACAACTCATCCCGGAGGCAGCGGTGGCGGTGAAGATGGCTCTGGGCCAATCCCCGTCCCGGCAGGGTGCCAGAACAGGCAATCTGACCCCCGAAACTTGTCGGTGATGGCGGCGGAGCTCTGTATCGTATTTGGAAAAATCCTTCGGGGGTTAGGGTTTTTGTGTCGGGGATGATTTTATAGGCGTCGGAGGCACCCGAGGTGGTGCCCGAGGGGTAGGGGCGGCCCCCCTCTCACCCACGGGTGGGACCTGCCCCAGGGTTGTGGGTCCCTCCCGGGGTCGCCCTTCTGGCTCTGGTCCTTATTTCTTCAATAAAAAATCGTCGTAAATTTTCGTCCAATTCCGAGAATATTTCCAGAAGTAACTTTCTGCAATAAAAACAGCACAAAAATAGGGAACTGGCACTGGGCATCTTGTCAATAGGTTAGTCCAATAAAATGCCTTGAAATGATATAATAATGTAGCATAAACATGTAATAATGATAGGAATCAAGCATGGCATGATAAAAAATTATAGATACGTTTGACACGTATCAATGACCAGCGAGCAAATGATGATGAAAAGCTATTAGAACGGTTGTAAACAATGTAGGAAAATAGGACCGGGGTCCACAGTTCACTAGCGGTGTCTCTCCAAAAATTATACATGATGGGTAAACAAATTACAGCGTGGCAATTGACCGAATTGTGGGCGCACAACAATGCTATCATAAAACAATATAGTTCACCATTTCATCTAGTATGGGCATTACGTCAAAATACATAGACCGTTATCCAACTACGTCTATGACTAATAATCCACCTCGGGATCGCTATCCAGCATGTCACCCAGAAGTATTAAGTTTCAAGCAACAGATCATTGCAATAAGCAAAGTGCATAATGTAAGCAATGTAAATAACACAAGGAAATCACACCGCTGTTTTCTCCCTAGTGGCAACAACACATCTTTAGTCTTGATCGTTTCTGTCAACCCGAGCTCAGAAAAAAAGAGGCATGAACCCACTATCTAGCATAAATACCCTCTCTGAAGACACTAACAATTACTTGGCCAAAGCATCCACTAGCATTGGAGAGCATGCAAGATCATAGATAAAACATAACACAAAGATGAACAAAAGTAATGATTTCCACAATTCATCGAATCCACGCAAACACAATCATGTAGCAGTTACAGATAATATTATCTTGATCATGGTAAGCAACTCATAAGATCTAAGCAATAGAGTACAAGGAGGAGAGACAACCATCTAGCTACTGCTATGGACCCGTAGTCCCGTGGTGGACTACTCACGCATCACTCTGAAGGCAAGCATGGTGGTGTAGATGCCTCCGGTGTCGATTCCCCTCTCCGGCAGGGTAGCGGGAAGAGCTGCAGAACCCTCTCGAACTAGGGTTGACGATGACGGCAGCCTCGGACGTCTTCTAGAAAATATGATCGGATACTTAGGGTTTCCGGGTCGAAGACGAATTTATGGGCGAAGGGGCGACTCGAGGAGGCAAAGGAGCCAGCCAGGTGGGGCCCAGGCGCGGCCAAGGGGTGGGCCGCACCTGGGGGGCATCTGGAGGCTGTGGCCTCCCCCTCCGGGCATCCTTCTGGCTCCATCTTTGTTTCGGCTTGGAAATAATTCCTATAAATTTTCAGCGGATTCCGAGAATACTTCATGTACAACTTTTCTGAAAAAAAAAGACAGCAGAAAACAGGAACTGTCACTGGACATCTTGTTAATAGGTTAGTTCCATAAATCATGCCAAAATGATATAGAAACATTATAAAAACATGTGGCACTGATATATAATCAAGCATGGAACATCAAAAATTATAGATACGTCGGAGACGTATCAGCATCCCCAAGCTTAACTCCTGCTCGTCCTCGAGTAGGTAAGTGATAACAAAATTATTTTTGAAGTGACATGCTACCAACACAATCTTGATGAAGTAATCATGTAAAGCATATGAACTGAATGCATTGATCCAAAATAATGGTTCATTGAATAAAACAAACAATGATTAACCAGGTGCAACATCTAAGCAAGAATTTACAAGAAAAGAGTACTTTTGATATTTAAAAGTATAACACTTGAAAATGATTGATTTCTCACAAAGCAATATTATTTTGGCAAAGGAGCTTGGCCAACACAAAGGAAGATTTAAGTTTTCCGCAAGAAGTTTCAACTTGCAACATGTTTATCTCAAGATAAAGTCAGTACAAAGTTTTCACGGTTAGACATAATGATAACATGAAGTAAAACTTGAACCAAAGTTGACACCAAGTGATTGCTTGAGGGGTAAAGAAGGAAGAGGAAGACTGACTCAACATAAAAGTAAAAGAAAGGCCCTTCGCAGAGGGAAGCAGGGATTAGTCATATTCTAGAGCTTTTTTAAAAAAATTAACGGAAGTAAAACAGTTTTGAGATATGCATGCTTTCGTCAACGACTTCACAGTAAAGACACTAGCTAGTTCCCCATTTCAAGCAAGGATTTTAGACTTTTGAGAGCGGCTGGTTCTTAGAGAAATGAAGTCACTCCTCGTTCTTCTTTGTTTCACCACTAACCAATGTTTGACTGATTTCTCAGGTATGCATTGTGCGGAGGAGAATGGTGGGTTATATTTCTATTTTGCTCAAGCCGCTCTCGGCAAATTCAAGTGAGAACATAAAACATCAACAACGGGTGAAAGGGGGAAATGACCTTGCTTGTCACAGGTTATATCTAGCTTCCTACTGCTTCTTATATGAGTAATTTATGTTCTTGCATGCTCTCCGATGTGCGTAGTTACTTTGGCCAAGTGATTGTGTGTATCTCCAAGAGAGGGTATTTATGCTAGATAGTGGGTTCATGCCCCCTTTTGTTCCTGGGCACGAGTGACAGAAACGTCTAAGGGCGAGGGTGTGCTGTTGCTACTAAGGGTAAAACAGCGGTGTTAATGTCTATTTTGATATTAGTATTGCTTACATCATGCACTTTACTTAATGCAATTGTCTGTTGCTTGCAACTTAATACCGTTGGGTGACAGACTGGATAGCGATCCCACGGTGGACTATTTAGGCAAAGACGCAGTTGGACTCAACGGTCTTTGTTCCTTGTCGTGATGCCTCCATAAATATTATCATGTCCTTTTTGTCATAGCTAAATTGGGTTTTTGTCATAATCTTGTCAATTGCCTAGCTGTAATTCGTTCACCCATCACATGCATATTTTATTTACTTGAGAGACTCTACTAGTGAACCCATGGCCCCCGGTCCATCTTTTTACATTGTTTTCAACCTCATTTACTTGCTTTTAATTATCATTACTCCTCTGGTCACTTTTCATATTTTATCTATTTCATCATACAATTAACCGCTTTGTGTTCTGCGAGACCGGAGAGATTGACAACCTCTCCGCCGTTGGGGGCAAAGTATTTTGGTTGAGTGTGTACAGGTCCACGTCTGTTGAAGGTGAAGCACCAGAGATCTTCAACATTCACCTCGTTGTTGATTTCAAAGTCCTACTGGTTCGATAAACCTCGGTTCGTTAAACGAGGGAAAACTGCTAGTAGCTACAATTCCGCCTTCGCTTGGGGCACCACCCAACTTATTAATATCCACCATCAAGCAGTTTTCTGGCGCCGTTGCCGGGGACTTTGGAGCTACAGCAAGGGGAGTCTCATACTCTCAATCTCTTTACTTTGTTTTTGTCTTGCTTGCTTTATACCTCGTTTAGTTTATTTTCCTGTTTCAAAATTTTAAAACCCCAAAAAATTAGTGTAATCTTTATTTCAGTTTTGTTTATCTTTTATCTAGTAGCTATGTCCCCTTCTAGTTTTGGTATGGAAGATGTTAAGGTAGGAAGTGGGGATGTCGTTGGAAAAGATAATATTGAAGAATTCCTCACTTTTTTTAGCAAACTCTATACTCATGATAAAAGATCAATAGTTGAGCTAACTAATAGTTATGATTCCGCCATATCTTGTTTGGTAGCTCGTCTAGAGAAGAGGTTTGTTAATTTAAATCCTATACTGCAGCAAATGTTTCTTAAGCTTGATAGCATGGAGAGAGGAGAGGAAAAAGATTTTGTACTAGAAACTCTTCTCCATGAATTTGATGATATAGTTAAAGAAGATAGGAAAATATTTGCTCATTATGGTGCTCTTGGTTCATATCCTAATATTCACTATTCTTTGGATGTTAGGGATGAAAATCTAAGGAAGTACACTGGAAACACGGAGGTAAAGGAGAAAGTTGAAATTTCTATACCATTTAAGCTCCTAGGGATGGCCGATGCATTGGAAGACAATTTTGGTTGGATTGCTCCCCAAAACCTATTTGATGAGAGAAGTCAACCAAAGAGAAAGGAGAAGGGTGATTCTAAGCCCTATATTGGTAATATCCAATGAATCTATGATAAATTTGCTGGTATTTGCTTGAAACATGATAATGCCTTTGATTCCGAAAAAACTTGATATTTGGCATTGCGTCTAGCTAAAAGGCGTTAAAGAAAAGCGCTTGTTGGGAGGCAACCCATCTTTTACTTTCAGTTTGCTTTTTGTTTTTCTTGAGTCATGAAGTTATTACCTCTGTAGAAACTTCATTGTATCTTTTTCTTTTAGTTTTTTGTGCCAAGTTTAGCCTCTAATGCATTGAAAGTGCGAGGTATTGTGCTGCTGTCCAAAAACAGATTCTGTGCGCCTGTTTCACGAAAATCCTAAAATCGCCAGAATTTTATATTTTTCTGATAATTTTTGACAGCAAGACTGATGCTTTTATCTATCTTTTGTTAGTTTTAAGTTTTTTTATTTGATCTGCAGAAATGCCTCGAAAAATTCGATCTTTAGAGAATGTTCAGATTTTGATAGATTCTGCTTTTATTTTGCATTTGTCTCTTTACCATCGTCATATGTGACACTCTAGGGGTGGAGTGCCACATTGAGGCTTAGTAAACTGTAGCTAATGTCTAATAAAGTTGGTTTGCAATTTGTCATGAGTTGAACACATGTGCGNGTTTTAATTATGAGCACTAACCCTCTAATCGTATTATGAGAAGTTTTGTGTGAAGGGAGTTTTTAAATTCCAAAGGAGAGGAATATGAAGAAATCGAGGATGGATCAAAGATCAAGCTTGGGGATGCCCCCATGGCACCTCCTCTGAATATCAAGAACTATCAAGAGTCAAAGCTTGGGGATGCCTAAGGCATCCCCTCATCTTCATCGACTATCATAAGGTCGTCTTCGTTGAACTTCGTTTTTATCACTTTACATATTATGTGCTATGCTTGGAGCGTCTTTTTACTTTAAGTTTATTTGTTTGTTTGCTGGTCATATCTTTGTTGGATCCTAGCTTTATTTGTGTGGGAGAGAGACACGCTCCGCTTTTTCGTTTGAATACTCCTTTGCTTCGCTTATATCTGTTTGAGTATTCTTAGCTACTGTCTGTTTTCTAGTAAGCTCTCGCTTTTAGCTTTTATCTTGTTTAGAGCTGCTAGTTATTAAGTTAAACTCTCTTGTTCTTCACTTATATTTGTTGGAGAGTTGTTTTGATTGCTTGGTTAATGTGTTAGATCGGAAAAATGCTATGCATGTGGCAGTAGTATGAAATTGAAAAAACCTGCATAGTCTTGTAGATCACTATGTGGATAATTTGATACTCTTCAATTGTTTTGAGGCACTAAAATAACTAATGGTTAAAATGTGTTGGTTAATGGTGTTAGAGCTGATTAGTGGAGAGGTGTTATTAAATCATGGAGCTGTACTTTTCTGAACTAAACAACCTAAGTCAACAATGATAATGTGTCATGAATTCTACTAAGTTGAAAATAAGTCCCTAGTGGGTAGTTACTGCAACGGTCAGGGAAGCCAACGGGGCACTTGTGTCGCTGCCACGATCCCTCTTGGGGTGTCTCTAACCATTTGTGGAACATTGAAACTGCTAGTTGTTTGCAATATACGAAATGCATTGTGAACTTTGGTTTTTGGCACTTCCATTTCCATATTTTGCTAGACTCTTTGGTGCTGCACAATGCCCTCTCTCACATTGAGATTGGTGCATACTTCGCGAGTACATCCAACTCCGTGGGAGAACTTCATCCTGTTCTCCTACACATAAGCCAACTATCTTACTCAAAACAGCCACCATACCTACCTACCACGGCATTTCCATAGCCGTTCCGAGATACATTGCCATGCAACATCCATCATTACATTATGACTTGATGTCGTTCTTCATTATCATATAGTTTTCTTGATCATTTGAGTTAGTGTGCAGCGTGGCTTGCCACATGTTCTACATTTTTTCCACACTATGCTCGATCATGCATATCTTCTTTTATACATCATGTATTAGTATTATGAGTTATGAGTACCAAAAGTGTGATGATTATCTTGTAAAAATAGAGTGTTGCCCCTACCTGTGAGCATATTGAAAAGAGTCCAAAGTGGCCACATAAAAGAGTCCAAAAGAGACCAATGAGAGAAAATTTAAAAGAGCCACGGAGGCCACAATAAAAAAAAGAAGAGAAATATAAAAGAGAGAGGGGGCAGCACTACTATCCTTTATTCCACACTTGTGCTAGTAGCACCTACACTTCATTATAGAGAGTTTTCATGTTTCATTTGTATAACTATGTGGGGAATTAACGTTATAGAACATGGCTTGTATATTCCAAGGATGGGCCTCCTCAAGTGAGCTCTAGGTCTTCATGAGCAAGCAAGTTCTATGCACCCCCACTAGTTCCATTGGAGAGCTTTTATACACTTATAGCTCTATGTGCATCCGTTGCATGGCAATCACTACTCCTCATATAGTGTCAACTACGAGACTTCCTTCTGTCTTGTGGTTACCTTCTCCATTGTTTGAGCCTTTCTTTTTGACCTTCCAAACCTCCATTATTGTTCTTTTTGCCATAACATCATGCTGCCAAAGCCACTTCTTACTTGCACTAGTTGAGTAGGCTTCGAAACAATTGATTTATGAAGTAGATGGATTAGGACACCTGACTTGAGCTTGGCTATTTTCATGAATGACAAATTAGATGCCTTGAAGAATGATTGATACTTTACATTGGAGACATAATTCGCAATTCTTCTTTCTAAACCTTATGTATGGTTCCATGTCTCCAACGCACTTATTCATGAAAAGTTTCTAGCATTTGTTAGCTAGCGTTTGCTAATCATTGTTTGCTTAATGTCAACTATAGAAAATTGTTTTGGATCACCTTATTCACTTCATGTGCTTTGCATTACTATCTTGATCAAGATTGTGTTGGTAGCATGTCTCATAAAAATTTATTTGTTATCACTTACCTACTCGAGGATGAGTAGGACTTAAGCTTGGGGATGCTGATACGTCTCAAACGTATCTATAATTTTTGAGTGATCCATACTACTTTTGTGATATTGTCACATGTTTTTACTGTCATTTATATCATTTTTATGCATTTTGTCGGACTAACCTATTGACAAGATGCCCAGTGCCAGTTCTCTGTTTTTGCTGTCTTTTTGTTTCAGAAATTTACTTCTGCAAATATTCTCGGAATTGGACGAAAATTTACGTGGATTATTTTTACGCCAAGACGAAGACGGATTCCGAAGGCAGCCTGGGAGGCGACCCACAGGGTGCACGCGGGCAGCAGCCGCGGCCCAGGGGTGACCCGCGGGTGGGGCCCGCCCCTGCCCTGTGGGCACCTCCTCGCCCCCCTCCGACGCCTATAAAATCACAATTAACCTAAAAACGTCAAGGCGGCAATTATTTTCCAGAAACTCGACCCCGACGCGCCGTCACCGAGAACCCTAGTTCGGGGTCCAATCTGAAGCTGACCCCGGCACTCTGCCGGAGGGGAGATCGATCCCGGAGGGCTCTTCATCGACATGCCTTCCTCCAGGATGATTTGTGAGTAGTCTCACCTTGGACTACGGGTCCATGGCAGTAGCTAGATGGTAGTCTCTCTCTCTTGTGCTTCATGTCTTATGATCTTGTGAGCTGCCTAACATGATCAAGATCGACTATTGTAATGCTATGTGATGTGTTTGCTGGGATCCGATGGATTATGAAGTTATGATCAGATTGTGCATGATTCTTATATGAGTAATTTATGTTCTTGCATGCTCTCCGATGTGCGTAGTTAATTTGGCCAAGTGATTGTGTGTATCTCCAAGAGAGGGTATTTATGCTAGATAGTGGGTTCATGCCCCCTTTTGTTCCTGGGCACGAGTGACAGAAACGTCTAAGGGCGAGGGTGTGCTGTTGCTACTAAGGGTAAAACAGCGGTGTTAATGTCTATTTTGATATTAGTATTGCTTACATCATGCACTTTACTTAATGCAATTGTCTGTTGCTTGCAACTTAATACCGTTGGGTGACAGCTGGATAGCGATCCCACGGTGGACTATTTAGACAAAGACGCAGTTGGACTCAACGGTCTTTGTTCCTTGTCGTGATGCCTCCATAAATATTATCATGTCCTTTTTTTCATAGATAAATTGGGTTTGTGTCATAATCTTGTCAATTGCCTAGCTGTAATTCGTTCACCCATCACATGCATATTTTATTTACTTGAGAGACTCCACTAGTGAACCCATGACCCCCGGTCCATCTTTTTACATTGTTTACAACCTCATTTACTTGCTTTTAATTATCATTACTCGTCTGATCACTTTTCATATTTTATCTATTTCATCATACAATTAACCGCTTTGTGTTCTGCGAGACCGGAGAGATTGACAACCTCTGCGCCGTTGGGGGCAAAGTATTTTGGTTGAGTGTGTGCAGGTCCACGTCTGTTGATGGTTAAGCGCCAGAGATCTTCAACATTCACCTCGTTGTTGATTTCAAAGTCCTACTGGTTCGATAAATCTCGGTTCGTTAAACAAGGGAAAACTGCTACTAGCTACAATTCCGCCTTCGCTTGGGGCACCACCCAACTTATTAATATCCACCATCAGTGGACACAAATGGCAAAGATATTTGGCTCAGGGATTTGGATTCACGAGAAGTATTCCCTCTCAGTACGGAATTTTGGGCTTAGCAGGATATCAAGCAAACACATAACATCAACTTGGTTCAATGAATGACTGCATATATACATTATGCATAACCACTAGACTTCACACCGTCTATGTTGTTAGCGAAACCAACTCTTTGCAAAAAGAATATCTAGACTTTGAGAGCTACCAAACAGGACAAGCACCACAATTTTGAAGCTTTATGGCAGTTCTTTACTAATCTATTCTTACTAGATGATCCGCAAGTTTAATCATTAATCTACTTCATATCTCTAAACAATTGACAAGTATCAAAGATTCAAGACAATGATCTACAAGATTAAGCAACACTTTTCACACTTCCTACATGATAATTTCCATTCAACCAAACACCAATCAACTTATTTGAAACAAAACTAAAAGGGTGAAAGCACAAGAGAATACTTCCTAACTACAAAAGCTAACAGCTCTGAACAAGAGATGCTTGAAAACAAGAGCTAGAAGAAAAAAATAACAAAAGCTAAACACTCAACACATATAAGTGAAGAACAAGAGTGTATAGGAAAAAGCGGAGCGTGTCTCTCTCCCAAACAAGAATGCATGGATCCAATTTATTGCAAAGACCAGAGAACATAACACAAACAAAATGGAAGTACAAACAAACTGACGGTCCAATAACAGCACATAATGTTTAAAGTAATAAAAATATAGTGCCATGAGAGAAACCGACGATTGTTGATGAAGAAGGGGATGCCTTGGGCATCCCCAAGCTTAGACGCTTGTGACTTCTTGAATATTTCAGAGGAGGGTCCATGGGGGAGCCTCCCCAAGCTTAGGCTTTTATCCCTTCTTGATCTTCCTTCATCACCTCGCACTTGGATACTTGAAAATTTTCTTCACGCAAAACTTATAGCAACTTCATTAGAGGGGTTAGTCCGCAAAAACAATATCTTTCTTCAGTTCCAAAGCACATATCATGAACTTATTTTTAAAACATTAGCTACCGTCACAAAGGTCTAAGTAAAGCTCTAGCTTTGAAAAAACTTCACTTTTCCCGTGAAAGAAGCAATGCAAAACTGAGGACAAAACAGAACAGACTGTAAAGATGAATTTGTTCGGGGCACTTCTGGACCTCAAATCAGAAAACTTAAAACTAGAGAAAGGTAGAAAAAAAACCTGATGCTTGCTGTCAAAATTTTGCAGCCACAGTGAAGAACAGAAATCTGTTTCTGGACAGCAAACTCACCAATTAGTCTTCCTCTCTTTAGAGGCTATTCTTGGCACCAAAAAACCAAAACAAAAAGATACAAGGGAGTTGTTACATAAGTAACATCATCCAAACTCAAAGAAACCAAAAAGAAATAGAAGGTAAAAATAAAATGGGTTGCCTCCCATAAGCGCTTTTTTTAACGCCTTTTAGCTAGGCAAAAGGGCAAATTCAAGTTTTATCAATTTTGATGATCCCCAAGTGCCTTCCCTGATATTCTTACCATGACCTTTTAGAAAGATGTGGTTTCCTCCTTTGGAGTGGAATGTCACAACTCCTTCATGCATATTAACGATAGCTCCAGCAGATTTCAAGAATGATCTTCCAAGTGTAATTTTTCCTTCTCCTATGCATTCAACAACATAATAATCAATAGGAAACAAATTACCACAAAATTTTGTTTGATCATCCTCTATTTTTCCGAAAGGAATTTTACTGGAGTTATCAGCAAGTTTTAGATAACTATCACTTTCAGAAAGTCCCCACAAACCTAAAGATTCATAAACAGTTTTAGGCATAATAGAGAATTCAGTCATATCACAGATGGCATTAAAACGTTTCCCATTTATTTCAATTCTAACAAAGGGGTACCAATTTGTTAAAGCATTTTCGGGTTCCAAAATGATTTCAGGTGCTCTATAGAAAGCACTCTCATGAATTTCTTGAACCATGCTTCCAATATCCTTCATGCTAGATATATTCCTATCAAGAGTGTCTAATTTATTAGCAATATTCTCCAAAGTTGATTCAATCTTATTATTTGAGGAAGAAGTTGCTATTAGACTTTTGATAGCATTAAAAGCTTGATATCCATTATGGCGGAGGAAGTCTCCTCCCACAATAGTATCTAAAGCATATCTATAGCAAAGTATGAGACTAAAGTAAAAATTGCTAAGCAAAATACTCAACGTAATCCTAGGCTCTGTTTTTTCATAAGACCTCATAATTCTTGCTCAAGCATCTTTAAAAGTTTCCCCACTTCCTTGACGGAAGGTGAAAACTTCATCTTCAGGTGTCATCTTAAGAGGTAGAGGACTAGACATACTAATCAGGAAAAACCGAACTAAACAAGGTGCTGGATTTTTTTTTTGTGTTTTTCAGTTTTATAGCAAACGAAAGGCAAAACAAGACTAACAAAAAATATAATAAGCAAGACAATAACAAAGTAAAGTGAAATGATTTGTGAAAATCCCCTAGCTAAAGCTTCCAAGTCCCCGACAACCGCGCCAGAAAAAGAGATTGATGACGTGGATCGCACGTTCGCTGGGGAACCCCAAGAGGAAGGTATGATGTAGCAAAGCAGCAGTTTCCCTTGATTACAAAACCAAGGTTGTCAGATCCAGTAGGACTTGGAGAAGGCTTATGAGGTGTCAATCTACTCTGGCGCTTGTAGATTAACGCGGACCTGCACATAATCAAAAACATGTACTTTGCCCCAACGAAATAGAGAGGTTGTCAATCTCTCCGGCTTGCCGAACATAAAGGATTAATTGTGCAGATGTAAAATATGATGACGAGGCTGGGACTCGGCAAATCCCTGGGTCGAGTACCCCGGGTTGATTGAGGGGGAGAGAGATGAGCGCGGGTGATCACGACGGCTAACAGGCGAGGCGTTTACCCAGGTTCAGGCTTCCGGAGGATAGAACCCTACTTCCTTCTTGTCTGGTATTGATGTTGAGTGTGGCTACAATGGCGAGATGGCAATCTCGCTAGGGTTTGAGATGGCGGCTATGAGCGTGAGCGTATGCCTTACCCTAGACGAGGGACCCTCCTAGCCTTTATATGGTAGGCTAGGTCTCGGGTGAATGGTGCCGATGGCACTCACAAGACGATCGAGGCTGATGACCTAACGTCGACTATCTTGGGCCGCACGTCGTCCTCCTTGGGCCTTCCTTGGGCCCTCGTCATAAGGCAGATGTTCTTGGCGTGACCCAGGTATCACCACCGTGGGGTAGTCGAAGAGTGACCCCACGACAGTAGCCCCCGAGTGCTTAGTCGAATCGTAGAGTCGGGTAAAGGACTCCTTCCTTCTGGGCACGCCACCAGGTTCCTGAAAGGAACAAATAAAATTGGTCGACTCTGGCCGTTCAGGGCTTATGGAGGATTCCTTAGTCGAAACATCGACTGCAGGGTAAAAACTGCGAGTATTGCTTTGGTCGGTGATTTTTCGACTGCGATTGTTCTGAGTCATTCGGGAGCGCATACAGCGCTCCCGATGGGAGTAGCCCCCGAGATTAAGCTGAATTGCTTGCAATTGAGGTTAAACTCAATTTTTCCTTCAGTCGAAAAGCCCGCTCCCGATGGGAGTAAAGAAGAGACTCGAGCTGACGGAGTCGCAACTGGCTTTGCGTGACTTACTTTGTACTCGGCCGGTTTGGCTTACTGCTTTGAGTATTACTTAGCTCATGGAGCTTAATGAATTTCTTTTCCACTCGAATGTACTTGTCGAGTCTATTCAGCTCTTAAAGCTTACTGTATCTTTGTTGCACTCGAATGAATTATCTGGGTGTTCCATCAGCCCATTGGCTTACTTGCTACGCCTCCGCAGGTGACGTCAGCGCTGACGTTTTTGGCACACTCTGTGTCCGATGGGACGTTACAGGGTGGTCCCACTGTCAGTACTTATTGAAGACAGCGGTCGCCGCTCAATTTGGACCGTTGGGCGCAAAATTTCACGGGGTGATGATGGCGCCTTGTTTCCCGTGCGTAGTGGGTGGCGACGGTTGCTATCTCCACGCGACACGTGGACGGCCAGATGTTGTCTTGAATTGCCATTTCGTGGAGGACGGCCTGGATGAACTGACCACGCGGTATATATTTTTCACCGCGGCGGTGAACAGTCCATTCCATCCCCATCCTTCCGTCGTCTCCGCAGCTTTCTCCGCCATTGTTGCTCTTCTGCCAAGTTCCTTTCTCCACTCCCCGCGAGCAAGGCCGCGATGAAGAGGGCGAAGACCACTGAGGGCGCCGTCGCCGCCGCCGATGCGAGCGTGATGAAGAAGGTCGATGGCGATTGGGCGAAATCGTCGGTGAAGAAGGCCGACCTCCAGGGCCTCCGCGCGCAGGGGCTGCTGCCGCCGGCGGACCAGGCGACGGTGCGTGCGCCTGGGAAAGAGGTATTCCCCTCTCCTCGCGATGGGGAACGCGTTTGCTTCATGGATTTCCTTCCACGGGGTTTCGGGTTCCCCATCCACGATTTCGTTCGTGGTCTCTTGTATGCTTACGGGATTCAGATCCACGATCTGACTCCCAATAGCGTCTTGAGCATCGCGAGCTATATCGTGCTCTGCGAATGCTTCCTGGGAATCTCTCCCAACTGGCTGCTGTGAAGTCGCTGTTCCTCGTGAGGAGGAACGTTGGGAAGAGCAAGCAGGTGTATCCAGTCAGCGGCTTCGGCATCCAGGTGCGTGGCGACACCACCTACTTTCAGATGAAGAAATCCGACTCCGTCCAGGGCTGGCGGAAGAAGTGGTTTTACATCAGGTGCGACCAAGAAGGGCTTCCCGACTTTGTGGCTGATCGCGCGTTGCGGAAGACGAATGCGTGGGCGCACCCGCTGTCGAAGGAAGACAAGGAGGCGACCAAGCCCTTGCTGACGCTCCTTTTGGCCTTCTGAAGAGCCTTGGGTGCGAGACAGGTGGATTGCACCTTATTGCCACCTTCTATAGGCTCCGATTGCAGCCGCTCCGCAGTCGCATCCAACCAATGTGGGCGCGTGAAGGTGGCGATGAGCTCGATGATGACGAAGTCGAGTCGAAGGTGAGGAGCATCACCAGCCTCCGAGCCGCGGACCCGTGCAACATCAAGTGCCCAGTCGAGCCGTATGGCCCCAACAATCCTGTGCCTGAGGTGAGCGTCGTGTACTTTGCTCTTGTCTTGCATTTTCTTCAGTCGAATCGTTTTGCCTGACTCAAATATTTCATTTGCTGACAGGGTCGCTCGAGCTATGTTAGCCTTCCTCCACTGATGGAGAACGGACCTCACGAAGAGGCAGAGGTCCCGGAGGAGGACGAGGATGATGACGATGAACTTCCCTCCGCCACCTCTCCGAGTGAAGAGGCAGGGGAGGACGATGAAGATGAGGAGCCGCTGCTGAAGCGGCTGAAGCGAAAGAGTGGCGACTCTGCTTCGGCGTCGTCGCCCTTGAAGGAAACGGCTGTGGAGGACAAGGAGGAGATGAGCGGGTCGTCCTCGGGTGCTAGGCACACGAGCGACCCGGCGGAGCTTTCGGTCGTGCCTCCCCTCAACTCTGCACCGCCGACTGAATTCGCAAGGATGCCCTCCGTTTCCCTGGGCAGCGAAGATGATCTGGATGTCACTAGGTTAGTCTTGCAACCATCGCCTTGTTTTGTCGAGTGCACTTTTTGACTTTGCGAGTCCTTGAATTGAGTTATCTTGTCGCAGCGACCGTACTGGCGCTGTTGGTTCTTCGCCTCCAGAGATGGAGCACACTTCGGCTCCCGTGTTCGAGCAGACTGCGAAGACGACCGAAGAAGAGCCGCAGGCGGGTGACGCTTTGACCTTGAAAGCTTCGACCTCCTCCGTTCACTAGTGAAATATGACCAGCGAGCAAATGATGATGAAAAACTATTAGAATTATTGTAAACAATGCAGGAAAATAGGACCGGAGTCCACATTTCACTAGCGGTGTCTCTCCAAAAGATATACATGATTGGTAAACAAATTACAGCATGTCAATTGACAGAATTGTGGGCGCACAACAATGCTATCATAAAACAATATAGTTCACCATTTCATCTAATATGGGCATTACGTCAAAATACATAGACCGTTATCCAACTGCGTCTATGACTAATAATCCACCCCGGGATCGCTATCCAGCATGTCACCCAGACGTATTAAGTTGCAAGCAACAGATCATTGCAATAAGCAAAGTGCATAATATAAGCAATGTAAATAAAACAAGGAAATCACGCCGCTGTTTTCTCCCTAGTGGCAACAACACATCTTTAGTCTTGATCGTTTCTGTCAACCCGAGCTCAGACAAAGAGATGCATGAACCCAATATCTAGCATAAATACCCTCTCTGAAGACACGAACAATTACTTGGCCAAAGTATCCACTAGCATCGGAGAGCATGTAAGATCATAGATAAAACATAACACAAAGATGAACAAAAATAATGATTTCCACAATTCATCGGATCCATGCAAACACAATCATGTAGCAGTTATAGATAATATGATCTTGATCATGATAGGCAGCTCACAAGATCTAAGCAATGGAGTACAAGGAGGAGAGACAACTATCTAGCTATTGCTATGGACCCGTAGTCCCGTGGTGGACTACTCACGCATCACTCCGGAAGCAGGCATGGTGGTGTAGATGCCTCCGGTGTCGATTTCCCTCTCCGACAGCGTGCCGGGAAGAGCTGCAGAACCCTCCCGAACTAGGGTTGGGGATGGCGGCGGCCTCGGACGTCTTCTGGAAAATATGATCGGGTACTTAGGGTTTTTGGGTCGAAGACGAATTTATAGGCGAATGGGCGACTCGAGGAGGCGAAGGAGCCGGCCAGGTGGGGCCCATGCGCGGCCAAGGGGTGGGCCGCACCTGGGAGGCGTCTGGAGGCTATGGCCTCCCCCTCCAGGCGTCCTTCTGGCTCTGTCTTTGTTTCTGCTTGGAAATAATTCCTGTAAATTTTCAGCGTATTCCGAGAATATTTCCTGTACAACTTTTCTGAAACAAAAAGACAGCAGAAAACAAGAACTGATACTAGTCATCTTGTTAATAGGTTAGTTCCATAAATTATGCCAAAATGATATAAAAACATTATAAAAACATGTGACACTGATATATAATGAAGCATTGAATATAAAAAATTATAGATACGTCGGAGAGCGAGAGCGCGAGGACGAGAAATCCATTCATGAAGAAACAAGAAGAATGCGAGTGTAATAATATATTTCCGCTACAGTTACAGGCTTCAAAGCTATTAGAGGGTCGTTTATTACAAATTAGGATATGAGGAATTTCAGGAATTTCTAGAGTATTTTTCGTCTAAAACGAATTTATTTAAGGACAAGAGTATTTTACCGAGTCCTTAGAGTTTCTCTAAGAAATGATTGATGATCATGTTTATACCGGATCAATCTATTTGGACAACTAATGTGGTGGCACGAAAAATGGGGCACATCTTCCCAGAAACGTACACTCGTGATAACACTCATGTGGTGCTATAACTCCCTCGTAATGCTCTAATTTGTTCACGCCCTCCCGTCACCACTCCATTTTCTTTCTCTCCCTCCCCATAAAATATGTTGCATGTCTCTTCATGCATTCTGTATCAGTGTTTGAATCTTGGACTCAACAGGCTGCGGGTTTGGCTTATTTCTATCTAATATAATACAATATGTCATGTGGCTATAACCGGGTTGAGTTTTTTACACCAGAATATTTTTCTTTTGCGGTTATTCACTTGGTTGTGTATGTATGCATATAACAAACAGAAAATGGGATTAACTTATAGCAAAACAATTATAAAAAAACACATGTAAAATTGTGTTTGTACCGATAAGTGTGCAGGAACTATGCTTCAACCAATTGGTCGGTGGCGTGCGGCCGGTTGCACGCCCATCCCATGGCCGCGTTCGAGCCTTGATTCTGTGGGCAACGAGTTTGGGTTATTGTTAATTTCCTTCTAAAAAGATACCAGCTGGTCGAGTTTTCGTACACTGTAGTGTTTTTACCTTTTGCCTTTTTTTGCATTCTAGTTGTATATGTTTGCATAAAACAAAAGCAAATTGCAAGTCCAAAACAAAAAACACATTGAAATTTGAATTTATTCCACAACGTATGTGCGACGATTACGTGGCTCCAAGGGCATATCGAGCACATCTTGCGGGATGGACAATCGTGTCTGCACTCATGCCGCATAGAAGATCATGCCCTGCACCTCTCCTCGCCTTGTTTTTTCCTCCTCCAGTACTAGCATCCTTCCATCCATCTTTATTTATATCCCTAGCCAACCTCTCTCCTCTTCTCTGCATTTTTCTCCCAAAAACCTTACAACATGCGCCTTTTTCTGCACCTCTCCACTCCCCCAGATTATCACCGGAGTCATCGATGTATGCCATGGAGACCATGGTGAAAATATCTCCTCCCATGGTGTTTCCAACATCAGTTATGTTACATCTAAAATGGTCATATAAGTGGATAAAACTCAGCTATACGTAAACAACACTTTGCAAACCCAGTCTGACTCGGAACTCACATACAACGCAATGGCTGGGTTTTGAACCTTTATAAAGCAATTTATACCCTTTTAGTAATGAATGACATGTTACAATTTTAATTTGACTACGTAAGGATGTTTTTAATTTTATTATTACTAAATTACTTCATGCATTTATTTTGTACCGTATCTTGAAAATAAATGAAATGTAGATTTATAAAGCTACAAACATGAGATTAGGAAAACAATGGTGATGCATACACCCTATATTCCGAAGCTGCCTCCATACAATTGGTGCTATCGACATCTTTGCTTTACATGTAAACATAACATTAGATATATGGCTCGCTATGCATGAATAACATTTCCAAAATATGATTCAAGCGCAAAACTCATAAAATGTGATGTCTATATTCCGAACCTTCATCGAAGGATTGTTTTTCCTCTTTTGTCATTAGGAAAAACTAGTGCATAAAAGTATTAATTTATCTAAGCAAAGTTTTTTCTTAAACATTTATTCCTGATCTTATGTTTGTACCCTGAGTCAAAGAATTTGATTTAAAGTCAACCATAAGTTTCTATATATGCAAGTCACCGGTCAGAACTGCGGCCTTCACCAAAACTACCAATGTCCATACTTACATCATTGTCGGACAAATAAACAGACAACCTACACTGAGCCTCGTTCCACGGCATTGTTTATTGTTATACAATAAGTTTGTATGTGATTTTGTACACTAAGGCATGCCAAAGTTTTATTTTGATAATGTACAAATTGTTGGTTCTATTCTGACTAAATTCGCCCAGACATTAATTTCAGACCAAAATGGAATGCAGTTTAATAAAGCAACAACCTAAGATGAGAACATCAATGGTGATGCATGTATCCTATCTATTTGTAAGCCATAAATTATGTACCATCGTTGCAATTAACATAATTGCTTGCATCCAAAACATAACACTATATATATAGTTGACCATGCGTACGTAAAAGACACTTACAAAACCTGAGTCCACTTCCAACTCTCACAAAGTGCAATGACTATATTCTTAACCATCTTAGAAGGATTGTTTTGCAGCTTTTGTTTTCAATAAAAAATAGTGCATACACATTTTTGTTTAAGTAAGAGAATTTATTTCTTCTTTTGGCAGAATTAACTCAAATATTTATTCTAGATCCTATCTTGGTAACATAAACGGAAGATGTTTAGTTACACAAGTCCAAAAAATACAGTGTGAAACATCAACGACAAAGCGTAAGTTTTCTCGATTCGTAGGGCACAGGTCAGAAGTCTAGACTCCATTACAACCACTACCAATGGCCCTTCTTACACGTTGCTAATTAGCATCTACAATCTACACTACATGTATGCATGAACTGGGCCTCGACTACTTGGTTTGTGTCACGCTGTGCCGACTACATCCCTAATCCGCTGCCTGCATTCGAGCTTTAGAATCTTCATGTTGTGTGTGTGTGGGTGTGTGTGTGTGTGTGTGGGGGGGGGGGGGGGGGGGGGGGGAGGGGTATTATAATCCTCAAGTGCACATTGCTAAAGTTTTTTTTTATGCTACATTTTGTCCCATTTTGTACAGTAAAGTTGCATGTGTATGTATTTATATTCATAATAAAAACTCAAGTTCAAATGTCACTAAGAGAGACTAGAGTAGACACGCTAAAACCAGAACATTTTAATGGTTTTACAACATCTCCACCAGCACCCACCAAAGGCCCAATGGGTGTCAATACCAAAAAAAATCTCCCCTGACGGCACTCGCATAGGTTTGGACCAACCCAAAAACTGTCCAAACACCCCCGAGGCCAACCACATAGTACAATATCTTCTCGGGGCACCGTACAATGCCCGGTCAAGCCATACGACATGTGGGGTCCTCATGTCATAGGCAAAGGCCCGACGCTAAATGATTCCTTTCCTTCCACATGTCGCCCTGATGGTGTTGCTCGCCTTGAAATACACTTGACGATAATGTTGGGTAAATTCCCCAATTGGAAGGGAATGATGCAACACATCAGTAAGTATTTCCCCTAGATATGAAAACCAATGTTTATTGAAACAAACAAAAACAATATGCGGACCAAGTTAACGGTGCCTACACATAAAACACAAATTATATTGTCCCCAATTTTCAGAAAGTTATCATACTTCCCGTCTGCTAGTTACAAAAGATTAAACATATAGTGTGGAAGATAGTGATAAAAGTAATGTGCATATTATTGATGATTATTTTTTTATGCCAAAGGGTTTGTAGCTCTTCAGAAGACGGATGCAAAGTTCTGATCTTTTGTCACAAATTCTTAATGGCCCCAACAACAGTTTCATGAACACGTTAACACTGTGTATTGTTTTTTGTGTCAATCTGTCAACGATGGGATTGCCCAAAGTGCTTGCATAAGGCCAAAAATCTCAGATGACACAACAGCTAGAACTGTTTCGACAGGGAAGAACGTCTCGAGGGATGGTTGCTCTATTAGATTTGATCGAAGTACTAGAGTGCCTACTAGTGTTGATTTCAAAAGCTTATTTCCATGCACACAACAATTAACTCAATGGAAGAATGCTGATAGATCAACACTTTTGAAGAGTACCACAGAAAGCAATTCCAAATGCAACTCACTTTCTTAGGAGAATATTGATCCACCCATGAAATGTATGGTATAGCTTGAAAAATTTGTAACATTGATTTTCTGGTGTAAAATTGCTAATGTAGCTACTGTATCCTCAGATTTACAGGGTTCATCCAACAATCAAGTTACAACGGCAAATCTGTCAGATAATGCGTCTGCAGGTATTATGACTTTACGTGAAGATTCCCAGATTAGAGCAAATAGAGAAGGAATCGACATCACAATCCCATGCAGTCAAAACTCTCTGAAGCAACTATGAAACCAAATGTAGAAGACACTGGGGAAAACAATGAGGATCTGAATGTCGATCACACTATTCCCAATGGTCGTAAACCAATATCTTGGTAGATAGGTCACAAGGTCCGCAACACTGGTCCATGTGAAGATGTAGCTCCCCCAAAAAAGTGTTGGGTCTACTTGTAAGAAGAAGAAAGGCAAACCTAGTGCACCGGTTGGCAGTTCAGATGTAAAAATAGGTCGGAGAAAGCAAATAAAGCTTCGACTGCTACCAGAAATGATTAGTACTCACCCGGCAGGGTGTTCTATAACTGATATTGAAGTTAATGTTGAAAAAGTTGTTGATCCCTGGGAGGGTGATAGAACTAGAGATGATGATATTTCTGTTAGCCACTAGGCAATGGGAGAAACTTGGTCAAAAGCTATCAACATCAATGGTGATGCATGTAACCTATCTATTAGTAAGCAATTTCTCAAAATTCCATATCATCGTTGCTATCAACATGATTGCTTGCATCCAAAACATAACACTATATATATAGCTGACCATGCGTAAAAGGCACTTACAAAACCCGAGTCCACTTCAAACTCTCACAAACTGCAATGACTATATTCTAAACCTTCATTGACGGATTGTTTTGCAGCTTTTCAATAAAAAATAGTGCATACATGTTTTTGTTTAAGTAAGAGAATTTATTTTTTCTTTTGGCAGAATTAACTCAAATATTTATTCTAGATCCTATCTTTGTAACATAAACGGAAGATGTTTAGTTACACAAGTCCAAAAAATACAGTGTGAAACATCAATGACAATGCGTGAGTTATCTCTATTCGTAGGGCACCGGTCAGAAGTCCAGACTCCATTACAACCACTACCAATGGCCCTCCTTACACAATGCTAATTGGCATATACAATCTACACTACATGTGTGCACGAACTGGGCATAAACTATTTGGTTTGTGCCACGCTGCGCCGACCACATCCCTAATCCTCTGCCGGCATTCGAGCTTTAGAATCTTTATGTTCTGTCTGTGTGTGTGTGTGAGGGGGGGGGGGGGGGGGTATTAATCCCTTATAAAATAAATTTCCATCAGATCCAAGTGCATGTTGCTCAATTTTTTGTTACGCTACATTTTATGCTATTTCGTAGACTAAATTTGTATGTGTATGTATTTATATTCATAATAAAACCCAAGTTCAAATGTCACTAAGAGCGACTAGAGCAAACACGCTCAAACCAGAAATTTTAATGATTTTACAACATCTCCACCAGCACCTACCAAAGTCCCAATGGGTGTCCGGACAAAAAAAAAACTCCCCTAACGGCACTCCCATAGGTTTGGCCCAACCCAAAAACTGTCCAGACACCCACAAGGCCAACCCCATAGTTGAGGATCTTCTCGGGGCTTCGGACAATGCCTGGTCAAGCCATACGACATGTGGGGTCCTCATGTGATAGGCAAAGGCCTGACGCTAAATTATTCCTCTCCTTCCACATGTCGCCTTGATGGTGTTGCTCACCTTGAAATACACATGACGATAATGTTGGGTAAATCCCCCAGTTGCAAGGGAATTCTGCAACACAACAGCAAGTATTTCCCCTAGATATGAGAACCAATGTTTACTGAAACAAACGAAGACAAAATGCGGACCAAGTGAACGGTGCCTACACACAAAACACAAATTATATTGCCCCCAACTTTCAGAAAGTTGTTAAACTTCCCGTATGCTAGTTACAAAAGATTAAGCATATAGTGTGGAAGATAGTGATAAAAGTAATGTGCATCTTATTGATAATTAGTTTCTATGCCAGAGGGTTTGTAGCTCTTCAGAAGACGGATGCAAAGTTCTGCTCTTTTGTCTCAAATTCTTAATGGCCAACAACAGTTTCACGAACGCCTTAACACTATCTACCCTTTTTTGGTGTCAATCTTTCAACGATGGGATTGCCCAAAGTGCTTGGATGCCAAAATCTCAGATGACACAACATCTAGAACTGTTTCGACGGGGGAGAACGTCTCAAGGGATGGTTGCTCTATTAGATTTGATCGAAGTACTAGAGTGCCTAGTGTTGATTTCAAAAGCTTATTTCCATGCACACAACAACTAACTCAATGGAAGAATGCTGATTGATCAACACTTTTGAAGAGTACCATAGAAAGCAATTCCAAATGCAACTCACTTTCTTAGGCGAATATTGATCCACCCATGAAATGTCTGATAGAGCTTGAAAAATATCTAACATGGATTTTCTGGTGTAAAATTGCTAACGTATCTGCTGTATCCTTAGATTTACAGGCTTCATCCAGTAATCAAGTTACAACGGCAAATCTGTCAAATAATGCGTCTGCAGGTATTGTGACTTTACGTGAAGATTCCTAGATTAGAGAAAATAGAGAAGGAATCGACATCACAATCCCATGTAGTCCAAAACTTTCTGAAGCAACTATGAAACCAAATGTAGAAGAAAATGGGAAAATAGTGAGGCTCTAAATGTTGATCACACTATTCCGTTTGGTCGTAAATACTTATTGAAGGGTCGCAGCATAGAAAACAAAAATTTTCCTACGCAAGGATAGCGGAATAAACCCAACATCTAGATCCGATCTACGAGAGGTTGGTAGCAAGAAGGAGATCGAATCTCACCCTCGAAGAAAACTGTGAGTGTTTTGTCGAGGCAGGGGTTGGCTAGTCGATCCCCGCAACTAGACTTGTCTAGTCGCGAGGAGATGTATTGTCCAAGCGCCGCACGAGCAACGCCTCCGAGATATCCACACGTTCAGCTCGATGAAGACTCCACGTTCTTGATCCCGCAAGAGGTGGTGGAGAGGCTTGAGATCAACAGCACGACGACGGTGGCGTGATGTGTATGGTGGAGATCCGACAGGGCTTCGCCAAGCGGCTATCGGGAGAGAGGAGGAGGAGGGAGGCGGCGGCTAGGGTTGGGGGGGGGGTGCGGCTAGGGCACCTTGGGGGGAGGTCCTTGGGTGCCGCACCCCCTCCCCACCCTCCTTTATATAGGGGGCCAAGGGGGGGGCTGCGCCCCACCCCATCTAGGGCCGGCGGCTAGGGGGAGGCTTGGCCCCCAAGCAACCCCTAGGGTTTCGGCCGCCCCCCCGTTCTAGAAGCTTGGCCCGGCTGGGCCTTTGAGGGTGTGGTGCGGCTGGCCCAATAGGCCAGCCCACTACCCCTTCATGCCTTGTGGGCCCCATACTCCTATGGGCCCCACTTCTAGACCCCTCTAGAACCTTCTAGAACTTTCCGGTACTTTACCGATAAATTCCCGAACCTTTCTAAACCTCCGGAAACCACTTTCCTTATATGAATCTTATTCTCCGGACCACTCCGGAACTCCTCGTGACGTCCGGGATCCTATCCGGGACTCTGAATCAATATTCGTTCTCACCATCATTTATCTAGAACCCTAACTACATCGAACGTTAAGTGTGTGACTCTGCGGGTTCGTGAATATGTCATATTAATAGCGGGACCGGGATATCCATATTAATTCCTACATATTCGATGAAGTACTTTACTAGTTGAACCACAATGTCCGGGATTCAATTAATCCATATACGATTCCTTTTGTTTCACGATATTTTACTTGTCCGAGATTCAATCCACCGATATCTCCATATCTGATTAATCTCGTTACCGACAAGTTCTCTTTACTCGTTCCCATAGAATAGGATCCCTTATGACTAGCTACTTAGTCATATGCTTGCAAGCGTTTGGATGCTATACTACCGAGAGGGCCCAGAGATATCTATCCAACAGTTGGACGAAAAAATCCCAGTCTTGAAACATGCCACCCAACAACCCATCATTGGAGAACCTGAAAGCCACCTTTATAATCACCCAGTTACGAAGTGACGTTTGATGTCCACAAAGCACTCCTCCGATAAGCGGGAGTGACATAATCTCATGGTCTAAGGAAACTATATTTGACATCTATTAAATTTGAGTCTTGTCCATTATATCATCACCCATGATACAAACTTCGTTTATTAAGTGATTCATAAATCCATGGTTAGGAAACATCTAACCATCACTTAATCAAACGAACTAGTCACAAGAGGAAAGACTAGGGACACATTACCGTTTATATTCCACACATGTATTTGTTTCCGGTTAATACAATTCTAGCATGGAATTAAACATATCATGAACGGAAAAATATGATTATCAATAACATTTATTATTGCCTCTTGGGCATATCTCCAACAGTCTCCCACTTGTAGTAGAGTCAATAATCTAGTTTACATTTGTAGCAATCTAACACCCATGGCCTCTCGGTGTTGATCATGTTTTGCTCGTGGAAGAGGTTTAGTCAACAGGTCTGCCACATTCAGATCCGTATGCACCTTGCAAATCTCTATGTCACCATCCTTGACATTCTCACGCAAATTGTGATAGCGGCGCTTGATATGCTTGGTATTCTTGTGTGAAGTCGGGTCCTTGGCAAGAGCTATTGCACCTGTATTATCACAGTACAGTGCCAGAGGTCTTGACGCACTTGGAACCACGCTCAGCTCTGAGAGGAACTCCTTCATCCAGACTGCTTCACTTGCTGCTGACGAGGCCGCAACATACTCCGCTTCTGTTGAAGATTTTGCCACTACGCTCTGCTTGGAACTCCTCCAACTCACAGCGCCACCATTCAGAATAAACACGTATCCGGACTGAGACTTAGAATCATCCGGATCTGTGTCCCGACTAGCATCGACGTAACTCCTTACGACTAGCTCTTGGTCACCTCCATATACGAGAAACATTTCCTTAGTTCTATTTAGATACTTAAGGATATTCTTGACAGCTGACCAGTGTTCCACTCCTGGATCACTTTGGTACCTGCTGGTCAAACTTACAGCATGGCACACATCTGGTCTTGTACATAACATGGCATACATGATAGAGCCTATTGCAGAGGCATAAGGAACATTGTTCATTATCTCTCTATCTTCTGCCGTAACAGGACTCTGAGTCTTACTCAGAACCTTTCCTTGCAACATTGGTAAGAACCCCTTCTTTGAATTTTCCATTCTGAACTTCTTCAGAACCTTGTCAAGGTATGTACTTTGTGAAAGCCCTATTAGGCGCTTTGACCTATCCCTATAGATCTTTATGCCTAAAATGTATGCAGCTTCTCCAAGGTCTTTCATTGAAAAACTCTTATTCAAATAAGACTTTACACTTTCAAGCAGTGTAACATCATTTCCAATCAGTAATATGTCATCCACATATAGTATTAGAAATGCAACTGAGCTTCCACTCACTTTCTTGTAAATACAAGCTTCTCCATAAGTTTGGACAAATCCAAACCCTTTGATCACTTCATCAAACCGGAGATTCCAACTCCTCGATGCTTGCTTCAGTCCATAGATGGATCTCTGAAGTTTGCATACCTTGTTAGCACCCTTTGGATCAACAAAACCTTCGGGCTGCACCATGTACAACTCTTCCTTAATATGACCATTAAGGAACGCGGTCTTCACATCCATTTGCCAAATTTCATAATCATAAAAAGAGGCAATTGCTAACATAATCCGAACAGATTTCAGCATCGCTACAGGTGAGAAAGTCTCATCGTAGTCAACTCCTTGAATTTGTCGATAACCCTTTGCGACAAGTCGAGCTTTATACACGGTGACGTTTCCGTCAGCGTCTGTCTTTCTTTTGAATATCCATTTGTTCTCAACGGCCTTACGGTCGTTCGGTAAGTCCACCAAAGTCCATACTTGGTTTTCATACATGGATTCCATTTCGGATTTCATGGCTCCTAGCCATTTATCGGAGTCTGGGCTCATCATTGCTTTCTCATAATTCGCAGGTTCATCATTGTCTAACAACATGACACTCATGACGGGGTCGTACCGATCAGGGGCGGTACGTTCCCTCGTTGACCTGCGAGGTTCAATAGCAACATTGACCGGAGCAGCATGATCATCATCATTTGTTCCTTCTTCAGGTGGCGATGGCTGTTCTGGAACAACTTCCAGATCTGCGCTACTCGGCATCTCAAGAACAGGTTCAATAACCTCGTCAAGCTCTATTTTCCTCCCACTCACTTCTCTCGAGAGAAACTCCTTCTCTAGAAAGGAACCATTCTTGGCAACGAAAATCTTGCCTTCGGTTCTGTGGTAGAAGGTATACCCAACGGTTTCCTTAGGGTATCCAATGGAGACGCATTTTTCCGATTTGGGTTCGAGCTTATCAGGTTGAAGCTTTTTCACATAAGCATCGCAACCCCAAACTTTATGAAACGATAACTTTGGCTTCTTGCCAAACCATAACTCATATGGAGTCGTCTCAACGGATTTTGATGGAGCCCTATTTAAAGTGAATGCGGCTGTCTCTAATGCATAACTCCAAAAAGATAGTGGCAGATCTGTGTGAGACATCATAGATCGTACCATATCCAATAAGGTTCGATTACGACGTTCAGACACACCATTACGCTGTGGTGTTCCGGGTGGCGTGAGTTGTGAAACAATTCCACACGTCTTTAAATGCATGCCAAACTCGTAACTCAAATATTCGCCTCCACGATCGGATCGAAGAAACTTTATTTTCTTGTTACGATGATTCTCGACTTCACTCTGAAATTCTTTGAACTTTTCGAATGTTTCAGACTTGTGTTTCATTAAGTAAATATACCCATATCTACTCAAATCATCGGTGAAGGTCAATAAGTAACGATATCCACCGCGTGCTGCAACACTCATCGGACCACACACATCGGTATGTATGATTTCCAACAAGTCTGTTGCCCTCTCCATCGTGCCGGAGAAAGGTGTTCGAGTCATCTTACCCATAAGGCATGGTTCGCAAGTTTCCAATGATTCAAAATCAAGTGAATCCAAAAGTCCATCAGAATGGAGTTTCTTCATGCGCTTTACACCAATGTGACCCAAACGGCAGTGCCACAAATATGTGGTATTATCATCATTCACTTTGCATCTTTTGGCATCAATGTTATGAACATGTGTATCACTACTATCGAGATCCAACAGAAATAAACCATTCCTCTCAGGTGCATGACCATAAAAGGTATTATCCATATAAATCGAAATACCAAAGTTTTCAGACTTAAATGAATAACCGTCTCGCAATAAACAAGATCCAGATATAATGTTCATGCTTAACGCAGGCACATAATAACAATTATTAAGGTTTAAAACTAATCCCGAAGGTAAATGCAGAGGGAGTGTGCCGACAGCGATGACTTCAACTTTAAATCCATTTCCAACGCGCATCGTCACCTCGTCCCTTGCCAAGCGTCGACTATTCCGCAGCTCCTGTTTCGAGTTACATATATTAGCAATCGAACCAGTATCAAATACCCAGGTGCTACTACGATCACTTGTTAAATACACATCAATAACTTGTATATCATATATACCTTGTTTGACGGTGCCAGCCTTCTTGTCTGCCAGATACTTGAGGCAGTTCCGCTTCCAGTGTCCGGTTCCCTTGCAGTAGAAGCACTGAGTATCAGACTTAGGGCCTTTCCTTGACTTTCTCGCAGGCCCGGCAGCTCGCTTGCCGTCCTTCTTGAGGTAGTCTCCTTTGCCCTTTTTCTTGAAACTAGTGGTCTTGTTGACCATCAACACTTGATGCTCCTTCTTGATTTCCACTTCCGCGGTCTTTAACATCGCGAAGAGCTCAGGAAGAGTTTTCTCCATTCCTTGCATGTTATNTTAATTGCCCGAGATATGATCGTCGATATCTCCATATCTAGTTTCATCTCGTTACCCGGCAAATTCTCTTTACTCGTCCATAATATAGGATCTCCGTGATTAACACTTAATCACATGGTTGCAACCTTTTTTTGATGCTATATTACCGAGAGGGCCCAGAGATATCTTTTCCGTCACAAGGAAGGACAAATCCCAGTCTTGATTCATGTCACCCAACAAATACCATCGGAGATACCTGAAAGCCACCTTTATAATCACCCAGTTACGAAGTGACGTTTGATGTCCACAAAGTACTCCTCCGGTAAACAGGAGTGACATAATCTCATGGTCTAAGGAAACTATACTTGGCATACTAAAAGTGTTGGCAATGAAACTGTTGTGACACGATCAATTGCAACTCTTTATTATTTGGGTCTTGTCCATCACATCATTACTCCTAATGATATGACTCCGTTATCAAGTGACTATAACAAGTCCATGGTTAGGAAACTCTAACCATCTCTTGACTAACGAACTAGTCCGGTAGAGGCTTACTAGGGACACCTGTTGTTTACATTCCACACATGTATTATGTTTCCAATTAATACAATTATAGCATGGATAATAAACTATTATCATAAACATGAATATGCTAATAAACCATTTTATTATTGCCTCTAGGGCATATTCCCAACAAACTGGCTTGCACCCGTTGTATGTGAACGTAGAATCTATCACACCCGATCATCACGTGGTGCTTCAAAACGACGAACTTTCGCAACGGTGCATACTAGGGGAGAACACTTCTTGATATTAACGTGAGAGATCACCTTATCATGCTACCGTCGAGATCGTATCTAAGCATAAACCATAAGGTGCATAAAAGGATTAACATCACATGCAATTCATAAATTTGTGACATGGTATAGCCTTTCCTTGTGCCTTTGATCTCCATCTCCAAGACACCGGCATGATCTCCATCATCACCAGCTCGTGGCGCCATCACCATGATTGCCTCCACCAACTATTGCAACTACTACTATGGCTACCTTAGCAATAAAGTAAAGCAATTACATGGCGTTTTAAAGTGACACGCAGGTCATACAATAAATATGAGACAACCATAAGGCTCCTGCCGGTTGCCGTACTCATCGACATGCAAGTCGTGACAAATACAAAACATGATCATTGCATACAACACATAATCACATCTTGGGCTATACCACATCACAAACCCTGCAAAAACAAGTTAGACGTACTCTACTTTGTTTATGCAAATTACGTGGCTTCTAATGGGCCATTAGATAGAACCGTTCTAATCTATGCAAAGCCACAACGGTGATAAAATAGTTGCTTATTTACTCATCCTTTTGAAAGGCCTTCCATTGAAAATTGCACCTTCACTAAAGCAAGAGAAACAGACACCCGCCAGCCACTTATGCAAAACAAGTTGCATGTTAGTCGTGGAACCGGTCTCTCGTGCATGGACGAGTAAGGTTGGTCCGGGCCGCTTCAATCTCACAGTACCGCAAAGATGCAAAGTGCACGCTAGAAGGTAGCAACTCAAATTATCAACGCCCACAACACTTGTGTCTAATCGCACCAACATCTACGAATAGATCTAGGCTCTGATACCACTGAAGGGTCGCATCATAGAAAACAAAAAATTTCCTACGCAAGGATAGCGGAATAAACCCAACATCTAGATCCGATCTACGAGAGGTTGGTAGCAAGAAGGAGATCGAATCTCACCCTCGAAGAAAACCGTGAGTGTTTTGTCGAGGCAGGGGTTGGCTAGTCGATCCCCGCAACTAGACTTGTCTAGTCGCGAGGAGATGTATTGTCCAAGCGCCGCACGAGCAACGCCTCCGAGATATCCACACGTTCAACTCGATGAAGACTCCACGTTCTTGATCCCGCAAGAGGTGGTGGAGAGGCTTGAGATCAACAGCACGACGACGGTGGCGTGAAGTGTATGGTGGAGATCCGACAGGGCTTCGCCAAGCGGCTATCGGGAGAGAGGAGGAGGAGGGAGGCGGCGGCTAGGGTTGGGGGGGGGGGGTGCGGCTAGGGCACCTTGGAGGGAGGTCCTTGGGTGCCGCACCCCCTCCCCACCCTCCTTTATATAGGGGGCCAAGGGGGGGCTGCGTCCCACCCCATCTAGGGCCGGCGTCTAGGGGGGAGGCTTGGCCCCCAAGCAACCCCTAGGGTTTTGGCCGCCCCCCCCCCCCCCTTCTAGAAGCTTGGCCCGGCTGGGCCTTTGAGGGTGTGGTGCGGCTGGCCCAATAGGCCATCCCACTACCCCTTCATGCCTTGTGGGCCCCATACTCCTATGGGCCCCACTTCTAGACCCCTCTAGAACCTTCTAGAACTTTCCGGTACTTTACCGATAAATTCCCGAACCTTTCTAAACCTCCGGAAACCACTTTCCTTATATGAATCTTATTCTCCGGACCACTCCGGAACTCCTCGTGACGTCCGGGACCCTATCCGGGACTCTGAATCAATATTCATTCTCACCATCATTTATCTCGAACCCTAACTAGATCGAACGTTAAGTGTGTGACTCTGCGGGTTCGTGAATATGTCATATTAATAGCGGGACCGGGATATCCATATTAATTCCTACATATTCGACGAAGTACTTGACTAGTCGAACCACAATGTCCGGGATTCAATTAATCCATATACGATTCCTTTTGTTTCACGATATTTTACTTGTCCGAGATTCAATCCACCGATATCTCCATATCTGATTAATCTCGTTACCGACAAGTTCTCTTTACTCGTTCCCATAGAATAGGATCCCTTATGACTAGCTACTTAGTCATATGCTTGCAAGCGTTTGGATGCTATACTACCGAGAGGGCCCAGAGATATCTATCCAACTGTTGGACGAACAAATACCAGTCTTGAAACATGCCACCCAACAACCCATCATTGGAGAACCTGAAAGCCACCTTTATAATCACCCAGTTACGAAGTGACGTTTGATGTCCACAAAGCACTCCTCCGATAAGCGGGAGTGACATAATCTCATGGTCTAAGGAAACTATATTTGACATCTATTAAATTTGAGTCTTGTCCATTATATCATCACCCATGATACAAACTTTGTTTATTAAGTGATTCATAAATCTATGGTTAGGAAACATCTAACCATCACTTAATCAAACGAACTAGTCACAAGAGGAAAGACTAGGGACACATTACCGTTTATATTCCACACATGTATTTGTTTCCGGTTAATACAATTCTAGCATGGAATTAAACATATCATGAACGGAAAAATATGATTATCAATAACATTTATTATTGCCTCTTGGGCATATCTCCAACACTTATCTAGGCAGATAGGCGACAAGTTCCGCAACAGTGGTCCATTTGAAGAAGTAGCTCCCCCAAAAAGTGTTAGATCTACTTGTAAGAAGAAGAAAGGCAAACCTAGTGCACCGGTTGGCAGTTCACATGTAAAAATAGGTCGGATAAAGCAAATAAAGCTGCTACCAGAAATCATTAGTACTGACCCAGCAGGGTGTTCTAGAACTGATATTGAAGTTAATGTTGATAAAGGTTTTGATCCCTGGGAGGGTGATAGAACTAGAGATGATGATATTTCTGTTAGCCACTAGGCCATGGGAGAAACTTGGTCAAAAGCTATCAACATCAATGGTGATGCATGTATCCAATCTATTAGTAAGCCATTTCTCAAAATTCCATATCATCGTTGCTATCAACATGATTGCTTGCATCCAAAACATAACACTATATATATATATATATATAGCTGACCATGCGTAAAAGACACTTACAAAAATCGAGTCCACTTCAAACTCTCACAAACTGCAATGACTATATTCTAAACCTTCATAGACGAATTGTTTTGTAGCTTTTGTTTTTAGTAAAAATAGTGCAGACATGTTTTTGTTTAAGTAAGAGAATTTATTTCTTCTTTTGGCAGAATTAACTCAAATATTTATTCTAGATCCTATATTTGTAACATAAATGAAAGATGTTTAGTTACACAAGTCCAAAAAATACAGTGTGAGACATCAACAACAAGGCGTAACTTCTCTCTACCCGTGGGGCACCGGTCAGAAGTCCAGACTCCATTACAACCACTACCAATGGCCCTCCTTACACGACGCTAATTGGCATATACAATCTTCACTACATGTGTGCACGAACTAGGCATTGACTACTTCGTTTGTGCCACGCTGGGCTGACCACATCTCTAATCCTCTGCAGCCATTCGAGCTTTACAATCTTTATGTTGTGTCTGTGTGTGTGTGTGTGTGTGGGGGGGGGGGGGGGGTATTAATCCCTTCTAAAATAAATTTCCATCAGATCCAAGTGCACGTTGCTCAATTTTTTTGTTACGCTACATTTTCTGCCATTTTGTACACTAAAGTTTTATGTGTATGTACTTATATTCATAATCAAACCCAAGTTCAAATGTCACTAAGAGCGACTAGAGCACACACTCTAAAACCAAAACATTATAATGATTTTACAGCAACTCCACCAGCACCCACCAAAGGCCCAATGGGTGTCCGGACCAAAAAAAAAATCTCCCCCAACGGCACTCCCATAGGTTTGGCCCAGTCAAAAAACTCTCCAGACGCCCCCGAGGCCAACCCAATAATTGAGGATCTTCTCGGGGCTCTGGACAATGCCCGGTCATGCCATACGACATGTGGGGTCCTCATGTCATAGGAAAAGGCGCGGCGTTAAATGATTCCTTTCCTTCCACATGTCGCCCCGATGGTGTTGTTCTCCTTGAAATACACTTGACGATGTTGGGTAAATCCCCCAATTGGAAGGGAATGATGCAACACATCAACAAGTATTTCCCCTAGATATGAGAACCAATCTTTATTGAAGCAAACAAAGACAAAATGCGGCCCAAGTTAACTGTGCCTACACACAAAACACAAATTCTATTGCCCTCAACTTTCAGAAAGTTGTCAAACTTCCCGTCAGCTAGTTACAAAAGATTAAACGTATAGTGTGGAAGATAGTGATAAAAGTAATAAAAGGACAACGAGAAAGCAAGTAAGTGAGAGTTTTTAATAGTATTAAAAGATGGATCGGTGGCCATAGTTTTAATAAAGATATCTCTCTATAAAGATAAAATCAATAGTGTTGGTCCAGTAAACAAATTTACAGATGGGCAATTGATAAAATTGTAAACAAGCAATTATGACAAGATTGTCCATGAAAATATTAATATCGGCATTACTTCCCAGATATTGAGACCATTAGTGAACCGCATCTGTGACTAATACTATACTTCAAGCCTAATTTATATGCTTGCAGCTCTTACTTTTAAGTAAGAATAGAGTATTGCAATAAACAAGATGACATAATGTAAATAGTATAACTATCATAAAAATGTGATAAATAAACTGTTGTCTTATACTTAGTGGCAACAACATATTGCAAGTAAATTCGTATTCTGTCACTCGTCAGAAGACTATGCAAAGTTCAACCCCACTATCATACATAACACTCTCTCTCGGAGATGTAAACACATATTTGACTGAGTAAATACATAGATCGGAGAGCATGTAAGACTATAAAATAAAGAAATTCAATGATAGAATAAAATAGCATCAATAGATAACATGTACACTCTCATCATAACATCACAATTCATCCAACAACAATAGCAGTTACATCATATGGATCTCGATCAGGTAGGCAGCTCACGAGACCTTTGTATTGAAGAACATGGGAGATAGATATCCATATAGCTTCCTATATGGACCCATATGTGAAAGGGAATTTCGCGCCTAAGTATGTTTTGGGTGTTTGTTAACAACATATGTGAGATCTTACTATATGCTAAGCATTTAAGGTTCATTTGATGAAAAGCACAAGGCAGTGATCGACCCCTTTGAAAGTTGGTGGCTCCACAGAATGGCCCCAGCTATTCCCTGCTAATGTTGACCCGACACGAACGTGTCGGCCTTATCTTTGGCATCCAAGGCTTCTGCTGGTCACGTCTCTTTGTCTTGGCGGGGAGTACGCCTCTCCCCGGGTGGCGAGACAGATCCAGAAGAGGGCGAGAGCCACTACACCGCGTGGGCCCTAGTAACCCTTCCCTGGAAGAGCCCTCATGATGGCCACGTCCTGGTTTCTCGAGAAGCTCGCCTGGCGGGTTCCCGAGAAGGTCTCACTTGTTGATGGCGCTCTTGACGGGTCTTCCCTGAGGAGCCGTCGTTGCCGAGGCATGCGGACGCGCATGCCGGGTCTTCGAGGCCAAGCCTGGCCCGGTTTCCTTCGGTGGTGGTCCCGCTTTGGCCAAAGTATCGGGACCCCCTATCCCACTGTTGCGACACTTCTCCTAATGGTGATGTGTGAGTAGTCCACCCTTGGGGCTTAGGGTTTGTACTAGTAGCTATGTGTTGTATCTCTCTCCCATGACGTGATCTTGCTTTTGATCGTGAGCTTTGTTAATATATTTGAATTATATGATGTTTCCCCCTCTATTCCCTATATAGAGGAACTTGTAACCAAAGGAGCGCTTTGTTGCAATTCAAGAGGAAATTGCGGGATTTTTTATGGACCATGTCATAAACCCAAAGGGAAAATAAAATGACACCAAATAGACGGGCTCTAGTCCTGGTTATGATCTCCATGTAATCGAATAGACGGGCTCTAGTCCCAGTTATGATCTCTATGTAATCGAATAGACGGGCTCTAGTCCCGGTTGTGATTTCCATGAAATTAATTAAATGATTGAATTCTCATAAAGAATAAAGTATATTTTTATTAGATAGATATTTCTTTTATGAACATTTTGATATGCTATATGTATTTTTCTGATTTGTAATTAATTAACCATATATTTTGCAAGATTGATCATAGTTTTAAATATTCAATAAGGCGGGAATACAAAAAAGCCAGAGCCAGAGGCTGCCACGTGGGAACTTCTCTAGTCCTGGGTCGTATTACGAACCGGGACTAAAGGTCCTCGACCACATGCTCAGGCATCGGCACATGTGGAACTCTTTTGTCCCCGGTCATAACTGAACCGGGACTGGGGGGGGGGGGGCTCTAGTCCCGATTCCGTTGTCCCGGTTGCCAAGCCGGGACTGGAGGTCCTCCCGACCCGGGACTAATGACCTTGTTTCTACTAGTGTATGTATGGATTTAATCTTGCTCATTACTTGATTGATGTCAAGTATAATTTCCGGAGGCCCTTAGTTACATTCGGGACTCTATGGACGATAGATTATAACAACAATGATCATGAGATTGTTCTTTGTTGGATTGAATAGTGGAATCATGAGATTACTTGATGCATGTTTAGTATAGTATATTGAGGATCAAGGTGACAATGTGGATTCTCTATGGATATTTTAGAAAGACTATGATCATGAGATCTTTTGGATGCTCAAAGTGAATGCGTGGGGTGATACGTGTCAAACGTATCTATAATTTTTGATTGTTCCATGATTTTTTTATGTCATTGTCACATGTTTATACTATATTATTATATAATTTTGAGGAATTTTATTGCACTAACCTATTGGCAAGATGCCCAATGCCAGTTCCCTGTTTTCTGTTGTTTTGTATTTCAGGAAATTCTCTTCTGGAAAACTTCTCGGAATTGGATGAAAATGTACGGAGATTTTTTATACGCCAAGACGAAGACCGCATCCAAAGGGCAGCTCGAGAGGTGCCCCATAGGCCAGGGGTGGCCAGTGGCCGCGGCCTAGGGGGGCCTACGGGTCCATCCGGCCACTGCGCCTGGTGCCCCCCACTTGGCTGCCTCCGACGCCTATAGAATCCTAATTATCCTAAAAACGTCGAGGCGGCCATTATTTTCCACGAAACCTGTCCCGAAGCCACCGCCATCTCAAACCCTAATTCGGGAGGGTTCTCAAGCTGATCCCGGCACCCTGCCGGAGGGGAGATCGATCCCAGAGGGCTGTTCATCACCATGCCTTCCACTGGGATGATGTGTGAGTAGTTCCACCTTGGACCACGTGTCCATGGTAGTAGTTAGATGGTAGTCTCTCTCCCTTGTTCCTTCATGTTTATGATCTTGTGAGCTGCCTAACATGATCAAGATCGACTATTGTAATGCTATATGATGTGTTTGCTGGGATGCGATGGATTGTGAAGTTATGATAAGATTGTGCATGGTTCTTATATGTTGATTTATGTTCTTGCATGCTCTCCGATGTGCGTAGTTACTTTGGCCAAGTGATTGCTTGTATCTCCAAGAGAGAGTATTTATGTTAGGTGGTAGGTTCATGTCCCCTTTTGGGCATGCGCTCGAGTGACAGAAACGTGTAAGGACGAGGGTGTACTAGGGGGTAAAACAGCGGTGTTTATGTTTTTATGATTATACAATATTGCTTACATCATGCATTGTGCTTAATGCAATTATTTGTTGCTTGCAACTTAATACCGACGAACATGCTAGATAGCTATCCCTAGGTGGATTATTTAGACAAAGATGCATTTCGATAACGGCCTTTGTGTGTTTGATGTGAGCCTACATGAATATTACCATGAACTCTTTGTCATAGCTAGATTAAGTTAGTGTCACAATTCTGTCAATTGCCTAGCTGTAATTTCTTTACCTGACATATGAGTATTTTATCTTATGTATAGACACCACTAGTGAACCCATGTACCCCGGTCCATCTTATAAAGACACCACTAGTAATTGTTTTTTCATATTTTATTGTCTTCACCATACAATTTAACCGCTTTGTTTTCAGCAGACCGAGAAGATTGACAACCTTCCTGCTGTTGGGGGCGAAGTAATTTGTTGAGTGTGTGCAGGTTCGCATTTGACGACGATCACATGTCAGAGATCGTTTTTGCTTACCTCGTTGTTTATTTCAAAGTCCTACTGTTTCGATTAAACGTTGGTTCTTTACTGAGGGAAATTTGCCACTCGCTGCATCCTACACCTTCGCTTGGGGTGAACACCAACTAGTACACGGGCGCCGTGGTATGTCCATTACATAATCAAAGCAATTTCTGGTGCCGTTGCCGGGGACTTTGGAGCAGCAGCAAGGGGAGTCTCATACTCTCAATCTCTTTACTTTGTTTTTGTCTTGCTTGTTTACTTTATTGTTTTGCTTGTTTGCTTTCTCTAAAAAATTAAAACACAAAAAATTAGCGTAGCCTTTATTCCTGTTTTGTTAGTTTGTTTTGTCAGCATGTCTTCAGTTGAGAACACTAAGTTGTGTGACTTCACTAGCACTAATAACAATGATTTCATTTGCACTCCTATTTCTCCACCCGCTACCAAAGTTGAATCTTATGAAATTAAACCTGCTTTGCTGAATCTTGTTATGAAGGAGCAATTTTCTAGTGCTAGTACTGATGATGCCGCCTCTCATTTAAATAACTTTGTTGAGTTATGTGATATGCAAAAGTATAAAGAGTTTGAAAGCGACATCATAAAACTGAAACTCTTCCCTTTCTCTTTGAGAGGGAGAGCTAAAGAATGGTTATTGTCTTTGCCTAGAAATAGTATTGATTTTTGTACTAAATGCAAAGATGATTTTATTGGGAAGTGTTATCCACCTGCTAAGATAATACAGTTGAGGAGTAACATTATGAAATTTAAGCAATTTGATAATGGGCATGTTTCTCAAGCTTGGGAAAGAATGAAGTATCTGGTTAAAAATTGCCCCACGCATGGATTAACTACTTGGATGGTTGTCCAAACTTTTTATGCAGGTTTGAAATTTTCTTCGAGGAACTTGTTGGACTCGGCCGTGGGAGGCACCTTTATGTCCACCGCATTAGGTGTAGCAACTAAACTCTTGGATAATATGATGACAAATTATTCTCAATGGCTCACCGAAAGGGCTCCAACTCGTAAGAAGGTAAATTCTATCGAGAAAATTACCTCTTTGAATGAGAATGTTGATATGACTATGTCTATGCTTGCTACCAATCAGTCCCCTATTCATCCTAATAATGTTCCTCTTGCTTCATTGATTGCTCAAGAAAAGGATCAAGTTGATGTTAATTTCCTTAATAGAAATAATTTCAACAACAATGCTTATCGAAGTAATTTTGGTGGTAACAACTATAAACCTTATTCTGCAAATAATGGCAACTCTTATGGTATTTCTTACAACAATAATAGGAGTGCGCCCTCTAATCTTGAGACAGCTTTATAAGATTTCATCACTACACAAAGAGCTTTCAACAAAATAGTTGAAGAAAAACTTGAAAAGCTTGATAGTCTTGTCTCGAAAGTGGAAAATCTTGCTCATGATGTTGAAAATTTGAAATTAGAACCACTCCTCTTCAAGACAACCTGCTGAATCTTTAAATGCTCTTTCTATTCAAATTAATAACAATGAGAGGATGTTAGCTTGCTTGCATGCTAGGTGGGCTAGAGAAGAAGAAGAAGCTAGAATTGCTGAAATGAATTGTAAGAATGTTAATGTTTGCACTATCCAAACCATTAATGATGATTCTCCTAGCCTCTTTTCCTTTTGACACTAAGACTGCAGGGCTTGAGCCCCACAGTATTTTATTAAGCCCCACCAACCAACAGAATATTTACAACATAATTACAGCAAAAAGAAGTAAGCCTCTTTAAAGATGATGATATTGATTTTGATAATTGCAATCTTACTGAAGTCATAAATTTCCTTCGAAAAATTGCTAAGGCCCCTGATGCTAGTAAGTTAAACATTGCTTTTACTAAACACATCACTGATGCTCTTATCAAAGCTAGGAAAGAAAAGCTCCAAATTGAAACCTCTATTCCTAGAAAATTACAAGATGGTTGGGAGCCTACTATTAAGATGAAACCTCTATTCCTAGAAAAGCTCTTCGACAGGCAGAAATCTGCCGGGAAAATTCCCTGCGGGAGGGGGAATCGTCGCTGTCATCATTGTCATCACGTTGGGCACAATCAGGATCATCATCAACATCATCTCCACCAACAGAACCTTCATCACCACCATCCCATCTCATCCTGCTATAACATCTAGAGGTAACTTGCTTATATTCGTTGGGATCACTCTCCCGGTGTTGATTACCTTGTTGTAGTTGATGCTTGTGAGATTTATCGGTGAATTCTTGTTATGACCAGATTGTTACCCATTATAAATCACATCTGATCATGATCCATATGATGTCTCGTGAGTAGTGATACGTGTCAAACGTATCTATAATTTTTGATAGATCCATGCTTGTTTGTCATTGTCACATGTTTTTATCATATTATTACATCATTTTTAGGCATTTTATTGGACTAACCTATTGACAAGATGCCAGTGCCAGTTCCGTGTTTTGCTGTTTTTTCTATTTCAGAAAATCTACTTCTACAAATATTCTCGAAATTTAACAAAAATTAATTTACGGGGAATTTTATTCGTCAAGATGAAGACCTGGACCAAAGGGGAGCCCGAGGGGCCACCCAGGGGCCAGGGGCGACCCTTGGCCGCGGCCCCACCAAGGCCCGTAGCTGGTACCCGCCCCTGCCCCCTGGTGGTCGCCTCGCCCCCCCTCGATGCCTATAAATACTTAGTTGCCCTAATTTTATTAGGGCGGTTATTATTTTTCACGAACTCCTCCCGAAGTCACCGCCACCTCGAAACCTAATCCGGGGAGATTTTCAAGCTGTTCCTGGCACCCTGTCGGAGGGGAGATCGATCCTGGAGGGCTCTACATCGCCATGCCTTCCGCCAGGATGATGCGTGAGTAGTTCCACCTTGTACTACAGGTCCATGACAGTAGCAAGGTGGTTGTCTCTCTCCCTTGTGCTTCATGTTTATGATCTTGTGAGCTGCCTAACATGGTCAAGATCAACTATTGTAATGCTATATGATGTGTTGTTGGGATCCGATGGATTATGAAGTTATGATCAGATTGTGCATGGTTCTTATATGTTAATTTATGTTCTTGCATGATCTCCAATGTGCGAAGTTATTTTGGCCAAGAGTATTTATGCTAGATAGTTGGTTCATGCCCCCTCTTGTGCATGGGCACGAGTGACAAAAACGTCTAAGGACGATGGTGTGCTGTTGCGACTAAGGGGAAAACAGCGGTGTTTATATCTACGTGCTTATAAATATGGCTTACACCATACACTATTCTTAATGCAATTGTCTGTTGCTTGCAACTTAATACAATTGGGTGACATGTTGGAAAGCGATCCCGCGGTGGACTTTTTAGACAAAGATTCAGTTGGATTCAACAGTTTTGTTATTTGTTGTGATGCCTACATGAATATTACCATGAACTCTTTGATATAGCTAGGTTAAGTTTATGTCATAATCTTGTCAATTGCCTAGTTGTAATTTGTTTACTCGTCATATGAGTATTTTATTTATTGGAGAGACACCACTAGTGAACCCATGGCCCCCGGTCCATCTTTTTCCGTTGATTACAACACCGTTTACTTGCTTTTCATATTCACTTGCTCGCTGGTCCATTTCCATATTTTCATTCACTACACTATACGTTTAACCGCTTTGTTTTCAGCAGAGCGGAAGATTGACAACATTCCTATCGTTGGGGGCAAAGTATTTGTTTGAGTGGGTGTAGGTCCACGTTCGTCGATGGTTAAGCACCAGAGATTGTTGACGTGCACCTCGTTGTTGATTTCAAAGTTCTACTGGTTTGATTAAACCTTGGTTCTTTACGGAGGGAAAACTGCTACTTGCTACATCCACGCCTTCGCTTGGGGCACCACCCAACTCTTTCACTACGCCATCAAGTAGTTTTCTGACGCCGTTGCCGGGGACTTTGGAGCTGCAGCAAGGGGATTGTCATACTCTCAATCTCTCCACTTTGTTTTTGTCTTGCTTACTTTATTTCTTGTTTTGCTTATTTGCTTGTTTAAATTTTTTAAAATTCACAAAAATTAGTGTAGTATTTATTTCTGTTATGTTAGTTTGCTTTGCTACTATGTCTAGCTCTTCTCATTTTTTTGAGTCCCCCGAGTCCGAAGTTCTCACTTCCAAACAAAGAGGTGGGGAAAGTTTGAAGGATGCTTGGTACAGAATAAAAAATGCTCATCATAGATCCACTAATAAGCCATTAGCCACATTTCTTCTTAGAATTTTTTATGTTGGTATCACAAGTTGGTATAGGTACATATTAGATACTATAACATGTGGTAACTTCCTAGGTATAAGTGCTTTGGAAGCTCTCAATGCTATAGAAAGTCTAGTTGGAACTCACCAACCAATGGTGCTAAAATTGAAATTACTTTGGAACATGTCATAAAGAGGTTGGAAATCATAGAAGATAATATACCAAGTGAAGATATGATAATAAAATTAGATAAGAGAATTCTTGATGGTATCAACAAACTTGATGGTTCCTTAAAAGATGTCACTAGAAGTATTAGGGCCCTTGAATCTTTAAAAGTTAATGATCAAATTGCAACGATTGATAAATTAGAAAAAGTAACTGATGCCTTGGGAACTACCTTTTCCTCACTCAAACCTAACAAGAAAGTAACTCCAGTAGTTAAAGGTCCTATGTTCATATTTGTGCCAAAAGAATACTACTAAAGTTGATACATCTTCCACAGGCTAAAGTTTTTGATTTTGTCCCACAAAGTTTTGCTGCTACTAAGTTTACTAAAAGTCCTCCTTGAAGTTGCACCATTCATGAACTTGGTAAAGATGATGATGATCTTGATTTTGAAAAGACTTGATATTTGGCATTGCGTCTAGCTAACAGGCGTTAAAGAAAAGCGCTTGTTGGGAGGCAACCCAATTTTTATTTTTTCTTTCTTGAGTCATGAAGTTGTTACCTCTGTAGCAACTTCATTGTATCTTTTTTTTGTTTTTTTTTGTGCCAACAATTAGACTCTAATGCATTGAAAGTGCGAGGTGTTGATTTGCTGTCCAGAAACAGATTCTGTGCGTCTGTTACAAAAAATCTTGAAAAATCCCTGAATGTATCATTTTCTGTTAATTTTTTACAGCAAGCTGATACTTTTATCCATCTTTCATTAGTTTTAATTTTTTTATTTGAGCTACGTAAGTGCCTCTTAAAATTCGATATTTATAGACTGTTCAGTTCTTGACAGATTCTGCCTTTATTTGTATTTGCCTCTTTTATTAGCGTCATTCACGGTACTTTTTGGAAGTAGTGACACTTTGAGGTTTCTTAAGCAGTAACTAATGCTAAATTAATTTTGTGCAATTTGTTTTCGTGGAACCCAAGTGAATTTTATTTTATGACTACTAACCCTCTAATCAGTTTATGAGAAGTTTTGTGTGAAGTGAGTTTTTAAGTTCCACGAGAGAGGATGATGAAAGAAGTTGAAGGATGGACAAAAGCACAAGCTTGGGGATGCCCCCATGGAATCCCCCTGGACATTCAAGAAGACTTAAGCGTCTAATCTTGGGCATCCCCTCTTCTTCATCGACAACCATCAGGTCATCTCCGTTGAAACTAAGTTTTTATCACTTTACATATTGTGTGTTGTTCTTGGAGCGTGATTTTATTTTGCTTTCAGTTTGTTTTTGTTTGTTTGCTGGTCATATGCTTTATTGGATCTTAGCTATCTTGTGTGGAAGAGAGACACTGTCGTGTCTTGGATCACGGACACCGGGAGTAAAGGATACCCCCTTTTTAGGTTCGACACGGGGCGCGAAGGAGGCTGGAAGACACCTTCCCCGATAGTACCTCGCCAAGCTCTCCGCTCAACGTACAAGAAAGCAACACAGGGACATAGAGAGTTTACCCAGGTTCAGGCCGCCCGGAAGCTAAAAGCCCTACTCCTGCATGTCTGGATTGAGTGGATCATCATGGTGTGGCTTACAAGGATGGTTTCGGGTGTGAACCCGGAAGGTGGTGGCTAGAGGTAGGCGACAAGCAGATCCTACCCAGTGGAGATCACCTCTCGCTCTAGACTCTTGGCCCTAGCTAGTCTTCGCTTGAGTCCCTTCTGATCTTGTCCTACTCTCTCCTCAACCCAACCTCCTCCTTTGCCCTCATGCCTTGGTCCTCCTTTTATAGGCCAAGGGGATCCAACAAGGGCATGCGAGGAGCGTGGGGAGTTTTAGGCGGGAAAACCCTCCATCGGTCTTTAGGGGGCGACGTGGTCTCCTCTCGTCCAAGTATTCCTCCAAGGGGTTAGGTGTGGCCATCCACCTTTTGGAAAGTGGGGTGGACAGGGGCTGACACCCCCACCGGCCATGTCCCCGCGCGGCGCCTTCACCTTCTTGGCGCCCAAGTCTTCTTGGAGCTTCCAGCATGAGCTGGCAAGCTTATCCTCTACGTCGTATGGATGGGGAAACCCGGGAGCGAGCCTGGCCTCCTGCCGGGCGTTCGGCCTCTCAGGTCCTCCGTGTTGTTCGCCGGGTTGGAGCTGACCCCGGAAGGTCACCTGGTCCTTTAGCCATGGTTGTCGATGTCGCGCTTGCCAGGTACTCGCGGGGCAGATGGGGTGGCCCACCTGCCGGTCTTGACTCCTTACCTTGTCCATCTTCTTGGTGGGAGCACGGGCGGTGGACCCATGTTGGCCGCATTAGGGGAACCCCATGTTCCACTGTTGCGACAGACACGCTCCGCTTTTTCATTAGAATACTCCTGTGCTTCGCTTATATCTTTTTGAGTATTCTTAGCTACTATTTTTTTATTAGCTCTTGTGCTTCGCTTATATCTTTTTAAGAGTTGTTAGTTGTTGTTATTAAACTCTCTTGTTTTTCACTTATATTTTTAAGAGAGTTGTTTTGGATTGTCGGAGTGAGAGAAACCGGAACCCTCGTTTGCAAGCTATTGTACTAGGGAGTGTAGGATCTCAGAGTTTAAGGCCGTGGTTAGATTTTATCTTAATTACTCTCTTGTAGTTGCGGATGCTTGCAAGAGGTTTAATCACAAGTGTGCATTAGTCCAAGTAAGGGTGGTGCATTAGCATGGGTTCACCCACACAACACTTATCAAAATATTGAAGATTAATCAACGGCGTGTGATGAAAGTAAATTGGAAAAATTCCTGTGTGTCCTTAGGAACGTTTTAATCATCATAAATAACTCCACCGGCTTGTCCTTTGTGCTAAAAAGGATTGGGACACTTGCTGCAACAATTCTTGTCCACTCTTAGTTGCTTGTTCTTTATTTATCTATTACTACAAAAACCCATAAAAATCTGTCTTTTAGCATTTGCAGTGAAACCTTGCTCAGGACCACTTGTCAACACCTTCTGCTCCTCGTTAGATTCGAAACTCTTACTTATCGGAACGACTACGATAGATCCCCTACACTTGTGGGTCATCATTTACCACTTAAGGGAAATCTACTTATGTCCTACAAACCTCTACGCTTGGAGGCCCAACAGAGTCTACAAGGATAGAAGTGTGTATTAGATATTAGTAATCATGGCTTCAATTATTCGTGGTAGTCTCAATTCCAACACTGGCTAGGGCGGGGAGGTCGTTGAATAGGAAGAAGAGGTACACGATGTTGAAACCAGCAAGACAATCAAGAGGCCAAGGGTGAATAACGGTTTTGAAGAGGCCCCCTTTAAATAGAGCCTCTTCTTCCCCAAAAATAGGTACCTCTTTTATTATATCTCCTCCATTAATGCTCTAAGCTAATCGTCCTAGATCTCCCAGCATAGTTCTCTAAACTCCTTGATCTTTTGGGACTTGGTGGAGAAGGTCTAGATCTAGGGCTTCACCAAAGGAAAGTTAACCCCCTTGCAATACCTACTGCATATTTTAATGCTTAGGTGTTTGGGCACCCTAGATGGTAGAGGTCACCTCAGAACCTAATCATTGTGGTGGAATCTTAGTAATGGGTGTTGGGAGCCTCCAATCGATTAGTGGAGAGTTTGCCACAACCTTGTTTGTAAAAGGTTCGGTAGCCGCCTTCAAGTGAGCCGCTTAGTGGATCATGGCACCTTGCATTGTGCAAGGGCACAAGGATGATAAGGTGAGTCTTTCATGGCTATTGCGGAGCATCGTGCCTCCACACCTCACCAACAAAGACGTACTGCTCCCAAATGAAGAAACTTTGGGAATTACATCAGCATCTCCACCTTGCGATTATTTCTATCTTATTTTCTTGCTACCACCTTGATTAATTGTGTATCTTATCTTGTGAGCTTGTCCACCTTGCATATTTAGACAACTTATATTTGTGTTGTATACGTACCTAAAATTAAAAAATATGAATAAAAATGATTAGTCGCTTATTCACCCCCTCTTGTTGACCATACCGATCCTTTCAAATTATATGCAGGTCTCTGACCTCACCGCCCCCTCACTCGATGACACCGTCCACACGGTATATTCTAGTGGGCAACTCATATGGGCTCGTGGAGCAACAGAGAACATGGAGCTTGATGGAAGATAGCTTGCGGAAGGTGACGTGGTGCAGTAGTAGGAGGCAAGCGAGAGGGTATGAGAAATTAAGTCATTCATGTGAAAATAACAAAGATACATGAACGTATAGAAAAAAAACCCTTTCCCTACGTTTACATGCTTGAGGTTTTAGAGAGTCCTCTATGAAACTTAGGGATATGAGGTACTTTACGGGGCCCTTTAACATATACCATACATTGCATGTTTCCATGAACTAGTCCTCGATCAGTTAGCTAGTGGCGTGCTGCCGACTGCTGCAGACCATCGCGCCGCCACTTGCCTACGAGTGTTGGAATTTGCAATGTGTCTGGCTTATTATTTCGTTAATACAAAATGCCACTTGCAGCCACTACCCCTTGGTCGATTTTTGTTACACAATAATTGTTCTTTTTTGTTGGATTTTTGCAGCGAATTTGTGTATGTATGCATCCAACAAACAGAAAATGGCATTGACGCATGACAAAACAACCGACAAAAACAAAAGATTGTGTTCGCACCGGCAAACTTATTCAACGTACGCTATGGGTGTGCAGAAACCGTACCTCGACGAATTGGCTAGTGGTGTGTGGCTGGCTGCACGCCCATCGCTTGCTGCCCGCGTTCGAGTGTTGGACTCCGCAGTTTGCATTGCTTATTATTTCCTTATAATATAATACAAAATGCTACATGGTCACTACCCCTTGATTTTTTTACACTACTATTGTTTCTTTTTGGATTGTTTGCATCGAATTTCTGTATGCATGCATCCAACAAACATAAAATGGCATTAACGCATGACAAAACAATCGACAAAAACACTTGAAATATTGTGTTCGTACCGACAAACTTATTCAACGTACACTACGGGTGTGCGGAAACCGCACCTCGACCAATTGGTTAGTGGCATGTGGCTGGCTGCACGCCCATCGCGTGCTTCCCGTGTTCGAGTGTTGCCGCTATGTGCTTAGCTTATCATTTCCTTATAATATAATACAAAATGCCACATGGTGACTACTCCTTGATTTGCTTTTTACACTACAATTGTTTCCTTTTGGATTTTTTGCACCGAATTTAAGTATGCATGCATCCAACAAACAGAAAATGGCATTAACGCATGACAAAACAATCGACAAAAACACTTGAAAGATTGTGTTCCTACCAACAAACTTATTCAATGTATACTACGTTTGTGCAGAGAAACCGCACCTCAACCAATTGGCTAGTGGCGTGTGGCCGGTTGCACGCCCATTGTGTGCTGCCCGTGTTCGAGTGTTGGCGCAATTGTCTAGCTTATTATTTCCTTATAATATAATACAAAATGCCACATGGTCACTACTCCTTGATTGGTTTTTTTTACACTACAATTGTTTCTGTTTGGATATTTTGCACTGAATTTGTGTATGCATGCATCAAACAAACAGAGAAGGGCGAATAGCTCCTGTGTGACACTTTTCATCGGAATGGTGGAAAATGCGACATTGTTCGAAGAAATAGCTACTGAGCGACGTTTCGGACGGCCAAAATAGCCAGCACACGACATGGTTGATTAAACGGTCATAACGTTGGATTGACTCGCGTGCTCACTTAGTTGTGCTCATAGATTTAGATTTATTACGTTATTCCGATAGGTGGGTCCGAACTATTTTTCCACCGACTGAATCTTGGAGCTATCCGTGCCGCCACCGTTCCCCACCATCCCCTTCTTCTCCGACGGCGGCGGCGTCAGCCAGTTTGTTCTTGGCGGCGGCGGCCGCCTGCTCGTTTCGATTGGGATCTGAGCCTAGTCACCTCGGTCAATTCGTGAACCCGCCTCAGTCTCGCCCTAGTCAGTCTTAGTGGCCTGCTTGTTTCGATTGGGCAGTGTGCTGAATGAGGATGAACCCTGAGGAGATGGGCGAGAGTACTTCAAATAGGTAAATGAATCCCTTTTTGTCTGGATTGGAATTCCATGCATCTTTTTACCTAGATTCGTATGTGAATTGGGGGTTCCTATTCCGCTACCTCACACGTCCCGCCGCCATTCTAAACAGAGGAGATGCTATGTGAAGGAACTTCGAATTCACTGTCGAATTCTTTGTATCTAAGGCGAAACTAGGTGATGGTAGTGTCCGGGACATCGAGAGAGATACAATAGTGAGATTAGAGGTCGAATTTTCAGAGATTGATCCCCAATAGCTACAGATTTTGGAAGAGAGGTCGTGATGAATGTGGTGGAGAAACTTGGAGAGAGTGTTCTTTGGGGTCCAGAGCAAGAAGTAGCATTGTTACGGTTTGATAATTGGAAGGAGGAGTATGTGAGAATTGAGAATAGAGAAGATATGGTTGAAGAAATTGATCGGCAAGATGGCTGGACAAGCAAACAGGTTACTTTTTTAGCAGAGCTCGTTGATCTGAAATAAGATTCAAAGGTTGGATATGTGCCCTCAAAGTTGGCTTCGCAGATGTTAGATGATGATTGGGCTTCACGGAGGGAGGTAGTGCCCATACGTACCGACGTGACTGTTTTAGCTGAGGGGGCTGATGCTGATGCAGGTGTTGTTTGTGTTGACTAGAATTCAGTCGAACTAGCTGACACTACTGATTTGGTCATTGCACCAATGGAAGACACTGAGATGGCTGAATGTTTTGGAATTCCAGTAGATGATAGAGATATGGAGAAAGAGAAGAAGAAGAAGAAGAAGAAGAAGAATAAGAAGAAGAAGAGTGATGATAGAAGTGACACCGGTGAAGGTAACAAAAATTATTTTGAAGATGTGGATAAAGAGTTGATGGAAGAAGCTGCAGCTGATGTAGATGATGAACATGATGATGAGTTGGTAACTGTGTATGATAAATAAAACCCTCAAATTACTGTAGGAAAGTTGTTTCCAAGCATGGACGAGTTCAGAATGTGTTTCAAGACTTATGCAATCAAGAAGGAATTTGAGGCGAAAACCAAGTGGACTGATAGAAAGAAGTTTTATGCGAGGTGCAACGGTTTTGATGGGGGCGCTAGGCCTTGCTAATGGTACATTTCTGCTAGACGCCAACCTAATGGAGCTACCATCAGAGTTAATCAAATACCACATGGACATACTTGCATTACTAGTTCACATAATGTAACCTCAATGACATCACAGGCTTGGGTTGCAGAAAAGATCACTCCTATTTTAGCCAAGACACCAAACACTACAGCAAAGAAGCTTAAAACAGATTTGGAAAAGGACTACCCAATTGTGGTGAAATATACCACACTGTGGAAGGCAAAACAAAGGGCAATGAAAGCATTATATGGTGATTGGGCAAATACATTTAGGATGCTTTACAGCTTCCAAGCAGAGGTGAAGAAAAGGTCACCTGGCAGTGTTGTGGAGATTGATACTGAAGTAACAGAGGATGGCAAGGTCTACTTCTCTAAGTTTTTTATGGCATTAAAACCTTGCATAGATGGCTTCAAAGCAGGTTGTCATCCATATTTAACCATAGACTCCTCTTTTTTAACTGGAAAGTGGAATGGTCAATTGGCAGCATGCAATGCTCTAGATGGACATAACTGGATGTTCCCTATTGCTATAGGCATGTTTCAATCAGAGACTGAGGCTTCGTGGACATGGTTTACGATGTAGTTGAAAAGATGCTTAGGGCCCGTGTCACCTTTGGCAATCCACACAGATGCATGTAAAGGGCTAGAAAATGCAGTCAAGACTGTGTTTCCCCATGCTGAGCAGAGAGAGTGCTTCGGCCATATGTGGATGAATTTGATCAAAAAATTCAGAGGGGAAGAATTTGGGCGCATGTTGCCGGCAGCTAGATCTTACATTCATATCATCTAGGTAAGATAATGGCAGCATGTAGTGAGAATGATTTTGGTACATGGCTGCAAACCCACCATTCTCTATTATGGTACAGGTCAGGATTTAATACTGCAATCAAGTGTGATCATATCAACAATAACTTGGCAGAGAGTTTTAACAACAAGGTGAAGGGGTTAAAAGACTTTCCTATGCATGACATGGTTGACCAAATCAGGATCATGATCATGCGCTTGTGGGAATTGAGAAGAAGGATTGGTGATGTTCTGCTAGGGGATAAGCTACCGGCAGTGGTACAGCAGGTTGTCAATAGGAGCAGAAATCTTACACATTTGTTTGTTGAGAAATCTTCATTGTGGGGTGCTGAAGTTAGAGATAACAAAACTGGCAGGAGGCATGTTGTTGACACTGAAGTGCATGAATGCACTTGTCTCGAGTGGCAACACACTGGGAAGCCATGTGAGCATGCCATACTTTTCTTGGCTTCGAAGCCGAATTTAAATATGCACCCATATTTGCATGAATATTACTCAGTAGCAAAATTTAAGGCTGCATATGAAACACCAATTCCACAACTTACAGACCAGTCTCAGTGGCCTGAAGTGGATATTGAATTTTCCTTGTGTGCTCCTCTAACAAGAAGAAAGCCTGGCAGGCCAAAACAGAGTAGGTACAAGGCATGGTTTGAGAAAGGTGGGAGTAGTAAGAAGACAAAAAAAGATGACAAGCCAAAAAGGCCCCAAAAAGGTAACAAAAATAGATGCAAGCTTTGCGAGGAACTTGGGCACCGAGCTGGATCTACCAAATGTCGTTACACTCCTGAAAGGCCAACATAAGTTGATGTTTGTGTTGTAATTGTTTTTGTTTTTTTTTCATTTTCTAACCAAATGACATGCTTTATTTTTTAGTAGAAAACGAAAACCTACTGCTCTGCCCCTTGTTGTTGAAGATTGCTGGCCAACGAAGAAGACATGAGTTGGCGAATGTAGAAAAAGAAGAAGTGTACCTGAACCTTTTCGGCAACCTGAACCTGTTCTGGATGCTGAGGTGCAAACTGAACCAGCTGAGGTGCAAACTGAACCTGTTCTAGATGTTGAGGTGCAAACTGAACCTGTTCTGGATGCTGAGGTGCAACCTGAACCTGTTCTGGATGCTGAGGTGCAAACTGAACCTGTTCCCAAAGCTGAAGTGCAAACTGAACCTGTTCCCGAAGCTGAGGTCCAACCTAGAAGAAGAAGAAGAAGTGTTGTGGGTATTCCTATTATGGAAGAAGCAAAGAGAATCAAGAGCATGAGTAAACTTCTCGGCATAGAATCAAAAATGCCGACAAAGGAGAAATCAAGAGGTAGGAAGAAGTCAAACATTTGAGGCACATTCCTGAAAACAGTTGTGGTGTAATAATGCTATTTGCACTTTGATTCGTTGAAACTTGAAAGATGTAATAATGATATTTGAATTCAAATTTGAGGTAGAATTAGAATTAGAATTCAAATTTGAGGTAGAATTAGAATTTGAACCAACATTTGATGTTTGAACTCTGTGGTGTGATGTTTCAACATTTTCTAAACTATTATAAACCTTAGGTCATCAATCCGACATCTTTTAGACTTTTACGTAGTAAAACTTAAAGTCATGAGAAATGTGCTCCAAAAGAGCTCCAAAGGTATGGTAAATGGCCTCATTTCTAAGCAAGGTTTTTTTTACCTTGTCTAAATCAGCCAAATAACTTACCTACACATCTATTCCATATATATAGACTATGTGAGGTGGTTTTTCATTTTTTTTGAATTTTTATGCTCATTTGAATGCGACGGAGTTTGAGGTGCCAAGATAAATTAATTTTCATCTGAATGTATGTAGACCTTGTTTATCAACTTGAATTGTTAGTATATGACATTATAAGACTATGTGCGTCTGTTTTTGATTTTTTTTGAAATTTTTATGCTCATTTGAATGCGACAGAGTATGAGATTGGGCGATATGAGCCAAGATCCATTAATTTTCGTCTGAATGTATGTAGACCTTTTTTATCAACTTGAATAGTTAGTATATGACATTATAAGACTACGTGCGTTGGTTTTTCATTTTTTTTATTTTTTTTGAATTTTTTATGCTCATTTCAATTTTGGTCAAACCTAAGTTTGACCAACATTTAAACAAGTTTGAAACATGAAAATGAAAAACTAAGCCTGGATCCTTCTTAGTCACTCCAAAATGAATCTTTGGTGAGGTTTTAGAAAATTTCATGTTCCAAATCCAAAACCACTTCTCCTCACTTTGAGTTTAACTCTCTGCAACATCGATCGTGGTAAGTCATTTGTGTGAAGGTTTTCTCATTAAAATACATATAGACCAAGTTTATTATTTTATATCGTAACTATGTCACATAATAGGACAATGTGCGCTGGTTTTACATTTTTTGGATTTTTTTGAATTATTTGTGCTCATTTGAATGTTTGGTCAAACCCACTTTGACCGTCTCCAAAACAAGTTTAAAATGTGAAAATGAAAAAATAAGTGCAAATCCTTCTTAGTCACTCTGAAATGAAGCTTTGGCGATTTTACTGATTTTTTTTATTTTTCATAACTCTAAACCCTCTCACTTGAGTTGAACTCTCTGCAACATCGATCGTGGTAAGTCATTTGTGTGAAGGTTTTCTCATGAAAATACACATAGACCAAGTTTATTATTTTATATCGTAACTATGTCACATAATACGACAATGTGCGAAAGTTTTATATTTTTTGGATTTTTAATTAGTTATCCTCAACCCTAGCTCAGTGAAACCCTAGCCCTAACCCTAACCCTAAACCCCGAAAACCCCGAAATCCCTAACCCTAAACCCGATCCGCGTGTGCGCAGGTGACGCGCTGATCCGCGTGTGCGCTCGTTCTGCAATTTGATTGGCACGTGGGCATGTGATGCGTTGATTGGCTGGATAGATGGGGTTTGGATCGGCCCGCCGGTTCGATCTAAGCCGTTCAATAAGATCCGGCGACCTAGAATGATGCGGTGCATGGAACAAGCGTATGCGCGTCTGACTTCGTGTGAGCTCGCCTCCACGCAGCCGCCCGATGCATGCATGACCAGTCGCAGCTCTGCTCACGGCGCCGCCTACGTCGCATCAAAGAAATTTACAGTGTGTTTAGTCCCACCTCGCTAGTTTATAGCGTGTACGACCAGTTTATAAGCCCCGAATGTGGCACCCATACTAGAGGATCAACTAATATTGGTGTCCTATATCCTGATATAGGACACTAATATCTGATTAATCCTCTTTTTCAACTTATAAAAGAATTGAAAATCATTTCATTTTTTCAACCTTGATATCTCACGACCTTCTTTTTCGAGCTCTGATTAATCCTCTTTTTCAACTTATAAAAAATAGAAAATCATGTTATTTTTTAAATCTTGATATCTCACGGCCTTCTTTTTCGAGCTCTGATTAATCCTCTTTTTCAACTTATAAAAAATAGAAAAACATGTCCTTGTTGTGTGCTCGCCTACGTAGCATCAAAGCAAATTTTCACGCATGCCCAGTCGCAGCTCTGCTCGCGCCGCCTCGCCTATGTCGCATCGAAGCAATTTTCAGAAGCGAGTACAACGGCCGGCATTCATTAAGTTATGCACGTAACCTATCACGTTAGTTCTTCTAAAGTATGTTTGTGACACGTCCAAATATATCACATCGTCTCCAAAGGCAGTTAATTTGACGAATGCATCTATGCATGTATACTGTTCGACACTTGTATAACATGCGTCGCAAGCATCTTGCCGCGTCATGTACGCGTCGTGTCATATGTGCAGAGCTTGTACTCACATTATGTCATCATTACGAATACTAGCAGCCACGTCCTGTCATGTCAAATTCAGATTTTGGCAAAAAACGAAGCGATTATCCTGTCGGTTCATCTCCGCAGGCACTTAATGTCCTTAAGAAACTCGCTGTGCCCCCTCAATTATCTCACCGATACAAGGATAAAACCAACAGTTCCCTTTGCGGTTCGTACTTGCAAATCTTCCTTCTCTCCACACCACCGAGAAAACCCCCGAGAAAACCCTCTCCCCTCTCCCCAACTCCTCTCCAAGATCAATGGCGGACGACCAGTGGTGGCAAAACGTGGAAGTGTCTAGCGACGACGCTAGCACCGAAGACCAGGAGAACTACGTCCCCTGGTGAGACAGAGGGGTGGCGGAGGACTCCGACGAGGAGGGGGACGGCTCCTCCAACGACGAGGAGGAGGAGGAGGAGCCGGAGGAGCCGGAGACGCCGCCGGAGGACTACTACACCTCCGACGATGACGACGGCTACGACGACGATGATGATGATGATGATGACGACGATGCACCGGCGGCGAAGAGGCGCCGGTTTGATTAGGCGCCAGCGAAGGCGCGCCCCCAGTAGTAGGGGGCCAGTAGTAGTAGTACCCGTAGTAGTAGGGCAGTAGTAGTACCAGTCCTAGTAAATTACTAGGATTGGAGTAGTATAAATTAGCATGTCTTTTGTAATATGTCCTTTGTAATGTCTTCTGCAGTATGAATATATCTAGTAATTGCACTATGAAAATCTAGTGATTTCGTCCGATTTCGTTATTGCACTATATAATATATATGTTGTTATTTTTGTGGGCCTTATCTAACTTTCATCCTAATATCACGGCCCAAGCCAACTACACACTTTTTTTCGACTGCACCGTCGCACCAGCGGCTTCCCTTCTTATCCACGGAAAGACGTCGCTCTATGGCTAGATCTGACCGAAAATGCCGCCCCCGCTCCCACACTCGCCGCCGGCGACCAAGACCACCCGCTCCGCCTAAAGATCTCAGATGCCGCGGCGTGAGGGTTCAATCGGACGCGGGAGAGGCGAGGCTGGCCAATCGCGCGGTCGTGGAAACGCGCCGCCTGGTGGAAGCCGCTCCGACGCGGAGCGGCTGGTGCTCTCCAACGCCGGTCGGAAGCGCGGCGCGCACAAGTGGACCAACCTCGGCCTCACGCTGCCACACAAGTTCTTCTGCCACGATGTCGAAGAGTACAACCGGCGCTTCGAGGCGAGAAGCTCCTCCGGCGCGGGGAGCTCCTCCGTCGCACGGACCGCACCGCTGCCGCCGCCGAAGAGGGAGGAGGAGGAGGAGGAGCAGGACCACCCACCGGGCGCCGGCCTCCTGCTCGGGGACTTCGCCGATGAAGAATCCCTTCCCTGGATCACGGCCGACGTGATGAAGCACAGCAAGCTCGAGGAGGAGGACCGCGCCGCGCGGCGACGCCTGGAAGAGGAGCTCGAGAACCTCCACTACGAGCAGGGTCTCGCCGCATCACGCCAAGAGGAGGAGAAGCAGAAGAAGTGGGAGGAGGATAAGAAGAAGTGGGAAGAGGAGATGCAGGATCAGAGCTCCGAGTACGCCTTCAGCTCCGACTCGGAGTGAGCGGCGCCGCTGCCTCGTCGCCGCCGCACCCCGGGGGCTCCGGTGAGCCCAATTTTGGGTGTTAGTTTAGGGGTAGAGCGGCAACGGCAAGCCCGATTACGCTATGTATATGATTCGTTTTGCTTTAAGACTATATAATCTGTTAACGGAAGAACTATGTACTCTGTTAACTGAAGAACTAAGCTATGTATCAATGTATGGTTCGTTTCACTGAAGAACTGAAAAGTTCTACAGACTCTGTTAACTGAAGAACTGAAAAGTGTATGCGACAGAGAAATATTTGGAAAATTACTGATTTTATTCAGTTAACACAAACGGGAACAACTGCTAACGAAGGATGGACAACAAGTAAAACAAACAGATACAAATGATGCAACTATAAAACCCTCCATCCATCATGTTTGATTGCTTCTTCAAATCGATCATCTGCCTTAGATGTTTGTTTATCTTCTTCAATTCCACCTTCAGTTCGGTGGACAGTTCAGCATTGGGCGCACTCCCCGTCGTCGGCACAGCTCTGTCCGAGCCCAAATTCTCCACAGGAAGCGGCAAATTGGGCTCCTGGGTTTTGCCTACGCTCAAATCAATGGATCCCTCGAATTCAAGCCTCGCAATATATTCATCCATCCACTCGAAATGCCCGCATTTTGACAGCATCTGAAAACGGCAACATGGACCCTAAATCTCAAATTTGATGGAAATGGGAGAAATTAGAGCAAAATTCTGCAAAATAACTCAGATCTAACCTTGCCCCCTTCTCCAGCATGTGGCTTGCTCAAGCATTTTACAAATTCGCGCCCGAGATTGCCATGCTGATCAGTCTGACTAACCCACTGCTTCAGAGGCTCCGGGCACGCACAGTCAGGGCATGTTATCATCGGCATTGCACCATACCGCGGCCATGTTGGGTGCGAGGCGGAAGCAGAGCTAGACATGTCTCGACGGCCAGCGGTGCCGCACTCCGTCGCCGGAGAAGAGCAAGATTGGGGAAAGCAGGGTGAAAGGGGAAGCAATGGCAATGGCACGGACGCAGCGCTGGATCGGTATCCCGTCTTGTAAATTGATGACGCTGATGTGGATACAGTTGTGGGTCCCACGCTGAGTTGGATAAGTGGTGGGTCCCGCGTTGAGGTGGATAAGTGGTGGGTCCCGCGCTGAGGTGGATAAGTGGTGGGTCCAACGCTAGCCCGGCTAACATGATCCCAACCTCTGACGATTCTATCAGTTGCGTTTAAGGGCGAAAGAGGGCCAGGTCGGGCCTTGGTTATTTGGGCCGTCTAAAATGTCGCGAGAGAGCTATTCTTGCCAATGATGTCGGTTTCCTTCCAATACCGTGGAAAGACGTCGCATAGGAGCTATTCACCCAACAGAAAATGGCATTAACACATGACAAAACAATCGACAAATACACTTGAAAGATGAGAGCGTCAAGGAAAAGAGCGCCCTCGCGCAGGAAGCCCAGCGGGTGCGCGGCCACGGCGCGCGCGTACGCCACGTGTCGCCGTAGGAGCTAGCTGACCGCGAGCGCGCGCGAAGCACTCTGTCCTCATACGTGAGCTAGCTAGCTCAATCGATCCAGCCACCTACTTCTCTGCTTAGTTTAGCGCGTAGAAAGAAAAAAGAGAAAAACTATTTATAAAAATCTTGAAGGCGGTGCAAAGGTCGTTGTCCCTAATATTTCGTCGACGCATGTGTCGTTGCGTGTGCTGCGGGCTGCGCCCAATTTAGGCAGTGCAATGCTCTGTCGAAGGCAGTACACTACCCAACCGAATGCAGTGCAAACACTGCACTGAGCAACCGAAGGCAATGCACTACCCCACCGATGACACTGCAGGCAGTGCACTGCGCAACCGAAGACACTGCAAGCAGTGCACTACCCTACCGAAGGCAGTGTAGACATTGCACTGCGCAATCGAAGGCAGTGCACTGCCCAACCGAAGGCAGTGCACCGCCCCATCCGAGGCAGTGCACCGCCCCATCCGAGGCAGTGCACTACAAAAAGAGAAAGAAAAAAGGCAGTGCACTGCCCTACGTACCGAAGGCAGTGTAGACAGTGCACTGTGCAATCGAAGGCAGTGCAGGCAGTGCACCGCCGAATCCGAGGCAGTGCACTATAGAAAGAGAAAAAAAGAAGGCAGTGCACTACCCCATCTAAGGCAGCGCACTAAAAAGAGAAGCCTTTCCACTACATTCTAAAAAACAGACAAGGCAGTGCAAACTATACACTCTGGGCAGTGAAAAAAAAGTTTGCCGAAACATATCAATATGAGATCTAGTTTTGAAGATCTCGACGCGACTAGTACAGCCGTGAAAACGGATCGTGATTTGGACTTTCTGTTCGCAAGATATTTTGTTTTTCGTGTTCGGATCTACGAATAAATGTGAAAAGCAAAGCAGCGCACACTCTTGGATTGACGCGTGGCGAACAGGGAAGGAAACGCGGGAGAGGAAGGTCGCTCCTGCTTGCGCCACGTGCTGCACGCGGAGACGACGCTGCGCGCCCTCCTAGAAAGTGTGCCCTTTTTCTAGCAATTTCGTTGAAAGACTGTGTTCATACCGACAAACTTATTCAACGTACACTACAGGTGTGCCGAAACCGCACCTCGACCAATTGGCTAGTGACTGGCTGCACGCCCAACGTGTCATGCCCGCGTTTGAGTGTTGAATTCCGCAACATATTTTGCTTAGTATTTCCTTATAATATAATACAAAATGCCACATGGTTACTACCCGACAAGGTGGGACGATCATAGTTTCATTGATATTTTGCGTTAGGATTGGAGACCGGACGAGGGGGAAGACAACAAGATGGGATATAGGAGGAGAGATGAGAATACAAATTCGTGTCATTCAATTGTGAAATAATTGTTCTTTATCTTGTTTCTCTCCCACTGTTACAACTGGGGTCCTGGTCCACCACACACCCAGCTCACAGAGCCGATCATCTTGCGAATCACTCAATCTTCATGTCTCACTGTCCACTAGGCCACACATGGTTTGCCTACTCATCCTATGCTAGCGAATCATTGTCCACCATCGACGTGGTTCAGGAGGTGAGGGTGCGACAATCTTTCGGGAGGCCACGCGTTGTTCGCCAACTCATCCTATGCTAGCGAATCATTGTCCACCATCGACGTGGTTCAGGAGGGCGAGGGTGTGATAATCTTTCCCCGACGAATTAATTTGACACCTCCAAATTATATACGACATGACAAACTATATCGAGCGAATTATGTTACGTATCTTATTTTAGCAGAATTAGTTAATGCCGTATATATTTCCGCAATCATATACTCCTCAAAAATTTATTTGAAGAATACATTTACTATATTTCTATCTGCATTAACTTCTATGAAATAGAATAGCAATTCCAGGAGAGGGGGGACATCACGTTTTTGGTGTGTTTGACCATACTTTTCGAAATAAAGGAGATATCAGAGGGTGAAATCGCAAACAGCAAACATGGGAGACAAAGACGTGCATTAACTTTTGAGCCCCTGTCCCAACCACAATTCCCCAAACCCACCAATCCTCCCACTATTCTTCTTCCCCTCCCTTGATTTGTTTTTTTACACAACAATTTTATTTGGATCGTTTCACCAAATTTGTGTATGGATGCATCCAACAGACATAAAATGGCATTAACGCATGACAAAACAATCAACAAAAACACCTGAAATATTGTGTTCGTACCGACAAACTTATTCAACGTACACTATGGGTGTGCAGAAACCGCACCTTGACGAATTGGCTAGTGGCGTGTGGCTGGTTGCACGTCTGCCGCCCGCGTTCGAGTGCAAAATTCTGCAACATGTTTTGCTTGTTATTTCCTTATAATATAATAAAATTCCACATGGTCACTACCCCTTGATTGTCTTTTCACACTACAATTATTTTTTTTGATCTTTTCACCAAATTTGTGTATGCATGTATCGAACAAATAGAAAATGATATTAACACATGACAAAACAATTAACAAAAACAGTTAAAAGAATGTGTTTATACCGATAAACTTATTCAACATAGACTACGAGTGTGGAGGAACCAGGCCTCGACCAGTTGGGTAGTGGCACATGGAGGGCTATATGCTCATGCAACCGTCCGTGATCGAACCTCGGATTCCGCAGGTCGCATGTGTGGGTTATTATTTCCTTCTATATTCTAAAATGCTACATGGTCACTACCCATTGATTTTTCTACACTACTATTGTGTCTGTTTGGACTTTTTGCATCGAATTTCTGTATGCATGCATCCAACAAAAAGAAATACATTAATGCATGACAAAACAATCGACAAAAACACTTGAAAGATTGTGTTCGTACCGACAAACTTATTCAACGTACACTACGGGTGTGCGGAAACCGCACATCGACCAATTGGTTAGTGGCATGCGGCTAGCTGCATGCCCATCGTGTGCTTTGTGTGTTCGAGTGTTGCCGCAATGTGCCTAGCTTATCATTTCCTTATAATATAATACAAAATGCCACATGGTCACTACTCCTTGATTTTCTTTTTACACTACAATTGTTTCTTTTTGGATTTTTTGCACCGAATTTGTGTATGCATGCATCCAACAAACAGAAAATGGCATTAACACACGACAAAACAATCGACAAAAACACTTGAAAGATTGTGTTCCTACCAACAAACTTATTCAATGTATACTACTTTTGTGCAGAGAAATCGCACCTCGATCAATTGGTTAGTGGCGTGTGGCTGGTTGCACGCCCATCATGTGCTGCCCGTGTTCGAGTGTTGGCGCAATGTGTCTAGCTTATTATTTCCTTATAATATAATTCAAAATGCCATATGGTCACTACTCCTTGATTTGTTTTTTTTACACTACAATTGTTTTTGTTTGGATATTTTGCACCGAATTTGTGTATGCATGCATCCAACAAACAAAAAATGGCATTAACGCACGACAAAACAATCGACAAAAACACTTGAAAGATTGTGTTCATACTAACAAACTTATTTAACATACACTACAGGTGTGCAGAAACCGCACCTCGACCAATTGGCTAGTGGCTGGCTGCACGCCCAACGTGTCATGCCCGCGTTCGAGTGTTGAATTCCGCAACATGTTTTGCTTATTATTTCCTTATAATATAATACAAACTGCAACATGGTTACTACCCGACAAGGTAGGACGATCATAGTTTCATTGATATTTTGCGTTAGGATTGGGGACCGGACAAGGGGGAAGACCACAAGATGGGATATAGGAGGAGAGATGAGAATTCAAATTTGTGTCATTCGATCTAACCAATTGTAAAATAATTGTTCTTTATCTTGTTTCTCGTCCACTCTTACAAGTGGGGTCCAGGTCCACCACACACCCAACTCACAGAGCCGATCATCTTGCGAATCACTCAATCTCCATGTCTCACTATCCACTAGGCCATGCGTGGTTTGGCAACTCATCCTATGCTACCAAATCATTGTCCACCATCGACGTGGTTCAGGAGGAGAGGGTTCGACAATCTTTCGGGAGGCCACGCGTTGTTCGCCAACTCATCCTATGCTAGCGAATCATTGTCCACCATTGACGTGGTTCGGGAGGGCTAGGGTGCGATAATCTTTCCCCAACGAATTAACTTGACACCTCCAAATTATATACGACACGACAAACTATATCGAGCGAATTATGTTACGTATCTTATTTTAATGTCGTATATATTTCCACAATCATATACTCCTCAAAAATTTATTTGAAGAATACAGTTATTATATTTCTATTTGCATTAACTTTTATGAAAAAGAATAGAAATTCCAGGAGAGGGGGGACATCACATTTTTTGTGTGTTTGACCGAACTTTTCGAAATAAAGGAGATATCAGAGGGTGAAATTGCAAACATCAACCATGGGAGACAAAGATTTGCATTAACTTTTGAGCCCCTGTCCCAACCACAATTCTCCAAACCCACCAATCCTCCCACTATTCTTCTTCCCCTCCCTTGATTTGTTTTTTACACATCCAACAAACATAAAATGGCATTAACGCATGACAAAACGTTCGACAAAAACACTTGAAATATTGTGTTTGTACCGACAAACTTATTCAACGTACACTACGGGTGTGCAGAAACCGCACCTCGACGAATTGGCTAGTGGCGTGTGGCTGGCTGCACGCCCATCGTGTGCCGCCCGCGTTCGAGTGTCAAATTCTGCAACATGTTTTGCTTATTATTTCCTTATAAAATAATAAAATTTCACATCGTCACTACCCCTTGATTGTTTTTTCATAGTACAATTTTTTTTGATCTTTTCACCAAATTTGTGTATGCATGTATCGAAAAAACAGAAAATGATATTAACGCATGAAAAAACAATTAACAAAAACAGTTAAAAGAATGTGTTTGTACCGATAAACTTATTCAACATAGACTACGAGTGTGCAGGAACCGGGCCTCGACCAGTTGGGTAGTGGCGCATGGCCGGCTACACGCTCATGCGACCGTCCGCGATCGAGCCTCGGATTCAGAAGGTCACATGTTTGGGTTATTATTTCCTTCTATATTCTAAAATGCTAAATGGTCACTACCCCTTGATTTTTTACACTACTATTGTTTCTTTTTGGATTTTTTGCATCGAATTTCTATATGCAAAGGCATTAATGCATGACAAAACAATCGATAAAAACACTTGAAAGATTGTGTTCATACCCACAAACTTATTCAACGTACAATACGGGTGTGCGGAAACCGCACCTCGACCAATTGGTTAGTGGCATGTGGCAGGCTGCACGCCCATCGCGTGCTTCCTATGTTCGAGTGTTGCCGCAATGTGCCTAGCTTATCATTTCCTTATAATATAATACAAAATGCCACATGGTCACTACTCCTTGATTTGCTTTTTACACTACAATTGTTTCTTTTTGGATTTTTTGCACCGAATTTGTGTATGAATGCATCCAACAAACAGAAAATGGCATTAACGCACGGCAAAACAATTGACAAAAACACTTGAAAGATTGTGTTCCTAGCAACAAACTTATTCAATGTATACTACTTTTGTGCAGAGAAACCGCACCTCGACCAATTGACTAGTGGCGTGTGGCTGGTTGCACGCCCATCGTGTGCTGCCCGTGTTCGAGTGTTGGCACAATGTGTCTGGCTTATTATTTCCTTATAATATAATTCAAAATGCCACATGGTCACTACTCCTTGATTTTTTTTTACACTACAATTGTTTCTTTTTGGATATTTTGCACCGAATTTTGTGTATGCATGCATCCAACAAACAGAAAATGGCATTAACGCACGACAAAACAATCGACAAAAACACTTGAAAGATTGTGTTCATACTGACAAACTTATTTAACGTACACTATAGGTGTGCAGAAACCGCACCACGACCAATTGGCTAGTGGCTGGCTGCACGCCCAACGTGTCACGCCCGCGTTTGAGTGTTGAATTCCGCAACATATTTTGCTTATTATTTCCTTATAATATAATACAAAATGCAACATGGTTACTACCCGACAAGGTGGGACGATCATACTTTCATTGATATTTTGCGTTAGGATTGGGGGCCGGACAAGGGGGAAGACCACAAGATGGGATATTGGAGGAGAGATGAGAATTCAAATTCGTGTCATTCGATCTAACCAATTGTAAAAAATTGTTCTTTATCTTGTTTCTCGCCCACTCTTACAAGTGGGGTCCAGGTCCACCACACACCCAGCTCACAGAGCCGATCATCTTGCGAATCACTCAATCTCCATGTCTCACTATCCACTAGGCCACGCGTGGTTTGGCAACTCATCCTATGCTAGCGAATCATTGTCCACCATCGACGTGGTTCAGGAGGAGAGGGTGCGAAAATCTTTCGGGAGGCCACGTGTTGTTCGCCAACTCATCCTATGCTAGCGAATCATTGTCCACCATTGACGTGGTCCGGGAGGGCTAGGGTGTGATAATCTTTCCCCGACGAATTAACTTGACACCTCCAAATTATATACGACACGACAAACTATATCGAGCGAATTATGTTATGTATCTTATTTTAATGTCGTATATATTTCCACAATCATATATCCCCAAAAATTTATTTGAAGAATACATTAACTATATTTCTATCTGCATTAACTTTTATGAAAAAGAATAGAAATTCCAGGAGAGGGGGGACATCACATTTTTGGTGTGTTCGACCATACTTTTCGAAATAAAGGAGATATCAGAGGGTGAAATTGCAAACATCAACCATGGGAGACAAAGATGTGCATTAACTTTTGAGCCCCTGTCCCAACCACAATTCTCCAAACCCACCAATCCTCCCACTATTCTTCTTCCCCTCCCTTGATTTGTTTTTTTACACATCCAACAAACATAAAATGGCATTAACGCATGACAAAACGTTCGACAAAAACACCTGAAATATTGTGTTTGTACCGACAAACTTATTCAACGTACACTACGGGTGTGCAGAAACCGCACCTCGACGAATTGGCTAGTGGCGTGTGGTTGGCTGCATGCCCATCGTGTGCCGCCCGCGCTCGAGTGTCAAATTCTGCAACATGGTTTGCTTATTATTTCCTTATAATATAATAAAATTTCACATCGTCACTACCCCTTGATTGTTTTTTCATAGTACAGTTGTTTTTTTTATCTTTTCACCAAATTTTTGTATGCATGTAACGAAAAAACAGAAAATGATATTAACGCATGACAAAACAATTAACAAAAACAGTTAAAAGAATGTGTTTGTACCGATAAACTTATTCAACATAGACTACGAGTGTGCAGGAACCGGGCCTCGACCAGTTGGGTAGTGACGCATGGCCGGCTACACGCTCATGCGACCATCCGCGATCGAGCCTCGGATTCAGAAGGTCACATGTTTGGGTTATTATTTCCTTCTATATTCTAAAATGCTAAATGGTCACTACCCCTTGATTTTTACACTACTATTGTTTCTTTTTGGATTTTTTGCATCGAATTTCTATATGCATGCATCCAACAAACAGAAAGACATTAATGCATGACAAAACAATCGACAAAAACACTTGAAAGATTGTGTTCGCACCGACAAACTTATTCAACGTACACTACGGGTGTGCGGAAACCGCACCTCGACCAATTGGTTAGTGGCATGTGGCTGGCTGCACGCCCATCGCATGCTTCCTGTGTTCGAGTGTTGCCGCAATGTGCCTAGCTTATCATTTCCTTATAATATAATACAAAATGCCACATGGTCACTACTCCTTGATTTGCTTTTTACACTACAATTGTTTCTTTTTAGATTTTTTGCACCGAATTTGTGTATGCATGCATCCAACAAACAGAAAATGGCATTAACACATGACAAAAAAACGACAAAAACACTTGAAAGATTGTGTTCCTACTAACAAACTTATTCAATGTATACTTCGTTTGTGCAGAGAAACTGCACCTCGACCAATTGGCTAGTGGCGTGTGGCTGGTTGCACGCCCATCGTGTGCTGCTCGTGTTCGACTGTTGGTGCAATGTGTTTGGCTTATTATTTCCTTATAATATAATACAAAATACCACATGGTCACTACTCCTTGATTTGTTTTTTTACACTACAATTGTTTCTGTTTGGATATTCTGCACCGAATTTGTGTATGCATGCATCCAACAAACAGAAAATGGCATTAACGCACGGCAAAACAATCGATAAAAACACTTGAATGATTCTGTTCATACCGACAAACTTATTCAGCATACACTACAGGTGTGCAGAAACCGCACCTCGACCAATTGGCTAGTGGCTGGCTGCACGCCCAACATGTCATGCCCGCGTTCGAGTGTTGAATTCTGCAACATATTTTGCTTATTATTTCCTTATAATATAATACAAAATGCCACATGGTTACTACCCGACAAGGTGGGACGATCATTGTTTCATTGATATTTTGCGTTAGGATTGGGGAATGGACGAGGGGGAAGACCACAAGATGGGATATAGGAGGAGAGATGAGAATTCAAATTCGTGTCATTCGATCTAACCAATTGTAAAACAATTGTCCTTTATCATGTTTTTTGCCCACTCTTACAAGTGGGTCCTGGTCCACCACACACCCAGCTCACAGAGCCGATCATCTTGCGAATCACTCAATCTCCATGTCTCACTGTCCACTAGGCCACGCGTGATCTGCCAACTCATCCTATGCCAGCGAATCATTGTCCACCATCAACGTGGTTCAGGAGGCGAGGGTGCGACAATCTTTCTGGAGGCCACGCGTTGTTCACCAACTCATCCTATGTCGGGGATATACCAAATAGGAATATCATCAACATGTACATATTCCAGTAAACCAGGGTGGCCCACTGGTGGTAATGCCGGCAGGCTTACCAGGAGGCCCAGTATGCTGAAGCACAACGACAAGGCAAAGCCGGCTAAGGAGGATCCAAGACGAAGGCCCGGTAACCATCCGACTTGGTGCACAAGACGAAGACAACGAATCCATGTTAGTCTAGGACTCCTATTACCTTAGTGATGGCCTTGAACTTAGCTTAGGTTGAGACTCCAAGCGCAGAGTGTGTAGTATAGGAAAGACGGTTTCCCCACGAGGGGTGACATGAGGGTTTAATATCGAACTCTCGGGGAATCAGTAGTGAAAGATTTATCTTCTTATCCTTCTCTTGAAAACCTGCAAAACAAAGTAAATTGTTTTGTGCCCTCAACGTCACCAAGTGGTTGTCAAGCACAAGGTGTGAGAATGATATGAAAATATAACAAATGCAAAACAAGAAATAAATATGCAATGATGATAAATAAATATGCAAGGATGGTGGAAACAATGATGGATGATATTTTGGGGTTTTGTATTGTGAATGCAAGATATAAAAGTGTTTTTGTATTTTCGGATTTTTAAATGGCAGAAAATGGTAAATGCTTATAAGTTGTTGGAAAGGTGTTTCTTATGATTAAAAATGGACCGGGGTTCCTGGTTTCACAAATGCACTCTCTCTTTAATAAAGTGGTAGATAATGGAACACTAGAATTGACATATGAGATTGCAACAAAAAGGTTTCATGACAAGTTACTAATTATATGGGCATCACGTCCTAACATAGAGATCTTTTGTTTATTAATCTCTCTTATACTCCACCAAGATGTGAACCAAATCTTAGCACCTCAGTAATTAAGATAAATCGGAGTATAGCTTTAAGTCTTATGACATGAAGTTAAAATAATAACATGCTAGATCTAGTCATGGAGAAGTGGCAATGGTCACACCCACACCTCCGGTAGCATGGTGTTTTTCTTTATCCCTAGAGAGGCAACAAAGTAAGGTAAAAATACCCAAGTGGATCGCGGAACTTCTCTCACTTTCACCGCACTAGCCACCCCCCTCATTACTCCAACTAATGCACACGTTCCCCCACACACGCTCTCATAAACATGCTTGATCAAAACAAGTAGACAAGAACGGGGTACATAATATGCATCTACTTTCATAGCTGAAACAAAACAATTGAAATCTCAAACATATATTAACTCATAAAGAGATCCACCACAAATGTATTACATAGATGACCGTAATCATGTTCGGCAGCTCATACGGTGCTAATTAGTGAAGCTCAAGAGAGAGGAGACATATATAAGTTACTTCCACAAACCCATAGTCCAGGGGTGGACTACTCCCTCTTCATCATGGAGACGGTGGAGATGTCGTTGGGGGAGATGGAGACCATGCTGGCAGCGCTCTGCCGGAGTTTTCCCCCTCCAATCTGCAGCTCCAGATCTCTGTTTCGGTGTTTCTGCGTTTTCGGCCGCCTCCCCTCCGAAGGGCGTCGGGGACTATTTTTATAGTCGGTTTTAGGTCAAGACGAAGGTTCTGGAGAAAAGATCGACGACAACGGAGCCTCGAGGCCCCAGATGGTGGGTCCCACGCGGCCAAGGAATCTGGCCGCATGGGCCACCCTCTTCTGGCCCTCGGGCCTCCGTTTGTTCGCTTCCTTCGCTCCTACGCTTTGTTCCTTCCAAAAACTGATGCTCGTAAATTTTCAGGTCATTTGGACATCGTTTGGGTCCCTGAAACATCAAAATATAGAAAATAGGGTTTTCTGCCAGTGCAGGGTTAATTCAAGAAAAATAGGAAAACTGTGAAATATTCCCAAAATCATTATAAAACAATGATATAACCCTTATATGATGCAAATACGATTGAAATATGAGTATTATAATGCAAAGTTCATGTATGCATTTTACATGCATCAACATCCCCAAGCTTAACCTATACTCGTCCTCGAGTATAAAGGTGATAAAACCAACATGGACTTTGCATTTTAAGACTATCAATGGATATCAAAGATGATTACTATTGCTACATAAAGTCAAATGATTCATTCTTCAAAGGAGTAGCAATATGCAAGATAGATTATGAAGTGATATCAAATATTCAATGTAAGGATGTTCAATGATAATTCACAAAGTGCAACATAGAAGAAAGTACTATGGACCAAATGTATGCATAATGAAAAGTAAAAAACATCCTATGATGGTCATAGAGTACTCTTCTAAATCTGAATATAAAAGGTGGACACTTTGGAAAGATATATAAATGAGTAGAGGTAAAACATGAATAAGTTTCATCTAACTTCCAAATGCTTCTACTTAAGTTAATGTTTGCGATGTGGTATTCATTGGTGTCAAGCTCTCATTACCCCCATCATAACATCTTGAATGGTTAAAGTTTAAAAGTGAAAGCAAATATGAGTAGTGTGCTTGACAAAGTATGGGTTGAAAGCTTCATGCCCCGTGAATACGAGTACCTACACCATGGTGTTACTCAATTTGGGCTACCAAGCAAGTTCAAGTTAAAGTCATTGTAAAAATAGCGTCATCAAGAGGGTCAACTGGGGTACCTCTTGTCCCAGGACATGGAACAAGCCCATGTCAAAATGGCAAGACAAACAAACATAAGGAACAATCTCAACACCCTTTTTATTTACTATTGATATAGCTTTTTATTATGAGGTGCATCACTGAAGGTTCACAATATTATGTAAGTAAATTTCCACCATGAATGATGCATGGCTTAGATTAGCGGCCCAGGTGTCTCTCTAGCCATTTGTACAAACTAGTTAAACTTACTTACTTTCCACATTTATTTGGCACTATGATAGGCATCCATAAACAAAAGTACATGATATCAACTAAATATAATTAAGAACATGTTGAAAGCTTGCCATGTGACAGCACATATGGGCTAACCCCCAACCAAGACTCTTGTCAAGCTCACATCTTCATAATTTTAACCACAATGGTTCATGTTTATTAAGTGCAATAAAAGTAAAGTGTGAGAGCTTTTTAACCAACTTTCCCCATAACAATCAATAACATAAGCATTTAAATTCATAGGTATAGATAATACAAAGTAACATGATAAACATACTCGGAATAGCATAAAGCTAATAGGTAGATATGGTGGACTCACTGGAAAAACTTTGGTTGAAGGTGTTGGAAAACAAGTTTTTACTTGTTGGAATTTTTTGGGCTAGCAAAAGGGAGAAACTTGACCGTCTAAATGCATGCACAAGTGTCCATAGAACTAACCAATCCATGTTAAACAAAGTAAAGTAACATTCAGCATAAAAACATGAATAAGAGATAGCTCTTGATAAAACACTTGCAAATTAACAGTCATTAAAAAGCACATGAATCATGCAACTATATGTATCTTTTTGAATCAACTCAAACATCCCTTTACCAATCTTTTTAATAGAATCCAACTTAATTCAACCCAAATTTCCAGTAGCTCTCTCATATAAAAATGATAGTGGTGGTCTCAAAACAAAAATCAAACCAAAATAAAAATCAAATAAAAGATGCTCCAAGTTTATGCGATAAAGTGCATAGATCGAAAAACAGAAGTTAGACGTGTGCAAACCGAGAGTGTGTTGGTCCTGTGAGGTTGTCTTCACATCCCCAAGCTTATGGTCTTCACCATCCTTGGATATCTCTTGGTGCATCTCCTCTAATCCCTGTGAAAAAACTTCAAAACACTGTTTCTCTCATTTCTTTTTTGTGGGGTGACATTAGTAGTGATAGACAAATGAATTGCTTGCTGCATAAAATCCTTAAACAAAAATTCATATGAATGTCCAGAAATTGTATAATGTTGTATGCCTACTTATAAACTCAATTGGATCAAAAAGATTCAAGTTAAAAGTTCAAAGAATGCATCAAACAAAATGGGAGAGAATCTGTCCAGAAAAACAGCAGCTGTGAAACGCATTTTTCTACCCAGCATAAGAATTTCGAAAAATTCTGAAAAATTCATGCATACAGAGGATGAAAAGTTGCAGTTACAGTAAAAATTTCAGCTCATTCGGAGTACAGAATAGGAATGAAAAATCAAACCATGCACAGATTCGTGCTGGAATAGAATCTCCGAATGCAAATAGCAACTTTTTCAAACCAAAATGGGTAAAACTTGGTACTTTATTAAAAATTCCAGAAACAAAACTAAAAAATAAGTCTCTTGTTACAGCAAGAGGACACAAAGAAAATCAAAAATAAAAACAACCGGGTTGCCTCCCGTAAAGCGCTTTCTTTATAGCCATATAGCTAGGCTTCTTACTTGATATTTATGATGGACGAAGCTCATGAGGGAGCTTGAACTTTGGTATGTACCTCTTCCTTGGGAAGTGTTCCATGCACTTCTTGTGTGGAAACTGAAACTTCACATTCCCTTCTTTTGAATCAATGATAGCACCTATGGTACGAACAAAAATGTCTTCCAAGAATAATTGGACTAGAGGTTTTATTCCCCATATCCATGATTAGAAAGTCAACATGTACAAATGTCATATGCAACTCTACCATAACATCACTTACTTTTCCTAAAGCATGTTTAATGGAATAATAAGCAAGTGCAAGTTCAATAGAGCATTTTTCAAGATTCTTTAATTCAAGAACTTCATATAATTCTTTAGATAAAACAGAGACACTAGATCCTAGATCTAATATAGCATGGTGTGTCTCTTTTCCATTGGTTACTAGTACTTTGGGAATCCATACATTCCAAGCTTAGGTGGTATCATAGCTTCTTGGTTGTACCTAGCAATCTTTTCTTTTAAAACATGATTAGCAATATAAGAACCAAAACGTCCTTGGTTGGAGTTGATGGAAGGATCACTTGCAACTTTTTGTAAGACAGATATTAATTCATGCAAGCTACAATTATCTAAGTCAAGTAGTGGTTCCTTGACTTCACTAAGCATTTTAACTTCCTCAATTTTTCTTTCTTTCTCAACCCAAACTTGTTTCTTAACAGGAGCTTCCTTCATATGTTTAAATGATGGGTTTTTCTTTAATGAATCACTAATACAAACCAACTTCTCCTCAATTCTGTCGAGGTAAACATCTTTTCCAGAAATTCTTTCTCACATAATCTTAGTTTTTGCATAACATTAACTAGTTCATTGTCTATCCTAGGAATGATATTTTCATAATAAGATGCTAGTTGATCAAAATCCTCTTTATTTGGTAGTTTCTCTAATTTGGCTTCAAATTTATCTTTAGATAATGCAAGTGCTACTGTGGTATCCTCCACCTTTTTCTTACTACCCACAAAGCTACCAAAAATTCTTCTAAGTGTCATGGCTGCACAAGGTGGTGTTGACAAGACAAAACTTCCACCTGTAGCCCCATCTAAGGCATTTTTATACCAAGGATCTATTCCATAATAAAAGTAAAGATTTAGCTTTTCATCTTCACAAGGTGTAGGATCTTCATAGTGTATCCTATTAATTCTTACCCAAGCATCTTTTAATGTTTCTCCAGGATGTTGCTTAAAATTAGAAATGGAACTTAATGGAGGACTCACTTCTTGTTTGTTTCCAATAACCATGATTGCAAGTTTTTATGTGTTTTTAATTTTTAAATGCAAAACTGAAAATAAAATGACACTAAACAATGCAAACCGAAATAACAAATGCAACACAAAATGCAAAACTGAAAATAACATATATGCAAATTGAAATATAAATATGACATGCAAGCCAATAACAAAACAAAATAAACAGCTTTGAAGGTAAAGATGGATAAGATGATGCTCACGTAGGTGCAACCTCCCCAAGCTTAGGTGTTTGCACAAGTTGGTGATGAAGTTGACTTTGTTGTGAGATACTCCTTTGGACAAATCTTTACAGCAATGACTCCCCGGCAACGGCGCCAGAAAACGTCTTTGATGGCCTTGAACTTAGCTTAGGTTGAGACTCCAAGCGCAGAGTGTGTAGTATAGGAAATACGGTTTCCCCACGAGGGGTGACTCGAGGGTTTAATATCGAACTCTCGGGGAATCAGTAGTGAAAGATTTATCTTCTTATCCTTCTCTTGAAAACCTGCAAAACAAAGTAAATTTTTTTGTGCCCTCAACCTCACCAAGTGGTTGTCAAACACAAGGTGTGAGAATGAATATGAAAATATAACAAATGCAAAACAAGAAATAAATATGCAATGATGATAAATAAATATGCAAGGATGGTGGAAACAATGATGGATGATATTTTTGGGTTTTGTATTGTGAATGCAAGATATAAAAGTGTTTTTGTATTTTCGGATTTTTAAATGGCAGAAAATGGAAAATGCTTATAAGTTGTTGGAAAGGTGTTTCTTATGATTAAAAATGGACCGGGGTTCATGATTTCACAAATGCACTCTCTCTTTAATAAAGTGGTAGATAATGGAACACTAGAATTGACATATGACATTGCAACAAAAAGGTTTCATGACAAGTTACTAATTATATGGGCATCACGTCCTAACATAGAGATCTTTTGTTTATTAATCTCTCTTATACTCCACCAAGATGTGAACTAAATCTTAGCACCTCAGTAATTAAGATGAATCAGAGTATAGCTTTAAGTCTTATGACATGAAGTTAAAATAAGAACATGCTAGATCTAGTCATGGAGAAGTGGCAATGGTCACACCCACACCTCCGGTAGCATGGTATTTTTCTTTATCCCCAGTGAGGCAACAAAGTAAGGTAAAAATACCCAAGTGGATCGCGGAACTTCTCTCACTTTTACCGCACTAGCCACCCCCTCATTACTCCAACTAATGCACACGTTCCCCCACACACGCTCTCATAAACATGCTTGATCAAAACAAGTAGACAAGAACGGGGTACATAATATGCATCTACTTTCATAACTGAAACAAAACAATTGCAATCTCAAACATATATTAACTCATAGAGAGATCCACCACAAAGGAATTACATAGATGACCGTAATCATGTTCGGCAGTTCATACGATGCTAATTAGTGAAGCTTAAGAGAGAGGAGAGATACATAAGTTACTTCCACAAACCCATAGTCCAGGGGTGGACTACTCCCTCTTCATCATGGAGACGGTGGAGATGTCGTTGGGGGAGATGGAGACCACGCCGGCAGCGCTCTGCCGGAGTTTTCCCCCTCCAATCTGCAGCTCCAGATCTCTGTTTTGGTGTTTCTGTGTTTTCGGCTGCCTCCCCTTCGAAGGGCGTCGGGGACTATTTTTATAGTCGGTTTTAGGTCAAGACGAAGGTTCTGGAGAAAAGATCGACGACAACGGAGCCTCGAGGCCCCAGATGGTGGGTCCCACGCGGCCAAGGAATCTGGCCGCGTGGGCCACCCTCTTCTGGCCCTCGGGCCTCCGTTTGTTCGCTTCCTTCGCTCCTACGCTTTGTTCCTTCCAAAAACTGATGCTCGTAAATTTCAGGTCATTTGGACGTCGTTTGGGTCCCTGAAACATCAAAATATAGAAAATAGGGTTTTCTGCCAGTGCAGGGTTAATTCTAGAAAAATAGGAAAACTGTGAAATCTTCCCAAAATCATTATAAAACAATGGTATAACCCTTATATGATGCAAATATGATTGAAATATGAGTATTATAATGCAAAGTTTATGTATGCATTTTACATGCATCACTTAGTCGGTCGACTTTCCTTGTAAGCCCTAGGTCCGGCCACCTTTATAAGCCGGCCTATGGGACGCCTTAGGGCAGAACCTCACAAACAAGCCTTTCAGGCTATACACACATCATTGTAATCGGCTCATATTGCCTTATAGTGATTTATAACAACACGTAGGATCACGACACCGTCGTGTGATCCGAAGCTGGGTAAACTGTGTGTAATCCCGTCACCGGAATCCCGCTACGTTCCTCCTCCCACGTCTTCTCTCTACCGTCGGCGTATATACCTAGCCGGATGACACCCCTGTCCCGGCCAGATTTGACAATACCACGACAGTTGGCGCCCACCGTGGGGCGAGAGGCGTACAGGCGATGATCCGGGCGGGATCAATGTCGTCATCATCATCGATTGCATCTGGTCGAATCGTTGGATTCGGCGCATCGTCTCCTGGAAGCTGCACGTCAAGGCCAAGCCGGCGGAACCTCACACGTGATGGCGATCGGCAACAAGCAAGTTTCGGGAGATCCAATCTGTTGGCCATCCTCAAAGTCCTCAGTCGGCACGAGTTCCAATTCAAGATCTTCTGAGCGGCGGCCAACCGAAGCAATGCGGGGGCTCGAGACGAGCGGCCAGTTTTGCTCGATTGTCTCCGCGCCGGATCAAAGCATGTTGAGGCGTCAAAGCAGACCAAAGGGCTGTTAGGCGATCAGGCGAGAGGTTTATTCAATTATTCCCCATCGTCTCAGGCAGCCCACTGCTACGTGCTTCCCAAAACGCGTCAAATCGGCGACCTCTTGCTTTTGCATGACGCAAGGACCAAGAAGATTCACTGTTAGCCGATGCTAGCCAGAGGATGCACTTCTCAAAGGATCAAGCTAGCTAATCATAGCTAGGCTTGTACGTGAAGTTTAAATCCATCGAGTAGTGCAACAAGCCCAATGCTGATCAGCTTGCAGACAACACCAAATAATTGTTTTCGTGCAGGCACGGCGCAGTCATCGTGTTCCGACTTTAATAGCTAACGCGATCCACCACCTTTTTGGCATAATTATCGCCGTGTCCAGCTTACTTGCCAACAGGATATGATGTTTATTTCGACTACTTATCGCCGCGTTCTGGCTTAATCGCCGACACGGCATGTTGCCTTCTCGGCGTACTTATCGTCGCGTTCCAGCTTAATTGCTGATGTGACAAGATGCCTTTTCGGCATATTTATCGTCGTGTTTCGGCTTAATTGTCAACGCGGCCCTTCGCCTTTCGGCGTAATTATCGTTGTGTCCAGCTTAATTGCTAACAGGACATGACGTCTCTCTGACGTATTTGTCGTCGCGTTTCGACTTAATTGCCGGCGCGGCATGGTGTCTTTTGGCGTACCCGTTGTCGCGTTCCAGCTTAATTGCTGACGTGGCACGATGTATTGATCGTCGTTGTTCCGGCTTACATGACAACCCGACAATAATCAATTTTTTTCTCTCTTCCTCCTCGTTTAGACGAGTTTATCGTCATCTACGCCACGTCCGGCTTAGACGGATCCATCGTGGCCTACTCGTCGTCGGGTCCGACTTAATTTGTCGTTGCGGCCTACTTGTCATCGCGGTCCGGCTTAATTTCCGTCGCGGCCTACTCGTCGTTGCATCCCGGCCTACGTGTCATCAACGCCAAGAGCACCAAAAAGCTAAGTTTTTTAGCAATTCTCTCATTAACATTACCTATGGTCATGAAATAAATTCTAGTTCTCTCTTTGAGATCATGCCATCTTTTATTTCCCGATGATCATATATACTAAGCTATCAATGTCAACCCGAATTTGCTTCATGCTAGTGGTTATGTTTCTGATGCTTTTTGGCCATGTTGCCTTACAAACTAATGTTTTGTCCGTCTAAAAGTATTCATCTGATCGCTTATGTGCTGGGTCACCTAAGTAGGTGTTTCGGCACCAAAAGCCGGCGCTTGTTCTGGGTTTAAACAGCTTGGTATTGCATCCCTGTTGCCCAGCAGACGTTCCGTGCTGGAGGTTTGCTAACACACGAAATATGACTAAAGTGCATAATCCAGAAAACTTAAAGGCAGACCACAGATAATTTGCAACCCAAAGTTTTTATTGAAAAAACTGCCGACTTAGGCCTTACAATTGTTCATCTTGCATTAAAAGTACAGCTTAATGCAGTTATTGTCTATTCTACAGGTGATTTATTGTCGCTTCATCAAGGGTGTCTCATGCAACCGACTCATCTTCAGCCGCTTCCCGGGTTTTAAACAGATTGGCATTGCCCTGTTACCCGGTGAGATGTATTCATCAAGCCTCACGCCGCCTTACTTCATAAGGTCGACATGAGCCTCGGGGGCTACAGTCCGTCGAAACTTAAGTTTTGATGGATAGCTCGGGGGCTGCATCGATCTACATCGAGCCGACGCTCGGGGGCTACAGCCATCGGATTTTCTGAGTCTCATGACGTCTTGCTTCATAAGCTGACATGAGCCTCGGGGGCTACATCCACCAGGACATGGAAGCTTTTTTCTTCATCCACTCTTTGGAATAAACTTGATTATGAGACATGCAAATTGATTGTGTTCCCAATAGACAATAAAGCCGGCACCAGCGGGCACAGCTCAATTCTGAAGGTAGACCGGACGCAGTCTACTTCAGAAGCATGGAAATCGGACGAGTTCCACTGGACACAAGCCGACACGATAAAAATCGATCAGCCCGGACGTCCTGGTCAATCCGTCTTAAATGGCAATTAAGACGATGACAGTTCGGCAGTACATGTCGGATTAATTTATTCGGCAAAGCTTCAAGTTCTACATCGGTCTAACCAAGACAAGACAAACAAAGGCGAAACTACTTCAAGCCCGTCGAAGAAGCCGGCCGCTGGAGAACTCAAAACTTTCCGGGGGCTAATGTCGGGGATATACCAAATAGGGGTATCATCGACATGTACATATTCCAGTATACTAGGGTGGCCCACTGGTGGTAATGCCGGCAGACTTATCGGGCGGCCCAGTATGCTGAAGCACAAGGACAAGGCAAAGCCGGCTAAGGAGGATCCAAGACGAAGGCCCAGTAACCATCCGACTTGGTACACAAGACGAAGACAACGAAGACGTGTTAGTCTAGGACTCGTATTACCTTAGTCGGTCGACTTTCCTTGTAAGCCCTAGGTCCGGCCACCTTTATAAGCCGGCCTATGGGACGCCTTAGGGCAGAACCTCACAACCAAGCCTTTCAGGCTATACACACATCATTGTAATCGGCTCATATTGCCTTATAGTGATTTATAGCAGCACGTAGTATCACACCACCGTCGTGTGATCCGAAACTGGGTAAACTTTGTGTAATCCCGTCACCCGAATCCCGCTACATTCCTCCTCCCACGTCTTCTCTCTACCGTCGGCGTCTATACCTAGCCGGATGACACCCTGTCCCGGCCAGATTTGACAATACCACGACATCCTATGCTAGCGAATCATTGTCCACCATCGACGTGGTTCGGGAGGGCGAGGGTGCGATAATCTTTCCCCCACGAATTAATTTGACACCTCCAAATTATATACGACACGACAAACTATATCGAGCGAATTATGTTACGTATCTTATTTTAGCAGAATTAGTTAATGCCGTATATATTTCCTCAATCATATACACCTCAAAAATTTATTTGAAGAATACATTTACTATATTTCTATCTGCATTAACTTCTATGAAAAAGAATAGAAATTCCAGAAGAGGGGGGGACATCACGTTTTTGGTGTGTTTGACCGTACTTTTCGAAATAAAGGAGATGAGAGGGTGAAATTGCAAACATCAACCATGAGAGACAAAGATGTGCATTAACTTTTGAGCCCCTGTCCCAACCACAATTCTCCAAACCCACCAATCCTCCCACTATTCTTCTTCCCCTCCATTGATTTGTTTTTTTATACAACATTTTTTTTGGATCTTTTCACCAAATTTGTGTATGCATGCATCCAACAAACATAAAAAGGCATTAACGCATGACAAAACAATCGACAAAAACACCTGAAATATTGTGTTCGTACCGACAAACTTATTTAACGTACACTACGGGTGTGCAGAAACCGCACCTCGACGAATTGGCTAGTGGCGTGTGGCTGGCTGCACGCTCATCGTGTGCCGCCCGCGTTCGAGTGTCGAATTCCGCAACATGTTTTGCTTATTATTTCCTTATAATATAATTCAAAATTCCACATGGTCATTACCCCTTGATTGTTTTTTCACACTACAATTTTTTTGTGTGGATATTTTCACCAAATTTGTGTATGCATGTGTCGAACAAACAGAAAATGGTATTAACGCATGACAAAACAATTAACAAAAACAGTTGAAAGAATGTGTGCGTACCGATAAACTTATTCATCATAGAATACGTATATGCAGGAACCGGGCCTCGACCAGTTGGCTAGTGGCGCGTGGCTGGCTGCGTGCTCATGCCACCGTCCGCGATCGAGCCTCATACTCCGCAAGCCGCATGTTTGGGTTATTATTTCCTTCTATATTCTAAAATGCCACACTACTACTACTCCTTGGTTGAGTTCTTTTACAATACCATTTATTTTTCTTTTGCACTTTAGCTTTGTATACATGTTTGCATCCAACAAAAAAAAACATGTTAGAAAATAACCCTATTTTTTTTGTTTCTCTTACAACGTATGGGCAGGGGCTGAGGTGGGCCGAAGGGCACATGGGGCACGCCTCCCGGGAGAGACACAGTCGCGTCCACACTCACGCCGCGCAGCCGATCACGGACTCCTCCCCACTCTCCTTTTTCTCTCCTCCTCCATCACCAGCGCCTCCCTCCCGTCCATCCTCTTTCTCTCCCTCCCTCCCTCCCTCCCCACCCTCTCTCTCTCTCCCTCCATCCCGCTCTCCCCACAAAACCCTAGCGCACCAACCTTTCCCCGCCTCCACTCCTCAAATTCCGACCGGAGCCGCCAGCCGTCCGGCCCTGTCGACCCGCCTCGCCGCGATCTGCTCCCCGGCCGTCGCGACGTCCCTCGCCGTGGACCGGACGGGTCGCGGCGCGAGGCGACTCTTCTCTCTCCTCCCAGGTAGGTCTGATCTACTCGATCCCTTCCCCGTTAATCCCTTGCGCCTTTTTGGTGGATCTGGTGAGGGCAGGGGCTCCGTCGTTTTCACGCCCAATCTCTCCTTTTTATTTCCTCGGGCCAAATCTTTCCGTTTCTTCCCTTCTTTCCTCCACCTCGGTAGATGTACGCCGGCGGGTGAAAAAAAAATCCCCCATGGATTTAGTCTCTCTTCGGACTAATCGACATGTCTACCCTATTCTCGATTTAATGATTTCATGGTGGATACTTTGATCTCTCTTTGTGCTGCGCCTAGTTTTGCTTGCGTGGTCCAGGAAGCTTTCGGATGCGGATCTGCTCGTTCGCTCCGCCCCCCGTCCAAAGATCGAAGCTTTTTGTTGCCTAGGTCTCACGGCTATCATTTCATGGATCTCGGCGACCAGACGAGCGGTGGTTGTCTCTGGAGGAAGAAAGAGAGAGAGGGGGGCTCATGGGGCGTTACTGTTTGCCTTGCTTGCTTTTTTGTCTGTGTGGGGTCTCGTCAGTGTATCCAGCTGTGCATGGGCCTCTCGGGACTCGAGCTCCAACTCTGCGCCTCTCGCTACCTGTGGCCGCTCGTCTATATTTCATGTCGCGAAAAAAAAAAGAGTAAAGCTTGGAGCTTCAGTCTGTAGCAAGGGTCGACCTGGAGGAGTTTGCTTCCTTGGCTGCCTGTTCTTGGCAAGAAACGCGTACATCGGTCTAGGTTGATATGTTTTGGCAAGAAACGCTTGCATCAGTGCTGCATGCGTGTTTCCTTCCATATCCATACATCATTAGTTAGTGGTCATTAGTTAGTGGCGTGTGAGGTGTAGCCTGGGTGTCACTCATTAATTGCTATAGCTTTGCTTCGTCTGGCTTCCGGTCTGTGATGTTTACTCGCTCCCTGTCGTGTTGTTCTCTATATTCCATGAGCTGAATGTTTCATTGTTTCTAGCTTGCATGCGTGGACCTGACGTTGTGTTTTGTTCCTCGTCTCGTTTCTGCTACTTTGTTTCAGGCTTTCAACCTAGCTACCCTGTCTGTCGTGAGAGGATGCGTATTCAGAGCTCTGCATGATCCCAGACCCATCTTGCGAAGGCTGCTCCGGTGTTTGAGTTGTTTCTTCACGTTGCAAGATCGTCCTCGCAGGACTGATCGACCTGCAGGAAGGTGTGCTGTACTGTGCGATGGAAGTGGAGGAGATCGATAGGGGTGGTAGTAGTACGGGTAATCCACCTGGAGGAGCCAGTGCTGAACCAGCAGAACTACTAAAGCCTCTGGATGCAGTAGTCGCTGAAACTGGTGGCACATCAGCAGCAGATGAGCAGCCATGCGAGCATTTCTCCTTAAGGTAATCTTCCTGGTGTTCAGGCACTGGCACGTAGCATTAGCTCGTTAAATGTCCTATCATGCCATATAGCACTGTTTGACAGCTCAGCCTATATACACGTTTGCACAGTCATCTCTTACATGCATGTCCATCTATGCCTGCCAGCATTCTGGCTAGGCATATATATATATATGGGACATGGCTGTCTGTTTAGATGTAAGAATATGATTCCACTAACTCAGTATTTAGTCATGTCATTCCATTGGCCTTGGTAATTAGCATCGATTTTGGTGAAAACCACTTTGCTTCATTTTTGGTGTTTCATGTATCTTGTGCACTCTATTATCCACTGAAGTCTTCAGTATGGATGCATCTGAGCACATGATCATCAGGGCTACACAAATGCATGTCTATGTAAGTCTAGCTGTATTGATTAATTACTGTATGGATTTTCACCTTTTCCTTTTTTGTGGGTGCAGCATGCATGCATTATTCTGGGCATGCTATATATTATTTGTATATGTGTATCTCACATTTTCATAGAACCATCTTATGAGTGAAAATGAACCTAGATAATTTGGATTTTTCATCACAGTGGGCCCCCTACCCTTTTCCCCATTTTTCTTGTGCCTTGGTTCAGTACAGACCTTTTGTAAGATTTGCATCTAATAGGGTGATTAGAAGCTAGAACATGTCGCCTCTCTCCAAATTTGCATTCTCTTCGAAGACTTCCCTTTCTAGTCATTTAAGTGTCAAGGGATTCTAAAGTTCTTATTTAAAACCCATTCACCCCTTTCAGGTTCCTACAACTAATCTACATGTCCTTCACCAGTCAACTCCTTGCTGATATACCATCTTTGCCTTACTAATATGACTGTTCCGCTGTGCTGCCATGTGTTTTTTCAGAAAAAAGGCAACCTTTTTTTATTTGTTCCTTTTCTTGTTGATGAGAAAACCAGTTGTATTGTAGTTGGTCTTAAAATGCCCCATCTCTCTTTCTTAAATGGATATAGTACTAGTAGACATGTATGTCTTCTGGTATTACCTCTTTTTTCTTTCTTTGCGTGACTAGCATATACCCATGGCCTAATACTATCTGAAATTATTCACTTTAACATTACCATTAATATACTTGAATATTTTATTTAGTAAAATGCATCAATATCCAAAATTAAATTACAAATATATCAACATACATCTTTCATATATTCTCACATCCGAACATGCTACTTTTTTTCCAATGTGTTAGTTATGCATGTCAATAAAAACCCTTTGCCTGAACAACAAGGTTTTTTGGTAGAAGCTCTGAATGAATATCTCTACACATGGTGTTGAATGTGGTCCCAATTTAACATTACCATTAATATACTTGATTATTTTAGTCAAATGGATCAATAGTCAATTTAGATACAAACTATAGTTCATCATATTTATGCACACTAGATCCACTATACAATTAAACTACAAATATATCAACATATATCTTTCATTTACTCTCACACCAGAACAGATTATTTATATTAGTGTGTTAGTTACGCATGTCAATAAAGACCCTTTGCCTGAACAACAAGGTTTTTTGGTACAAGCTCTGAATGAATATCTCTACAAATGGTGTTGGGAGTGATTTTGATTTTTGTAGGCCTTATATGAGTTTAGAGAGGAGTTTTCTGAGATGTGGTGCACCTGCATTCTCACTTCTTTTAGATATTCTCGCTGCGCTAAAAGTTCTGAAAAGTGTGTACACACTATAGTACTATATTTATTTTTCACACATTTTTGCTACCACTTGTTATTTTTGTATGAACTACTTACTATAAGTGTTTCCCCCGGTTATTTTTCTGTGACGTTGTATAATGTTTTACTGTACTCATGATCTTTCTTAGATTTTTATTAGAGTTGTAATGTCAAAAATAATATCCAATGTTACTAGTGTGTAGGTACACATAGCTCAATTACAACTTCCTCAGAGTTTATCCTTTGTATTCATTGAAGCAAAAACAATGTGCTATTGCATACGATGTGCATCTTATTGATGATTATTTTTTTATTCCAGAGGGCTTGTGGCTCTGCAGAAGAAGGATGCAAAGTTCTGCTCTCTGCCTCAGATTCTCAATGGCCAGCAACAGTTTGACGAACGCCTTAACAGTGTGTACCCTTTTTTGGTGTCAATCTTTCAACGATGGGATTGCCCAAAGTGCTTGGATAAGGCCAAAATCTCAGATGACACAACATCTAGAACTGTTTTGACGGGGAAGAATGTCTCGAGGGATGGTTGCTCTATTAGATTTGTTCGAAGTACTAGAGTGCCTACTAGTGTTGATTTCAGAAGCTTATTTCCCTGCACACAACAATTAACTCAAGGGAAGAATGCTGATAGATCAACACTTTTGAAGAGTACCCCACAAAGCAATTCCAAATGCAACTCACTTTCTGAGGCGAATATTGATCCACCCATGAAAGGTATGGTAGAGTTTGATAAATTTCTAACAGGGATTTTCTGGTGTAAAATTTGCTAACGTAGCTGCTGTATCCTCAGATTTACAGGGTTCATCCAGTAATCAAGTTACAACGGCAAATCTGTCAGATAATGCGTCTGCAGGTATTATGCCTTTACCTGAAGATTCCCAGATTAGAGAAAATAGAGAAGGAATCGACGTCACAATCCCATGCAGTCCAAAACTTTCTGAAGCAACTATGAAACCAAATGTAGAAGACACTGGGAAAAACAATGAGGCTCTGAATGTTGATCACACTATTCCCAATGGTCGTAAACCAATATCTGAGCAGATAGGTGACAAGGTCCGCAACAGCGGTCCATGTGAAGAAGTAGCTCCAAAAAGAAGTGTTGGATCTACTTGTAAGAAGAAGAAAGGCAAACTTACCGCACCGGTTGGCAGTTCAGATGTAAAAATAGGTCGGAGAAAGCAAATAAAGCTTCGACTGCTATCAGAAATCATTAGTACTGACCCGGCAGGGGGTTCTAGAAATGATATTGAAGTTAATGCTGAAAAAGTTGCTGATCCCTGGGAGGGTGATAGAAGTACAGATGATGATATTTCTGTTAGCCCCCAGGCAGTGGGAGAAATCTGGCCAAAAGCTACTAAGAACAAGGCAAAAGAAAAAGAGGTTGCAGATGATGAATCTTCACGTATGAGCTGGATGAAGAGAATCCCTAAGAAATCAAGAACTGCGAAGAAAGATTTAGAACAGAAGGATTTTGATTCTTCTGCTTCAAAATGTTCTGCTGATATATTTGCCTCAAAGCATATGCATCAAGATATTCTATCCCCAGGTTGGAAATTGAGCAAGAAAAACGCCCTACCTACTATCAGTACTCAGCAAGGTGATGAAAACATTCAGAATAATGATCTGGAGAGAAATACACAGAGCACAGATGACATGAGCCAAATGGAAGCTGAGAACTCCACTGATAGGTCCTTATTAAAGATAAAAACCATTAGTTTGAGTAAGAGGAAAATGCCTTCAACTGCCAATATCCAGCATGATGGTGTAGTTCCTGTTAGCCGACAGGTGGTGGGAGTAATCTCGTCAAAAACTGCTAAGAAGAAGACAAAATACAAAGGAGTTGATGTTGTAGATGATGAGGGGTCTTCACTTATGAACTGGATGAGAAAAATTCCCAAGAAATTAAGAACTGAGAAGAAGGATACAGAACACAAGGATTTTGATTCTTCTGCTGCTAATTCAGAATATGCTGTGGATAATGTTGCTTCTAAAGATGTTCGCGACGGTTTTGTAACATCAGTTCAGAAACTGAGCCAGAGAAAAATACTACCTACTACCAGTACTGGGGAAGGTGATGAAAATGTTCAAAACAATAATCTGGAGAGAAATGTGCATAACACAGATGACCCAGATGGTATTTGCCAAATGGAATCTGAGAACTGTAGACAGAGGTCCTTGTCAAAGGTAAAAAAGGTGAGTTTGAGTAAGAGGAACATTCCTTCAAGTGTTGATGCCCAACATGGTGATCTAAACATTGAAAACAATACTGGAGAGACATCTATTCTCAGAACAGATGATCAATGCCAAATGGAACCTGGAAACTCTGTCCAGCGGCGGCTGACAAAGGTGAGAATTAAGAACCGTTTGTTTCTTATGGGTACATAGTCAGACTTCTCCCTGTACCCATTTTCTGTGAATCATGTGTCATTTTGTCCTATTTAAATTAGTAAAATCAACAAATCAGAAGGATATAAAAATCTCCTATAGAACTATGGCAACCGTTTGTTTCTTATGGATACACAGTCAGACTTCTCCCTCGTCCCCTCGTTTTTCCAATCTTCAGTTCACATAATTTATTATTATTTTACAATGGTCCAATATTCGTGTTAACACAATGAAAATAGTGCTTCTATGCTAAATATCCGAAAAGATTAATGTTTTGCCTTGTTTATCTTATCAGGTTTCTCCAGGTAAACGTTGTATCCGAAATGTGACTGCTCTTGAGCAGAAAATACCTAAGAAAAGAAAGAAACAAAAGCAACAATTGATGCATGAAAAACAGGCCATAATTGATGACATCCCAATGGACATAGTGGAACTGCTTGTGAGAAATCAGGATGAGACACCACTGCTAACTGGGACTGATTCTTCTGATATTAGTCAAAGTAAATCCAAGATAGGGGAAGATGAAGATTGTACTGTAATAGCTGCCGTGGATGTTCCAGATTTTGCATCAAATGTGCATGAGAATATTTCCCAGAAGAAGTCTTTGGCACCACATAGTTACCATAAAGCATTACCGGATTGTGTAGCACCCACAACACAGGTTACCGGTATGCATGCTCTCAGGGTACAGGCTCCTGGTCATTTAAAGTCTACCCAGGAACCACAGAAACATTTGAGCATGGGAGAATCAGTCACTATTGCTGCGACCTCGCCACTATTATCACAACATAAGGATCAGTCTATTGCCGAAGCGCCAGCTGACAACGGGAGCCATAAGGGAGCAAAGAAACTGATGTGGGATTCTTTCAAGGCAGCTCCAAGGGATTTATCAACCTCAACATGTCGTGCCCAGTTCAGATCTAGCACTGACACAGTTGATTTAACTTCCACTCATGTGCCCGGAGCTTCTAGTAATTACTACCCCACTCACCAGCCAGTAATTTCGGCACTTGACCACTATACAGACAGATCAGTTAACCCAGTCCAGGCAAGAAATTTTCCTAGTGCAATGTCAACCATGGAAGAAGCTGGTAACTTCTATGATCGTAGAAATGCTGGACAATCAGGGCTACATCCAAGAGAAACCATGGCTGCTACTCATCTCCTGGCACTGACTGAACCACCAATGTTAGCCGACTTCCAAAACTATGAAGGGTCTAGCAGGAACCAGATGGAATTTCAACTTCGGAATTCATATTATGCACATGATCAGTTCATGGGATCAGCTAGCACATCGTGTGGAGCACATAATCAGTTCATGGGATCAGCTAGCACATCGTATGGAGCACAGAATCAGTACGCAGGATCAGCTAGCACATCTTATGGAAGTAACATAAATGGCATTGGATCAGCTAGCACATCATATGGAGCACACAATCAGTACGTAAGGCCAGCTAGCACATCGTATGGAGGTCACCTAAATGGCATAGGATCAGCTAGCGCATCGTACGGAAGTAACCTAAATGGAAAGGTCCCATTGACATTGGAAGATTTATCACGACCTCGGTTCCAGCAAACTTTGCACAAACCGTTACGCCCACATCCTAGGGTTGGTGTGCTCAGCTCCTTGCTGCAGAAGGAAATTGCAAACTGGCCAGAGAGCTGTGGGACACAGTCTGGTTACAGGATAGGGTTGTCCAAAGGGATAACATCATCGTTTGATATAAACAGAAGGGAAAATGGTGAGGCCTTGAACCCAGGAATGTATTCAGCGGCATGGAATGTGCTACAGTTGGGTTCTGTTAGTTCCAGTCCAGGATTTTCGTCAGCAAGGAACGGTACAGCTCAATCTTTGACCAGAGATCAAGGGAAAATGACCAATCCCTTGGATAGGCTCGTAAGACAGGATATCTGTGTAACCAACATGAATCCAACTGATTTTACTACAATTAGTGATGACAATGAGTATTTAAGGCAGGACATATGAAGCAAACAGTGGCGTGCATACATTCCAAAACATTTACAAGCATACTAGGTAAAGCTCATTATTTTCTTGTAAAAAGATCAACTTGATGGAAATGGTCAACTACTTAAGTAATTGATGTTGCATGCAGGCTCCTTGTAAGATATGGATGCTCCCTTTTCTGGATGGAAGATTACAGTTACCATAGGCTCTCAAATTGCAGCCTCCAGCTTATGTATGTAATGTAATAGGCGAAGAAGAAATTACCCTCCCGAGGTCGTGCGTAAGCTGATGAACTATCCTGGCCTCGTGCTTGTTTTGTACAAGAGAATGTGTCAGCCTTTGTTCTTAGAGTTGCTTGGGCGTTGTGTGATTAGCATAATTTTTATTTTTATAAATGTCGTGACTGATTCAGAAGATGGTTGGTTAGTTGTAATGTCAGCAGATTAGTTCTAGCTGCCAGATGTTGTAAACCACCAAATTATGGTTCGCCAGTGGTACTGTGGTAGTATTGGCGTATTAGTTATAGATGCCAGATGTTGTAAACTACCAAATTGCTGGTGTTTTACTTTTACAGATGGTGCAATACCGAGGAAAATTATCCTTTTATACATCTCTTTATCATATAATGTTCATGTTCCTTCTCATGTTAGTTCGTGTTAGCCTGAAGATTCTTTGAATATTTCACTGGAGATTTGTAATAGAAGCTGTTGTCTAGGGATCATGTCAAGAGACCTTAGCCACGAGCCCACGATCAAAAACAGCAGTTTCAAGGATTGCTTTTCATTTCCTATTGTTGTACATATTGCCTTGGGAACATAAGTAGGCACCACAGTGCAAACTATAACTATAGTTCTAGCTGCTAGCGATGAGATGCTTCTGCCATCACCTTCTAACTCATCTTGAATACAACCATGGACCATCTGAACATTACATTGCGACAAAGACTTGACAACGTTCTTTTCGGCTACACGAAACAAGCCCTTCCGCATAAGTACCACCTACAAAAACCAAGCAGAACGTGAAAATCGAAATGCCCAGTGGGGATGTTGGTGCAAACAATCGGTGATCGGTTTTTGAGCAAAATCCTACCTTACCGACCGACTGGCGCCTGTCTGAATTTCCTTTCGGGCTATCTCCTTGTGCCTTTGAGGTTGAAGAACTGCCTTGATGACCCTTTGAGGTTGAAGAACTGCCTTGATGACAGTGTCGAAAACAGCCTTAATGTTCTATTAACAACCATCAAGGGAAAAAACAATGTGTTTTCCGCTTGTTAGACCATACATGTTACAATTCTTGAAACCCCAAGGCTTTCATTCACTGGATGCAGCAGAAGCCATACCCGTTGTGTCTTGGAGCTGCATTCCACGTAGGCAACCGCACCTATTTGCTTCCTAAGCTCCTCTCCCTAACATGTGCAAAGTTCATCGGTACATTTCTTAGTTGGAAATTTCCCAGCTGGTTGCTGTCATCTGAGTGTGAAAGACACAAACCTGCTCAGTTGTGATAATGGACTCGGCTGGATGATCAGCAAGATAGGCTCTATCTTCCCGGAGATCTGCACATTCATTTGGGAAATTGATGGTACAACGACAACAACAGCCAGAGATATAATTGTCGAAGAAGATCAAGAACCTACCCAACTTGGTCCCAACAAGAAGTACAGGGATGCCGGGCGCGTACCGGCGAAGCTCCGGCATCCACTGCTCAGAAGAAATTGAAGACGAAGCCGTTAGTATGCAGCAGAATGATTAAGAACAAATGAGGCAGAGAAGAGTGTAATGTGGCGAGTTGAGTGCCTTCTTGTGCACATTCTCATAGCTGGCTCTGCTGGTGAGCGAGAAGGAGAGGATAAAGACATCAGCTCCTCTGTAGCTCAGAGGCCTCAGCCTGCTGTAGTCCTCCTGACCTGCGGTGTCCCAGAGGCCGAGGTTGACGATGCTCCCGTCCACGGACACGGTGGCGCTGAAGTTGTCGAACACCGTGGGGATGTAATCCTGCATCGATCGATCGATCCACAGGAGCAACCATCTCATCAGAACCAGATCAAACCGGCGGGGTGAAAATGAGGTGAAAACCGGCGAGGTGGTGCTCAACGGTGGGGAACTTGTTGCAGGTGTAGCAGATGAGCATGCAGGTCTTGCCCACGGCGCCGTCCCCCACCGCCACGCACTTGATGAACCGGCTCACCGCCGCTGCTCCGCCGTTCATCTCTTCACCTTCGCCGCTCTCTCTCTCTCTCTCTCTCTCTCTCTCTCTCTCTCTCTCTCTCTCCAGCTTCACCGCTTCTCTCTCTCTCTGGCTTCAGTGGAAAGCACTGGTATCAGTTCAGTGGGTGGGTCTGAAGGATCTTTTTACTGCCGCATTTGAAATAGGGCTGCAGTGCCAAGATTCTGCTTTTAATGGAAAATTAACTGCGGTTCACGTGGCGACTCGTCTCTGACTGAAACCTGATTTGTTTTCAGGTTTGGATCTGTCAGCCCCGTGAGAGCATCTCCATTAGTCAGTTTTGCTTGCCACGTAATTCAGGCCCCATTTGATTTAAAGAATTATTATAGAATTTTTGGAGGATCAGATCCTTAGAAATATTTTTGTCATAGAAGTCGTTTGATTTATAGGATCACATCTCATATATGAACTAATTTCATAGGAATCTTATAATAGTGTAATTCCGGAAAACACATGAGGTCAAACCTCAAGGAAAATTTCTTTGCCACAATCAAAGGGAGTCGTCCTTCCCATGCCATTTCAATTCTATATGTTTCTTATTTCTACACTTTTTCTATCCTATGAATCAAATGAGCCCTCAACTTCTAAGACATCTCCACTAGAGTCTAGAAATTTTATCTGCCAATCCCGAAAATGTGTCATATCCATCTTGGATATTCCGGGCCGCGTTGGATTAATCCGGGCCGCACAACCACTGACACAAGGATTCCCCGACAGCCCCCAAAATTCTATACAATTTATGTGATGATGCATCTAAAGGGAATAAAGTGACTATGACCATCTCCATCAAAGGAATCAAGCACTACTTCTCAAATCCATTTAGGGCATGAAACAAGACCTAGGGAAGGAAAGAGTTGCAAAAACCTAGATCCATTGGATGAGAAGAGGGTGCGGATTAATCTCGCAACCCTAGGAGTGGCAAATCCGGTGAAAACCCGGAAGATCCGGGGGCTTAGAGAGCTCCTCGGTGAATAACTTGAAGATGAACTCACGAGGAAGAAATGTGGGGGATCGGCGGTGTGGGAGAACTTAAAGTAACCCCAAGCATGGCCCCTCTTGATAAGTGAGATTCCCGCGGCCCGGACTATTCCGCCATAAGGCCCGGATATTCCGGGTGTTCTAGAGCAAGCTCAACATGTTCAATGAAAATTTTGGAACTTATGCAAGAAAGATGAGGTGGAAAGCATGGTTTTGAGGTTAGAAGTAGGCTTGGGTAAGAACTTCGCGACATATGTAATATGGTAATATGCAGTAAAAAATGCAAAAGTAATAGCCAAATTTGAGTGTTTTTCCATAGATATCATATAGAATTGACATAGGTCTAAATACCCAAGTAAAACCAACTCCTCACATGAGGAGGCCGGTGGCCGAGGCCATCATTTATGAGTATGCTTGACTTGGCATGACGAAGATATATCTTGGGTCGAAAGTCAAAACTCATCTTTTAAGCACATTTTGTCACACAAGTGACCATTATGCAAGATTTGTCTATTTACGCATAATGAGGAAAGTGTGGGTTCATGAAATGAACTACACCCCCCTATGACCATGCCTACAACTAAACCAAATATATGTCTAGTATGGGTAGGTATGCAAGATCAACAATCCATGTTACTTGAATAAATGATATTTAGCCCATGCTTGAACTCTCAAAATCTTGCTTCATCAAGGAGTTTCGCGAAGATGTATGCTAGTTGCTTCTTAGTCCTCACATAAAGAAGAGAGAACAATATCACCATTTGACATGTTCACTTGAATGAAATGACGATGAATCTGAATATGCTTCTTCTTGTCATGGAACACGGGGTTGTGGGCGACCTTGATTGTACTTTCATTGTCACATAAAAGAGGCACTTTGTCCCATGTGACACCAAAATTGTTTAGAGTTTGCTTCATCCATCACAACCGAGCACAAAAACTTGCGGCATAAATTGTAACACCTGGGTGTCATCTCCACCCGACGATGCTACCTCGGTCGGCAACTAGCAAGGACGTGACAGCAGCGGCAAAGGACATAACCCTAGGTGGCGGCCACAATTTGAGTGATGGTGTTGGTCTGGTTCATCCCCACAGGACAGACCCGTCAAAGGCTTTTATCCTTCTATTTTTTTTGTTCGAAATTGTGAAAGTTCAAAGTCTGAAATACCCAATGGATAGGATTAACCAAAACTCAAAGAGTCCAACCTCTGTTCTGGACAGACTATAGTTGTTTTCGATCAATTCGAACCGCGGCCTCAGATTTTCCATATGACTTATCAGACAAAAGGTCAAACTTTGGTCAACGTAGTCCGACTAATATTAGATCTAAGATTTATAAAGCCCGGGATATTACATAAATATACCCGGCTCCAGTGGTAGAGAGAGCAATAAATTTTGCTTCATTGAAGATCAGCACACTAGTGACCTACCAAGAAATTGGCAAGCACCGGAGGTTGATTTCATGTCCACTTTATCTTCCGCCCAATACGAATTCGAATAACCCATAATATGAAACCTTGAATCGTTGGGATACCAAAGCCCAAACCTTGAACTCTCGGTCATTAGCTTAGAAATTTTAGCACTAAAAACTTTATTATTAGATCCGAATATGCATGCAAACAAATCACTCCATGTACTCTCTTAGTAAAAAGAGTGGGATCAATTAACTCAATCTCAAATCCACAATCTACAAGAAAATCCTTAAGTTGATCAAGCATGTGGAACCTGCTTGAGACCACATAGTGCCTTATGGAGCAAGTAGACATGGTTTTGAAAATTGGGGTCCACGAATCCCTAAGGTTGTTTGACATACACCAACTCACTTAGGGACCATTAAGAAATGCACTTTTAACATCCATTTGATATAATTTAAAATTATGATGTGATGCAAACACAAGAAAAATGGGAATAGATTAAAGTGTAGCAACGGGAGCGAATGTTTCACCGTAATTGACTTCCTCGATTTGGGTGAAGCATTGAGCCACCAAACTGCCCTCGTTGTAGATTACTTGGTCACTAATATCTTGCTTGTTCTTAAAAATCGATTTGGTCCCTATGATATTATGGCACCTATCATGGGGTATCTCCACTAATGAGTAATGACCATACTTTGATGTGCCCAAAATTGTTGAGCTTAACATCCATAACTTCCACCCAATCCAGATCTTCGAGCGCCTCATATACCTTTTTGAGGGGTTCACCACAAGAAACAAAAATAGCGACGACCACAAAGGTTTCTTGACTGTTTACGAGTAGTTACCCCTCTACCGATGCTTTCCAATAAGGATGTCGGCTTTGTGACTTAGAATATTCAATGGTGAAGAACATATGTAGAACGACAAGCATTAGTATCTCTACTAGATTCACCAACATTGATGTCCTCATCATCGTCTTGATATTGATCATGGTAATCCCTTGGTGGTGTTCTTGGTGAAGCTTCGCCAACATCTTGACCACCATTATCGTTGGGTGGATATTGACCTTGATCTTGATCATGTTCAACATTTTGAAGGACTTGTTCTAGGATAGATTAATGATTAACCATTGAGATAGAAGGCTCAGCTTCCATAGAGCATGCTCCTTCCTCTTGCGACCATGGCCGCTCCTGAGATATCGGGGGCCCAGGGCGAAAATAAATGTGTGGTCCTTCATACAACATCATAATAATAACAATGAATATACATGTAAAATATATGTTTTCAATATCACTTAAGTTCATTAAAAAACAATACACATATCAAATAATTTATACCTATTACCTTGAAACTTTCTTCTGACATTTGTCGATGCAACCTCATTTATGATGGGATTGATATCAATGTTGTCGAATAATTTTTATTGATGCATAATTTTGCCAAACTTGTCCAGGCACACCAGAGTGAGAAGTGCATTGGCTAGTCCCATCCCTTGAAAATTCGGAACGGTCGGACAAATCGGACATCAGGAATATCCGGGAAAGGCTAGAATATCCGGGATATTCTGACACACTGTCCGGGAGCACCAACGCGAAATGCACAAGTGCATAGTGTTGGCTTTGTCATCCTTATCATTGTTGGAATAGCCGTGCGCTGCAATATCCGGCTCACACCCGGATTATCCTGGCTGGCAGACACTAGCAGAGTGACAGTTGAACAAGGATGAACTCTTTGTCTTTTTGGGAAGGCATATGGATGCAATATTGGTTGTGTACATGATATTATTTCCACCATACCTTTCTCGATACATTCCTCCTTGATAATACGGTTAGGTTTTAGTTAATAAACACCTAACTGAACAACCCTCGGTTAATTTGGTTTTAAACCGAAATAAACCGAAAAACCCACTCCAATACAAAATCGTGTGTTTAAGGTCCAGCCCAACATTGTGTAACCTTTTATATTGTGCGTGGGATGCACGGAATATGGTCTAGCCTACTAGTTTGAGTGTGTGTGTTGCCCTGTTGAAAGAGCATGGTTGCCCCCATGTGTGGTTTTGGTAATTAATGACAATCCTTAAGGACTAATGTGTGCTTTGAGCTATACTTGTAGGTTTGGTCCATTGCAATGCTTGAACTCCATATGTTGGAGTCAAGGCTAAAAGAAGAAGAGTTTATGTTGATCAAGGCTAAGTGCAAGTTGATCAACACACAAGACTAGGGATGTACCATGAGGGATTGTATGATCCCATGGTATGGTAAGCAATTGTCAATATAGCCTTGTGAACTAACCCATGATCTATGTGCTTGTATCTCTATGTGTGGTTAGGCATTTCTCCATGAGCATGCAACGAAAGGGATATCCTATGAAGCCCATGAAGGATGGCGTCACGTGGTGATCATCATCAAGATAAAGGCTAAGTGAAGATTTATCGAAGAGTGCCTCTCCCATCTTGGTGTATGGGGGAGCACGTTGCGAGTCTTCACCGAGCGGAGCGCAATCAAGAAAGGTGGTCCATCTTGAGAAGACAAAGATCGTCATCATCCAGCTCAAGTGGATTATGCGCAAGGCAAAGGTATGATCTTGATAGGGTTTCTATTTTACCGGTCTCATGATGTTAGTTGAGAGACCGGGTTATAGGATAGATAGCCGTACTATCAAGAGGGGCTCTCGAGCGAATATCTTGATCGTATCGTCGTAGAGAGCTCAAACCTTTGCATCCTTGGCATCATCTTTATTGGTTATTATTTGGCTCTTATCGTGACGTGGTCTTGGTTCTTGTCGTGCTTGTCATGACAAGGCTAAGTTCACCGAAAACGGATTTTGTTTGCGTCTTCTCTTGCATTTTCGGTTTTGGAGATTTTGCCGGTCCATCCGGGTGGAAGGTTTCACTCTTCCATTTATTAGCAAAATCTCCCTTGCTTGGTTTCAATATTTCTGCTTTTTGTTGGGTAGCTCTTGTCGTCTTCTTTCCAACAAAATTGGATTCACCTCGATCGGAGTTTCCTAGCAAAAGTTATTCAGTTTCAGGCTCTGCAGCTTTCTCTGTTCCAGGGGGCGGTAGTACCGCCGTCACCGGCGGTAGTACCGCCATCTCCTGTGTTTTCCTTTGATCTCTCGGCGTTGCACTACGGCAGTAGTACCGCTGCTTGTGCCGCCAAAGCTGCCTTCGGTTGCACACCAGCGGTAGTACCGCTGTTGCGGTTCCCGTGCTCCCCTGGAGCTCGCGGTACCGCCAGTGGTACCGCCGCTAGTGCCGCCAAAGCTGTCTTCGGTTGCGCACCAGCGACAGTACCGCCGCCTCTGGCGGTAGTACTGCTGTTGCGGTTCCCGTGCTCCCCTGGAGCTCGCGGTACCGCCAGTGGTACTGCTGCTAGTGCCGCCAAAGCTGCCTTCGGTTGCGCGCCCATGGTAGTACCGCCGCCTCTGGCGGCAGTACCGCTAGTGCGGGCTCTTTTGCTAGCCGTTGGCTGGCTGAACTGCGTGGGGCGGCAGTACCGCCAACACTGGCGGTAGTACCACCCCTGCGGGTTTCTGCCCCTCCAACGGTTGGTTTTTGAGGGAACCTATTTAAGGGGCCTTCTTCCCCAATGGTTCTCTAACTCTTTGCATTCTCTCTCTCCTCCATAGTTGACCTTTTTGAGAGCTTGCTACCTCTCCTTCCCTCCAATAATTCTTGCCCATCTTTAGGGAAACAAGAGAGGAGATCTAGATCTACCATTTCACCAATCCTTTCCTCCTCTAAGTGAGGGGAACCTAGTAGATCTAGATTTTGGAGTTCTTAGTGTTTCTCCTTTGTTCTTCCTCTCAAATCCCTCCCTAGCATTAGTTGCTTTGGTTGGATTTCGGAGAGAAGGACTTGACCACTTAGTGTGTTCTTGCCATTGCATTTGGTGCATCGGTTTGAGTTCCCCACGGTGATACGTGGGATTGAAGTTCGAAGCTTGTTTCTCTTGGGTGCATAGGTCTCCCAAGAGCTTGTGCCTCTTGGGTGCATTGTGCACCCTAGACGGTTGTGGGGCTACGGGAGCCTCCTATTGTGTGGAGGTAGGCTCGAGCAAATTGTACGGGTTTGGTCAACGCCCTCAAGAAGACCTCATTGTACGGGTTTGGTCAACGCCCTCAAGACGACCTCATAGTGGATGAGCAAATCCCCCATCGGGTATTCCCCACGGGGGGAGCTCACGGAGAATAGGGTGAGCACGGACGTGCTTGTAGGAGGGCTAAGGAGCCTCCACACCTCTCCAACGTAGACGTACTTCCATTGGGAAGGAACTACGGGAATCAAACCTCCGCCTCCACTTGTGTCGGTTATCTCTATAACCAAACTCCTTTACTTATGCATTTACCTTGTGATAGCCATCGAGCTTGAAGCACTATATCTTGCTATCCTTGTTGTTATCTTACTAGCATAAGTTGTTGGTGCAGATAGGTGAACCTAGTATATTAGGTTTTGTGCTTGATAAATTAAACGTTACTTTTATTCCGCATTTATTCAAGCCCTAAGCGTAAAAGTTTTAAAGCGCCTATTCACCCCCCCCCCCCCTCTAGGCGACATCTCGTTCTTTCACCTGTATTCGGAGCACATCTTGTGAGTTCAAGTGCCCGTTTTGTTAGTTTGGCCTAAATTTCTTTCTTTTTTGTTTTTCACTAATGCAGCACATCTAGTCTTGCATATAATAGGTAAAATAAAATATATGGGAATAAAAATTATGTGTTATTCAAAAGTTAGTGTCAACTTTGGTTAGTTTGGTTATTACCGAAACCAAACAGAAATTAAATGGTTATTACCAAAACCGAACCGTATATTCGTGTAAACCAGAATTTACCGAAGTATCAAAACCGTATTTACTGTATAACCGTATAAACTGAACCGAATAAACCTTATTAACTGAACGCACAACGCTACCTACGACCCAAAATAATAATCGGAAAACGCCGATTACTGCTTCTTTTCTCTTAGAGGGGTCCCAACCACCTTGTGTAATCTTAGTATAGATCCTATAATGCTTAAGCACATTGTTAGCACATGTTTATGTTATCATTATACACCGAAACCACCTAGCAAGGGACATGTCTTTTCACTTTTCGTGCATGTAAATGAGGATGATGTTTCATCACTCATGGCTCAAGGCGGTGCACTTCCAATCTCTCATCGCGAAGATTGAATTGCATCTCATCGGTTGTAGGAGAGCATTTCATTAAAGTTGGAAGGATTGTGCTCTACTGTGCTATCTTCCATGGTGATCTACCATCTCATGTCGTTCAAGCTACCCAAATGGATCTTGGACACAATTGAAAAGATCAAACACAACTTCATTTGGTTGAAGATGGATGTCTCGAGGGAGGGGGGGGTGGTGAGAATCCACTCTCCATTTAATTGGTCAGCTGTGTGTCGTCCCAAAGAGCTGGGGGGCTAGGGTGTCCTCGACATTGTGAAGTTTGCCTGTGCCATGCTCCAATGTTGCCATGGTACTCCCTGACAAACCTATCACAACCATGGCATGGATTGTCAATGTCTCGCGATTATGCGGTCATGGAGCTTTGTCGAGCCTTCATGTATATCATGCTCGGTGACGGTGCTACGTGCCAATTTTGGCATTACCACTAGCTTCCCACGGTTTCCTTATTAGCACCTGCATGAACAATACACTCTAGACGAATTTTGATGCTTGGAGATGGATGTGTGATGCATATAAAATACAAACATGAACTTTGCACTATAATACTTATATTCCATTCATATTTGCATCATATAAGGGGTATATTACTGTTATTTAATGATTTTTGGTAATTAATAATGATTTCCCCTTTTTATGGAATTAATCCTGCGCAGGCAGAAAACCCCTATTTCTTTCCTTATTTATTTCAGGGCCTTAACGACGTCATAATGAGCTGCAAATTTACGGGGATCATTATTTTGGAAGGAGGAAGACCTAGGAGCGAAGGAAGCAAGCAAAAGGGGGCCGGAGGGGCAAAAATGGGTGCCCCACGCGGCCCCTGTACCTGGCCGTGTGGGCCCACCTCTTTTGGCCCTCGTGGCCCCGTTTGCGTCGATCCTTCTTCCCGAAGCTTCCTCGTGACCTAAAAACGACTATAAAAATAGTCCCCCGACGTTTTCTAGGGGGGCGGCGGAGAAACACAAAACCAGAAACAGAGAGACAGAAGGCTGCCGCCGGAGAAGATCGGAGGGGGGAAACGCCGCCGGAATCCACCTCCGGAGGGCTCCACCCCCCTCCTGCGTGATCATCATCAACATCTACAGCAAGATCATCTCCATCTCTCCACTGTAAACTCTTGGCAAACATGATGTATGATGCAATATACTTTTCCCGTGATCTATTGTGTCTCTCCATCTATGTTTGAGAAGTGATTTGTTCATGGCATTAGTGAAATAGTTCGTTGATTGGTTGCATACAAGTTTTGTTATCTTTTATGATTGTCTTGATGTACAATGTATGAGTGCACGCATATGTTGGGGAATGCATGTAAGGTGATCACCGGTAAGGTAATGGAGTGAGGAGGACTTGGGAGGACAAGTAAACCCGAGATCGAATCATGAACTTACTCTATTGGGGGATATATGGGAGACCCTAGAACTTAAGGCTATGGTGGGACAATTATGTCTTAATAATTCTTGTGCTGCACATTTAATTGGCCATGAGATCCATCATAAGAGTTGTGTAATTTGCTTATTTACTTGGCTACAACTATTTATGGCTCCCCCCCCCTAGAAGAAACAATTAAGACTAAAACATGTGCTTCACTAATTGTGACAACCACACGAATGAAATAACAATTGCCAGAACATTTGCTCCCTTGAGATATTTGCTACTTGAGATTCTTGCTACTTGTTACCTTGATAAAACTGCTTTAAGAAACTTGCATTAGAAAGCTTGCTCTTAGAAACTTGTTGCTAGATAAACCTACTTCACATCACTTGGTTCCATTAGTTAGTTCCTTTCATACTCAAATTTATTGCTTTGCATAAAAGGCCATATAAGAGGGTTATAGGGATTTAGAGAATAGATAGTTTACCTTCAGCTCCTCATGGGTTCGACACTCAAATACTTATCGAATTGTGCTACAGTGATTCCTTGCTCTTGGGGATTATCAAGTACTTTTCTGGCACCGTTGCCGGGGAGCGTTGTGCTAAACTTTTATTCTTGTTTGCATTGCGTACTAACATATATTTCAAAACACAAAAAAAAAATTAGAAAATGAAAAATACCAAAAAAAACTCGTGTTATGGGCATAAGTATGGATATAAATGATGCTTTGTTTAGACACTTGGATGCTGCTAAGATTGCCAAGGAATATAGAGAATCTAAAGAAGGGAAAATACTAAAAGGTTTCATGATGGAATTAAATTATATTGCTGAGGAGTTACTTTTACACCATGATGTAACTTGTATTTTTTGCTCTGAACAAGAAGATAAACATTTTGAATTTCAATGTAGGTTCCATGAAGAATGTGTTATTGCATCTTACCATACTGGTGATTATGCTTATTTAGGAATGGAACAAGTAGAGGAATTTGTTACTTTCAAGGCATCTTTTGAATTGCAAACCTTCATTCATGAAAATAAAAGTTGCCATATAGCTAACAAATTTGAAAGAGAGATAGATTTTATTCTTGAATATTGCATAGACAACTTCTCTCAAAATATTTATGTGGTTGAATATAATGAGGCTCCCCAAGAGAGCTCTATTGTTTTGCAGGAAGAAGATGATGAAAACATAAGCTTGGAAGAGGAAGTATGTGAAGAAGAGGATAAAAGCCTAAGCTTGGGGATGTCCATGCAGCCCCAAGAAGAAGACAATGAAGAGCAAAAGGATGTAGAAAATGATGAACAACTAGAGAATGAAGAGAGGAAACATCCACCTTCACCACCTATGGATGAGGGTAACACTCAAGATTTTGCTGATGATAAACTTTGCTTTTATGATTCTAAAAATGATGAAGAACATGGTTTGGACATGCTATATGATAATGCTTTAGATGATGGTCATATGCTTATTGATAATCCTCCATGTTTAGTTGTTACTACTTTATGTGAGGATAAAAATAATATACTTGCTGCTTGTGATAATACTCTCACTCATGAGAGTCCTACTTTATTTCTGAACTCCCCTATTCACACCATGGAAGAGAAATTTGCTTATGTTGAGAAATACTTATGTGGTTTGCAATTATCTTTAGTTCCAAATATTTGTTGCAACCATGATATTAAAATTTATATTGATCTTAATAATTATTTTGAAAGAGGGAAGCATGCTAATGAATTACAAAATAAATTTAAGGATCCTCTTTATGTGCCTATATTATCTAAGTTGAATGATTCTTGTGATTCTATGGTTGAATTTATTTCTTCTACTTGCAACTATTATAAAAGAGGAGGTACTAAGAACCCTCTTTATGCTTCTAATAAATATATGCTGCAAGTTACTACTGTTAATATGCATTGTGAAATTTCTATTTATTGTGATTCATTCATATATAAAATGCCAATGCATAGGAAAAGAGTTAGACTTAAAAGTTAATGGTTTAATGTTTTGTGGTGTGTTCCTTATGCTTTAACTTCCAATTCTGTTTGGGCACACCTTTACATCTTGAGAAATTGCAAAATAACTTTACCTACTGTTTTTTTACAATTAGTTTAAGATTTTCATTTTTTATAAAATTTGGGAAAGTAAATGAGAAGGATGAGTAATGGAGAAGTTGGGGTCGACCTTGAACATGTGTTGTTCATGCCAATGGAACCATTGTAAAGTCCCTATCATTAAAACTTTTCCCAAAGCTAAAACCAAATAAAAAGAGTGACATCAACTTTGTATCTTGTTTTCCATCTTAAAAGGCAAGAATAACCTCTTTTGAGAGGTAGGATTAAACAATAGTGATTTGCTGTCCAGAAAACAGATTCCTGAGCTTCACTGCGAATTTTTTTAAAAATCACTGATGAGGAATATTGACTTGATATTTTTCGACAGCAATCTTCAGTTATTAATACACAATTCATTGGTTCAATTTTTTTTTGGTTTGAGCAACGTAAGTGCCTCTGAAAATTCACTCTTTACGGGCTGTCCAGTTTTTGACAGATTCTGTCTTTATTTCGCATTGCTCTCATTACTTGTGTTTTGTGCGGTTCTTTTGATCAAGGAGCATTACACAACCATAGTAATAGTAGCTAATGTTTAGAATCAATTCATGACATGTCTTTGTTGCATCTATGTGGATTTAATTTATGAAGGCACTAACCCCTCTAATCAAGTTTATGATGAGTTTTGTGTGAGATAAATTTTAAGGTGGAACAATTGAGGGTGATGAACAAGATCAAGAGGGACAAAAACTCAAGATTGGGGATGTAACCCCTAAGCTCACCCTACATAAAAGAATTTAAGCTTGGGGATGCCAAGCCACCTCACTCCAACCATCTTGATACCAAGTAAGTAAGCCTAGCTATATGGCTATAAAGAAAGCGCTTTACGGGAGGCAACCCGGTTGTTTTTACTTTTGATTTTCTTTGTGTCCTCTTACTGTAGCAAGAGAATTTTTTCTTAGTTTAGTTTCTGGAATTTTTAATAAAGTGCCAAGTTTTACCCATTTTGGTATGAAAAAGTTGTTGTTTTGCATGCGGAGATTTCATTCTAGCACAGGTCTGTGCACGGTTTGATTTTTACTTCTTATTATGTAACTCCGATTGAGCTTACATTTTTACTGTAACTGCAAATTTTCATCCTCTGTACGCATGAATTTGTTCAGAATTTTTAGCCATGTATAAGTCAGGTAGAAAAATACGTTTTTCTGCTGTCAGTTTTCTGGACAGATTCTGTCCAATATTGTTTGATGCATGTTTTGAACTTTTAAATTGAATCTTGTTGATCCAATTGAGTTTATTAATAGGCATACAACATTATACACTTTCTGGACATTCATATGAATTTTTGTATAAGGATTATAAGCAGCAAGTAATGCATTTGTCTATCACTACTAATGTCACCCCACAGAAAAGAAATGGGAGAAACAGTGTTTTGAAGTTTTTTCACAGGGATTAGAGGAGATGCACCATGAGTTATCCAAGGATGGTGAAAACCATAAGCTTGGGGATGTGAGAACATCCCCACTGGACCAACACACTCTCGGTTTGCACACGTCTAACTTCTGTTTTTCTATCAATGCACTTTATCGCATAAACTTGGAGCGTCTTTTATTTATTTGTTATGTTAGTCTAGTTTTTGTTTTGAGGCCACCACTATCATTTTTATATGAGAGAGCTACTGGAAGTTTGGGTTGAATTTAGTTGGATGCTATTATAGTGATTGGGAAAGGGATGTTTGAGTTGATTTAAAAAGTTACATATAGTTGCATAATTCATATGTTTTTAATGAGTGTCAATTTGCAATTGTTTTATCATGAGCTATCTTTTATTCATGTTTTGATGCTGTATGTTATTTCACCTTGTTTGACATGAATTAGTTAGTTCTATGGACACTCATGCATGCATCTAGATGGTCATCTTTCTCCCTTTTGCTAGCCCAAAAATTCCAACAAGTAAAAACTTGTTTCCAACACCTTCAACCAAAGTTTTTCCAGTGAGTCCACCATATCTACGTATTACCTTTATGCTATTCCAAGTATGTTTATCATGTTATTTTGTGTTATCTATGCCTCTAAATGAAAATGATTATGTCATTTATTGTAATGGGAAAAGTTGGTTAAAAAGCTCTCGCGAACTTGATGCACACTTTACTTTTATTGCATTTAATAAACATGAACCATTGTGATTAATATTATGATGATAGTGGCTTGATAAATGTTTAAGGTTGGGAGTTAGCCCATATGTGCTGTCACATGCAAAGCTTTCAACATGTTCCATCATTTATTTAGTTGATATCATGTACTTTTGTTTATGGATGCCTATCATGGTGAAATAATGTGGAAATAGAGTAAGTTTAAATGAGTTTGTATAAATGGTTAGAGAGAAACCTGGGCCACTAATCTAAGCCATGCATCATTCATGGTGGAAATTTACTTACATGCTTTTTTGAACTTTCTGTGATACACCCTACAATAAAAAGCTATAACAAGTGGTAAATAAAAAGGGTGTTGAGGTTGTTCATTATGTTTGTTTGTCTTGTTGTTTTGATGTGGGCTTGATCCATATCATGGGACAAGAGGTACCCCAATTGAGGCTCTTGATAATACCATTATTACTTACAATGATAGATAACTAAAACTTGCTTTGTTTCACAAGTTGAGTAATCATGGCGTAGGTACTTGTATTCAAGGGGGCATGAGACATCTAACCTTTACTTTATCAAGGCCACTACTCATATTTGCTTTCACATTAAACTTTAATCATTTAAAATGCTATGATAGGGGAATGAGAGCTTGACACCAAGTATTACCATTGCATTCAATAACTTAAGTAGAATAGTTTGGAGGATAGATGAAACTTATGCATGTTTTACCTCTACTCATTTATATATCTTTTCCAAAATGTCCACCTTTTATATTCAGAATTTCATCTTCACTCTATGACCTATGTTGGATGTTCTTACTTATCATATTGCATACATGTGGTCCATATTACTATCTTTTATCTTACACTTTGTGAACTATCATTGAACATCCTTGCATTGAATACTTGATATCAATTTATAAACTGTTTGCATATTGCTACTTCTTTGAATAATGAATCATTTGACTTTATGTAGCAGTAGCAATCATCTTTTATATCCATGTTGTTATTATATTGCAAAGTTCATGTTAGTTTTATCACTTCCATACTCGAGGACGAGCATGAGTTAAGCTTGGGGATGTTGATGCATATAAAATGCATACATGAACTTTGCACTATAATACTTATATTCCATTCATATTTGCATTATATAAGGGGTATATTACTGTTATTTAATGATTTTTGGTAATTAATAATGATTTCCCCTTTTATGGAATTAATCCTGCGTAGGCACAAAACCCCTATTTCTTTCCTTATTTATTTCAGGGCCTTAACGACGTCATAATGAGCTGCAAATTTACGGGGATCATTATTTTGGAAGGAGGAAGACCTAGGAGCGAAGGAAGCAAGAAAACGGAGGCCGGAGGGGCAAAAGAGGGTGCCCCACGCGGCCCCTGTACCTGGCCGCGTGGGCCCACCTCTTTTTGCCCTCGTGGCCCCGTATGCGTCGATCCTTCTTCCTGAAGCTTCCTCGTGACCTAAAAACGACTATAAAAATAGTCCCCCGACGTTTTCCAGGGGGAGGCGGCGGAGAAACACAAAACCAAAAACAGAGAGACAGAAGGTTGTCGCCGGAGAAGATCGGAGGGGGGAAACGCCGCCGGAATCCACCTCCGGAGGGCTCCACCCCTCCGGTGTGATCATCATCAACATCTACAGCAAGATCATCTCCATCTCTCCACTGTAAACTCTTGGCAAACATGATGTATGATGCAATATACTTTTCCCGTGATCTATTGTGTCTCTCCAAGTTCATGGCATTAGTGAAATAGTTAGTTGATTGGTTGCATACAAGTTTTGTTATCTTTTATGATTGTCTTGATGTACAATGTATGAGTGCACGCATATGTTGGGGAATGCATGTAAGGTGATCACCGGTAAGGTAATGGAGTGAGGAGGACTTGGGAGGACAAGTAAACCCGAGATCGAATCATGAACTTACTCTATTGGGGGATATATGGGAGACCCTAGAATTTAAGGCTATGGTGGGACAATTATGTCTTAATAATTCTTGTGCTGCACATTTAATTGGCCATGAGATCCATCGTAAGAGTTGTTTAATTTTCTCATTTACTTGGCTACAACTATTTATGGCTCCCCCCTAGAAGAAACAATTAAGACTAAAACATGTGCTTCACTAATTGTGACAACCACACGAATGAAATAACAATTGCTAGAACATTTGCTCCCTTGAGATTCTTGCTACTTGTTACCTTGATAAAACTGCTTTAAGAAACTTGCATTAGAAAGCTTGCTCTTAGAAACTTGTTGCTAGATAAACCTACTCCACATCACTTGTGATGTAGGGCTAAGCCCGATCTTCACGGATTTGAGTGGAAAAGGGGATGAACACGAAGAACACGGAGGGATAGCGAGGGAGATTCATGGGCAAAACCCAAGGATAACTAGCAAATCCTGCTGAGAACTCCACCGAACAACAAACCCTCAAAAAAGCAGCCTTTGGATCGAAGAATCAAAGCCAAACTTACTCTTGTTGAAACCGATTGCTCTTATCGGCCGGTCCACCGATCCAATAGAATCACCGCAGTGAAAGATTGGTTTGCACTACTAGAGACACCTCAGTGAAAGAGTGGCAACAACAAGATCCATCCTCTAAGAGGAACCCTAGCACAGAGGGATGAGGAGCATGGCTCACAAGTCTCAAATTCAGTCTGACCCTAGAATGGGGAAAGTGGAAAGCTATTTATAGTCTTAGTACAAAACAGGGCAGGAAGGTGGGGAACCGGCCTGGGCGCCAGCCTAGGCCGGCCTGCGTAGGTGGAGCTCCGGCCTGGAAACCGGCCTAGGCCGGCTGGGAGGCCGGCCGGCTCCGGTGGGTGGCCGGCCTGGGGACCGGCCTAGGCCGACCGGGAGGCCGGATGGGAGGCCGGCACGGGGGCCGGCAGCGTCGGGATGTAGCCCGGCCTGGGCCGGCTGGGAGGCCGGCAGCCTCGGGTTGGAGCCCGGCCGCCTCGGGTTGGAGCCCGGCCTTGGGGCTGGCCTAGGCCGGCTAGGAGGCCGGCCAGCCTGGCTTTTGCCTCCTTCTTCCTCTCCTTGTCCATGACGCTTCCTTCGCCTCATCCACGTGTATGCCCTAGTTGATTGGAGTCCATGGAGTTCCTTGCCACCCTTTGGAGTCCTTGGTGGCTTGCTTGACATGGTGTTGTCTTTGGGTTGGCCTACATCAACTTGGTTCCATTAGTTAGTTCCTTTCATACTCAAATTTATTGCTTTGCATAAAAGGCCATATAAGAGGGTTATAGGGCTTTAGAGAATAGATAGTTTACCTTCAGCTCCTCGTGGGTTCGACACTCAAATACTTATCGAATTGTGCTACAGTGATTCCTTGCTCTTGGGGATTATCAATGTGCTCTCGCCTCAACCTGTCAACCGCAAGAGTAGTTGTTGTAGTTCTACGTACCCTGGACTTGTTTGCATTTTTTTGTGCTCCCACGTAGGTAGGATGTGATCACTTCGAAATGGACGACAATTGGCATCTAATCGGCTACATCTTCTTATAGATGTCAAATGGGCACGGCGATTCCCTTCAAATCGGCAAAGGTTTGGCCCACCCATGGGCCACAGAGATCCTAAATGAGGTTATTTGCTTGGTGGCCCCTCCGCGAGAGACTTCTCACGCCAAAAAACTTAGCTGTTGAGGGATTGCCACGTGATCCGATCTTGCAGCTTCGCACATACTTGACTACAGCTCCACGTATGCATTGTGAGAGAATATCTTCATTCGGAATGAGATGATTGACGTCCCAAAAGAAATTGAATGATTGGCGGGACAAAACCTCACGGTTCTCCCGAAAAGCCATCTGCCCGACCGTTGGGGTTAGGGGATGGGGCCGGGGGTAACCTAGTTTTAATTCACGTAAAAAAATGTTTAAGGTTGGGGATTTTGCTTTTTTTCGTGGAACTCTGTACATACAACTACTACGACCAGTATGATTTTCAGCGTATTTTTATTTTGTAATGTGCAGTTGTCCTGGGTGTCATTTCTATTAAATAAAAAACTCTTCTACAGTTATATTCTCTTTTTTTTTTTGAGCCTCAGTTATTATTCTCTTAAGAAAGTGAGTATGCACTATGCAGTGCAGACAACCACCCCCGGTGCCGGTAGTAGCCTTCGGCCCCACGAAGTCGTCGAGTCAACTCAAACCAAAGCCCGCTCCACCGCGCACGCCGCCGACGCACCCCGCGCCCGCACGGCGCGTCCATGGCCGACCCGGTGCCGCCGGCGTGGATGGCCGTTGCGGCACGCAAGTGGCTGGAGGACGCCGGCGCCATCGGGAAGGGCGTCGGCGGCGCCGGCGACGGCCGCAGGGCGTTCAACGCGCTGCCGCTCTCCGGCGTGCGCGTGAGCCTCGCCGAGCGCGGCCGCGCCGTCTGCTCGCTCCGCGTGCCCGCCCACCTCACCGTACGCACCCGATCCCCGGCCCTCGCCTGTCTCTGAATCGATTTCCTCTTGTCGGGCTCCAATTGGTTCTCGTCTGGTGTGCAGGACGCGGAGGGGAACTGGCACGCGGGGGCGATCGCGGCAGCGGTGGACGACGTCTGCGCGGCGGCGATCATGTCGGTGGAGGGCATCATCAAGGTCTCCGTTCACTACGACATCTCCTACTTCGCGCCGGCCAGGCACCATGTGCGTTCTCTTGACCTCTTCTTCCTCCAAATGCCAAAAATTAAATCGGTTGTATATTAGCATTAAAAAGTATTCTTGCAATCATTATGTTGATACATAAATCACGTACGTAGCATTTTTCGCACTGTTATGGCGGCGATTATGTTGTGTGGTTTGTTCGGTGGATTAGGCGAGCTTGGTCTTTCCTGGAACGCTGCTTTTTGGTTAATTATTCCTTCTGAACGTGTTCTTTGTGAAGTCGAGAGTTGAGTATCCATACATAAATGCTTTTCTTGAGACTTTTCAACAATTTCTTCTTTTTTCTTGATTTTTGGATAGTTAGCCAAGAGACAATTCAACGGTGGCTTCTCCACCAATGCTTCATAGTTTTGTTTCTTCTTCTGTTAAGGCCACACAAGTTTCCAATGTACGTAGTATAAAAAAAGGTTAGCGGTTATGTTACCCAAAACGAATATTCCCAGACAAATCAGGGCTGTGACTGTTTCAGTCCGCCAAAATTCTGGTCGTAGCCCAAACTAAGCATTAATTTCAACATGCGCATTTCAGACGCTTTCCAGTTTCCCTTAATTGCACAGTTCAAGTCAGTAAGTCACATTTTCTAGAGTTGCACAGTTTCAGACTTTCAGCTGCATTTTTTTTCCTCCTCGCTGGTGCAAGAACATTTTACAAAGCTGAAGTAAAAACTTGCTCAAATGTTTTAGGACGAAGTGGAGATGGACGGGAGGGTGGTTGACCGGAAAGGGAGGATGACGGCGGTGACGACGGAGGTCCGGAAGAAGGAGACGGGCGAGCTGGTGGCGATTGGCCGGCAGTGGATGACCACCTCCAGACCAAAGGGATCTCAGGGAAGCAAACTATGATAAGCTTGCGGTGTGGTCAGGGGTGTTCATCAACGGTTATATTTTATAAACTAGCAATTTGCCTCCATTGGGCATGATACTAGGGCTTTCTGCTGTGTTTGGAATGTGCCGATTTTGACCCATTTATGGCAACCCCCTGATGAACACACTTAGCTGTATTCAATTCGTCGAGTAATCGACGTTAGCTCGATCAAAATTTTCAGCGGGAAGTACAGTTAGTTTGCTGCAACTAGAGCATGAGTCTTACAGCTTGTTACTCATATTTGTAAGTAAATCAATTTTAACATAAACATATGTGCAGTCTGGAAAGTCAATGTGAATTCGAATTCCCCTATTTTTGTCTAACAAGAACATGGATCGACTAACGGTCAATTTTTGTTAGCTGACTGGAGAATGAGCCAACGCATTCATTGCTGTAAGTGTATCCCAAAAGAAAAAAAGGTGTAGGCAGCTTTCCCAAGAGGTCATATGTGAGTTCTCCCAAAGAGGTCATCTATGAGAGCCTTCCCCATACGACAGTGTCGTGTGGGATGGGTACGGCTAGCACTGCGCGTTCGGTTAATATGGTTAATTCGGTTCGGTTAATATGGTTATACGGTAAATACGGTTTTGATACTTCGGTTAATACGGTTTAATACGCAAATACGGTTCGGTTTCGGTAATAACCATTTAGTTTCGGTTTGGTTTCGGTAATAACCAAACTAACCAAAGTTGACGCGAATTTTCAAATAGCACATAAATTTTTATATTTTTATGACCAAACTGGGTGTAGTGTACGAGTGAGAAACAGAATACAACGATTTTTCGGTCAAAATAAAAATAAAAACACAACCAGTGGTCGAACTCACGACTAGGGGTGGGCATTTTAACCGAATACCGAAATACCGAACCGAAAGAACCGGGACCGAAGCCGAATAAACCGAAACCGAAAAAAATATGTTAAATTCGGTCAGTATATTCAGAAAACCGAAATTAGTTCGGCTAGTTCGGTCTCCATCCGTTGATAACCGAAAAGACCATTGAAACCGAGAAAATCTGTAACATGCAAACTCCACTAAATTAGGCCCACAGCCCACTAATGAATTTGTCCACGCGTGGCCATATAGGCCTTCACAAGGACGACTCCTCAATCTGCACGCACGCACACCACCAGGCCTACACGCCACAGCTTATCTGATCGCTCCCAATACATGGCGGCCGCCAGCCTAGCGATGAGGCGATGCTCCGCTCGATCTCTGGATCTCGGCGACGAGCCGCCGTGGGCCACAACGACTGTCCACTTCTTGTCCACTGCGACCGCTTCCGCATCAATGTTTCACTAGAGCTCTATCCTGGCTGGCCGCCGTCGCGCCCGACGACCTACATGCTACAGATCCCTTCATCGCAACCGGCGACCGGCTGTCTCCGAGCTGCTCCTACAGGCTGTACATCTCTACTCCCTTTGGGTCAGCCGGACCTGCTTGACTGATTGTTTCCATCGAGTCTAGTGTTGTGCTCCTTATTGGATTTTCTTCTGCTCGGTCGTTTCGGTCAGAACCCGAGGACCGAACCGAAACAAAGCTGCACCGAATCCTCGGTTCTTAGAATGTTAGCAAACCGATCGGTTAACATTTTCTAAAAACCGAAATCTTTATTAAACCGAAAAACCGAACCGATCGGTTCGGTCTAACCGAACGCCCAGCCCTACTCACGACCTATGCTAGCTTTCAGGTGAACTACAAGCTCAAACCATTGGACTGGGCCATCAATTGTGTACAGTATGCATCATATGCACCATATAACAGGGCCGTAATGAAGTCTGGCTGGGCCTAATACGATGGATTCTAACCTGTTCGGTTTAACCGAATTTTTTCGGTTTAAAACCGAAATAACCATTGTCCTTTCGGTTAGGTATTTTGCTAACCGTAACCTAACCACTAACCATGAAAAACCGGAATTTGGTTACGGTTAGGTTTTTTTCGGTTCGGTTTTCGGTTTCGGTTCGGTTATGCACAACGCTAGGTACGGCCACGTCTAGGGTGGATGTGTGGCTCTAGAGGCATACCATGTTTGATAAAATGAAAAATACTAAACAAGGTGAATTTGAAGGAGAATCTAGTTACGAAATCTTCTATTTTTATGGTGAGATTTTTAAAACTAGATAATATTTCAGATTTACTATATCACGCGCAACTAGAATTTTGCCAAATTCCAAATTCAAGAGTAGCGGAAGGAGCGGTGGCGGTGCGGCGAGGTCACCGCTGGCTTTGGGTGGCGGTAGCAGACGGCCCAGCCGACGGCAGAGTGAGGTAAGTCGTGGCTGGATTGAGGGCAGCGCAAGGAGACATTTTGGGAGGATGATTTATGGACCGTTGGATGATGATCTAGTGGTCGAGAAAGAAGTGACTGAGATTTAGAAGAATAAATAAAAATATGTCACCTATGATAGAGCCACACCCATAATATTTTGTTAAGTTTTTTGCTATATTTTTCAACGTTATTTCGTGTGCATAAACATTATGCGCCATAATGTACTATTTCTATTTATAGTAAATTGAAAGTTGAACCTTTTAGTATCAACAACTAGCACAAAAGAAAACATCATTTGACCTTACTTAGATGTTCATGGACAGCAGAAAAGTTACAAACATGAAAAAATAAGCAAAATAACATTAGGAATCCGAAAAGCTAAATCCAAACCAACATAAATAATGGAAGAAAATTGATTTTTTTTTACACAAATACAGTAGGGAAAGTCCCCTACCGTGTCATTTTCATTTTAATAAAATGGAATGGGGTATTTACATGGTACAACAGAGGAATTTATGCCTCATAATCACTCACATGCATTCTCTCCTTTAGACTAGGTTTGACACGATGCATTGAGAGACAAAAAAGATTTAAATTTACTAATACATCACTGGAGGGAGGGGGAATTCCATTGAAGATGGCATCATTTCCTTGGTCCCATAAGATCCAGCATCTAGTGATGATAATCTCCATTAAGAAGTTTATAGAGTATCTTGGTTTTGCTTCTTGTATCATGTCATTGATATCGAAATCAATGTTTCATTCATGGCCAAGTGCCCACCAGAAGCTCTGGCTGAAACTACATTCAAAGAATAGGTGAATGAGGGTTTCTCAGGGCAGGTATCTGATACGTGTCAAACATATCTATAATTTTTCATTGTTCCATGCTTGATTTATACCATTGTTATATGTTTCTACTACTTATTATATCATTTTAATTCATTTTATTGAACTAATCTATTGACAAGATGCCCAGTGCCAGTTCCTGTTTTTCTACTGTTTTTCATTTCAGAAAATCTCTTAAGGACAACTTCTCGGAATTGGACGATAATTTACGGGGATTTCTTATACAACATAACGAAGAGGGAGTCCGAAGGGCAGCCTGAGGGGCGACCCACAGGCCAGCCGCGGTCTGTAGCCGCGGACCAGGAGCTGCCCGCTTGTGGTACCCGCCCCTGGCCCTGGAACCACCCCTCGGCTCCCTCCGATGCCTATAAAATCCGTCGTGACCTAAAACTGATGCCCCCGGAGGATTTTTCCAGAAATGCAACAGAGCTCCGCCGCCATCTGAAACCCTAATTCGGGGGGGGGGGGGGGCAGAAGTTCCTGTTCCGGCACCCTGCCGGGACGGGGATCGACCTCCGGAGCCATCTTCATCGACGTTGATGCTTCCCGTGATGAGGAGGGAGTAGTCCCTCATCGGGGCTGAGGCTTGTACCTGTAGCTATGTTGTTATCTCTCTTTCCCATGATGTGATCTGGATTGTGATCATGAGTTTTGTTAGTATAGTTGAATACATGATGTTTCCATTTATGTAATGGATATGATGTTGCTCAAGTGATGTTATCTAGTATAATTTCCAAAGTCACCGTTATGATCATGGTGCCATGGTGACAATGCGGGTGCCCTGTGTGACTCTATGGATAATAGATTAGAGGGATATTCATCATGAGCTTGTTCTTTATTGTTGATGGATTAAATAGATCATGAGGTTTCTTGATGCTTGGGTTTAGTATAATCTCCATGGTGCTTTAGTGACAGCGCGCGTGCCGTGGATGTATTAGAAAGAGACTATTCAATTGATATATTGTGGTGTATGTTAGTACTATCTTTGGATGTGGAACACAAACTTTAGGGTGTGCTTTTGTAGCCCTACGCAATCTCATCCTGTTTGATCCACGAAGAAATGATCTCCGAGTAACGTCTACCATGCATGCTTAGATGAAATATCATGTATTTAATTATGTCAATGATTTGAGAGTTGCCACTAGTGAAAGTATGAATACTAGGCCTTGTTTCCAAGCATTGATACACCGTTTTCAGTCACTTTTGCTACTTGTTCGCTTGCTGCCATTTTTTTCCAGAATAGAAACAATTGTTTCTACCATCCATATTACTTTCCTTTTACCATCTCTTTACCGAACTAGTGCACCTATGCAACTGACAATTGTATTAGGTTTGTTGGGGACACAAGAGACTTCTTGTATCTTAATTGCAGGGTTGCTTAAGAGGGATACGTTCAACCTTACTCCTCCCTGTGTTCGATAAACCTTGGGTTACTCACTTAAGGGAAATTTGCTGCTGTCCTACAAACCTCTACGCTTGGAGGCCCAACAAAGTCTACAAGAATAGAAGCATGTAGTAGACATCAGTATCACATAGGACGCAATGTGAAAATTTCCACATAAAAGTTCTTTCTCTTCATTATCTCTTCAGTATTTAGCCTTCCATGAAGTAGGAGCCAGGTGTAACACCCTGGCCACCCCTGGGCCGACGGTATTTACACCTGGTAGTTCTCTAGGATCTATAGAATAGACCCCACAAGCCAACACTACTCTTTCCTACACACTTTTTCCTCACTCATGCGCATCTAGGAAGGACTTCCTAGTCGGTCACCCATCCTTAAATTGCTTGGGGCTAAGAATGCTTAACCTCGGAATTCTTTGAAGATGTGCTGCGAGAAAAGAAGTTGCAACTTATTGATATGAGTATCTTATCAATCCTATTAAGCTCTATGCCAGGATGTCACACCAGGCAAAGAATTTATGTCTTATCAGGCTACATGATTTCCATATATCCAGAATTGGTTGGGGTGTATCATTCTGCCCAATCAGTGTTCTATAAAACTTTCTGGTGTAGAAGTAGCCAATATTACTAGCATTACCATTTAAATCCCATGTGTCATGATTCTCACTAAATTGAATTGTCTCCAGTTAATCCCTGAGATTATCCAGTTGCTCATGTGCAATAGTAGATAGAGGTAACTGGAAGAGCTCATATATGTCATTTTCTGATGCAATCCTTGCCTTCTCTATGGATAAGTTTTTATCTTGTACAAATAAGTGAAGATGTGGGTAGAGCTCTTCTCTTATTGTTTTGTCTTTCTAATTATATTTCCATGGTATTATTTTTTTCCATTATTGACATAACAAGTTGTTTGCTCTCTGTGTATAATTCAAATAAAGATAGGCAATCCTTCCACCAATGTGATCCTTTGGGGCTGGTAGCATGAGGAATATTTCCATAGTTGTAGTATATATGTCTGCCAAATGAGGTTGACCCATGGTATATCCATATGGTTGTAGAATTTGTGGAGATTTTTCATAAGCAGAGCTTTATTTTGTAACCTGAGATTAATCACACATAGTCCTCCTTGTTGTTTTGGTCTACAAACCATGTCCGAGCTAGCTAGGCATTTACCATGTTTATTGATATCTTTGCCTACCCATTGGAATTGTCTTCCACTTCTTTAAAATGAATAAGTATGGTAATAGGCACTTTGAAGGAGCACATTGCATACATTGGCATTGATGTGATGACCTGTTGAGTAAGATTAGTCTGCCAGTGTATGAAAGTAGTGATGATATACCTGAAAGTCTTTTCTCAAGCCTTGATACCATGGGCATAAGATCAGCAACACGTGGCCTGGTGGTGCCAAGTGGTAGCCCAAAATAAGTAAAAGGTAAAATTTCAACTCTACATCCAAATGTGTCAGCCAAGGATATAAGTGATATTGGTGGCCCTGAACAACTACAAGTGGTGCGTCCGGACAACACATGTGTTATTGGACACTCCGGATGACTCAAATTGGTATTGGAGAAGCTAAACTTTCCTTCTCTGCCAATCAGGCGATGTCATGATGCGGGGCACGTCTTAAGACAAAAAGGTGCGCATGTAGTCTATAGACAAGTCAATTCTGGTATGGGTGGGACTAATTTTCAGTTGACTGAGTATTAAGTTGATTTTCATTCAGGTGAAGTAATAAAATCTAATTTACAACCCATATTGCAACTGAGGATTAATACGAATTAGGAAGCAATTCAACGGTCTAAAACATTTTCTCAGTTGCAACCCATGTTGTAAGTTCTTCCTAGCACGTATCACGAAGCAATCCAATGGTTCAAAGTATTTTTCTCGGTTGCAATCCCATGTGCAACTGAAAAAATTCTAAGTTACAACTCATAGCTATCACGATATAAATCAGATGAGCAAAACTTTTACGGCGATTGATTTTTATATCCAAGTATCACTAGATAGGTTAACTTTGCAATAAGAATGGTACTCCTCTTTGATAATAAAAATTACTCCTACTGAGGTTTGAAATAGTGTGGTCTGTAATTAATGAGGTCATCGGCATGGATTCAAACGTTGTGTGTATTAATATATGTGCATTTGCATTCCTTGCAAAAACGTGCCAAAAAATAATAATAAAATCACACATTTACAATTACAAGTATGTCATCTGTGTATCACCAGTTTATTCTCCATTCTGCACAAAGGAAGACCAATTACTCCCTCATCTCCGACTCTTCAGTCTGCACCCAATAATCTGCATCTGCTTAAGTCAATCCCCAAGCCTGTGCAACAGAAAGAACTCCCGATGTCAGTTCAAGACCGTAATTATTTCTGCCATTTTCGATAAACATGTCTGCTCATATCACCATTCTTTGTTAGACTGCATGCATTTGCGAATACGTCCACGAATCATACCTGAATTCGGCCGTCAGACGTCCCGACGACGAGGACGTCCCCGTCGGCGTCCACCGCCATGCACTGGACCCGGCAGCCGGGGCCGCCTGCCTGGAGCGCTCCGATCTTGGTGAGCTTCTCCCTGGACCAGATCTCCACCGCGCCGTTCCTCGATCCCAGGTACACCAGGTCCGCGCTCACCACCAGCGACCGCACCTCCGCCGCCGACGGTATCGACCCGACCAAGTTGTAGTTCGTGCTGTTCCAGATCTGCATTGCAGCGGCAGGTATGCAAGAGACATCGCCGTGAGAAACTGAGATAGATCGAATTCACGGAACAGTCGAGCCGCTTCAGCTGGAGCAGAGCAGAGCATGGACCTTAACCGACGCGCCGTCGACCGGAACGCCGCCGGTGTAGAGCAGTCCGTCGTGGACCTGCAGCGAGTACACCGGGTTGGCCTTGCCGAGGATCCTCTTGTTCCCGGTCTGGATCACGCCCAGCGTCCCGCTGGCGAGGTCGATCTCCTGGATGCTGCCGTCGTTGCAGCCGCAGAAGAGCTTGCCGTGCACGAGCGCCATGGACCGCACGGACTTGCCCGGGTTGACCACCTTGGGGGGGCTGCCGCCGTTCCAGCTCAGCGCCTTCACGCCGGCGCCCTGCGGCACGAAGCACGCCATGGCGGTGGCCACGGCCAGATTCTGCACGGGGTCCCTCGTGTCGTGGACCTCCGCGCACCGGAGGCAGTCCCGGAACTGCCAAACCTGCTCGATCATGTAGGTGGAGGATCAGGTTTTATTCTGAAGCTTAGAGTGTAACTTTCCATGATCCTGCGAACAAACTTGTGGTGTGGTGTGGTGTGTACCCGTATTGTTCTGTCCAATGATCCGCTGTACAGCTTCTCCTCCGAGGGCAGGATTGACAAGCTAGTGATTGCTTTCGAGTGCTCCTGGGATTCCTGGACTAGACGAAGGATGTTCTCACTTCCCTCCCACACCTGAATGTCCAATTCTCAGACTTCAGAAACTGAAATCTCTTTCTTTATTCTTTAGTTTTGAAAGACCAACCTTTAGTGTCCCGTCAGAGTGGCCGGAGAAGATGTAGTTCTTGAAGTAAACAATCGACGTGACCTCACCGTTTGAGCTGCAATCGGCTAGATTAAGCTCCTTGTGGTTCCACATGTCCTGCAGCAAGAACAAGAAAAACATTCTTCAGCAAAGATAAATCTTGTGGTACAATTTTGTGTGTGAAATTTGGACATGATGCTAAGCTGATCATTACGATGCTGGACTCCTGGCCGTCTGACAGCAGCTTCAGCATCTCGAACGCAAGTCCGGACGATTTCTTCAGCTCTCTAAGGGTCCTGAGCACGTCCTTGATGTACGTCGCAATATCGTGCATTCCCTCTGAAAACAAGCCACAAGTTTGGAAAAAAAATCAGACAAGAACCTTCTTTTGCAACTCCTTGCGAGATCGATTCGATGATGCACGAGCAACAATTGACGAACCGCGGTCGTTCATGAAGCTCCTGAGCGCCACCATGGCGAGGGCCCTGTCGCTGCCGTGCTTGGCGGACCTGAGGACGAGCACGAGCTGCCGGAGCAGGCAGACTCTTGCGGCGCCGAGCACGCCGGTGTCGGGGAGGAGGGAGAGCATGTGGACGAGCCAGACAGCGCACACCAGGCTCACCGAGAACAGCTCCGCGTTCTTGCTCTCCAGGCAGTCCGACAGGGCCTCCAGCGCCAGCCCGAACTCGTGGCTCACCACCGCGTACGCCGTCTTTCTCTCCCACTCACACGCCGCCTTGTCTTCCCCGGCCACGTCGACCTCGCCACCGCCGCCGTCGCCGCGAACGACGCTCAGCTCCTGCGACTGCGGCTGCCGGTACCGCTCCTTCACCCTGGCAAGCTTCAGCAGGGTTGATCGTGCGAGCGGACGCCCCGACGATGAGAATTTCCCGGGCAGGTTCATGATGGTCTCGGCGGCGAGGAGCTGGCTCCTCGGGTAGTCCGAGTTCTTGAGGCACTGGACGAGGCTGTCCATCGCCTCCTCGCGGTACATGCTTATCTTCCTCGGCTCTACCTGCCAAGCAGATATTCAAGCACACGGATTGATCATCAGGAACGAATCATCACACTGTAAACTGAAGAAATGCTGCAGAACATTCGACTGTGTTTACCAAGAGATCGAGCTGAAGAAGAAGCCCTGCGACGACGGGGCTCTGCTCCGGCGTCGTGGACTGCAGATACACGAGGAGCGTGTGCATCATGCTGAAGGAGCCACCCTCTTTGATCGCCCGAAGAATACGCTCTGCTGTCGAACGCCTGAAGAAGAAGAACTGAAGAAATTAGCACTTGCATTACATACTTACATAGGGTTGGAGAATTGTGAGAATTGGTTGATTGATTTCGTTGAGATTACTTTTTCAGCTTCAGAAGTTCGGAGAGGAACCGCACGATGTCGAACTTGTCAGCGTCACCAACGACGTGGAAGGCGTCGAGGACGGGGCCCAGCGCCAGCTTCTCGACGATGCTGCTCCGACAGTGGCCGTCTTCCGCAATGCACCGCAGCAGGATCCTCATGGCGGCGACCCTTACCTCGACCTGCTCAGCCTCCAAGACCAGAGCCGTGCTCCTCACGAACCGCTCTGACACCAGCGCCGACCTGGGCACCGGCGGCGTGCTGTCCCGGCTGACGCCCGCCTCCGAGAGAATCTGGCTCATGAGGATCACCGACGCGGCCTTGGGCTTGACGCACATGTTGAGCGCGTCCCCCTCGTCGGCCCGCCGGATGGCGGCCACCAGCGCCTCAGCCATGTCCATCTCGACGAGCTGCTCCACGGAAGGAGTGAGGAGGTAGATGAGCACGACGGCCTCGACGAGGCCTTTCTTGAACAGGGCCACAAGGCAGTCCACGTCGGCATCCACCCGTGTGAGCGTCTGCACGACGCCGTCGTCGCGGGAGGCGAGCTCGGCGAGGAGGAAGACGGCCACCTGCAGCACCTGCGCTGTGACGGAGTTGAAGAGGATCTCCACGAAGCCGTTGATCACGGCGGGCTTGGCCAGCGCGGAGAAGAAGGCGTGCTCAGCCGCGGCGCCGGCCTCGCGCCAGAGCCGCTCGATCCTGAGCACGGACTTCTCCGACTCGGCCAGCTCCTCCGACGTGCAGAGGCAGGACACCGCGGCGCGGAGCTCGCCGACGGCGCTCTCCACGGAGGCCTGCACGATGACGCTCGTCGGCGACGGCGCGCTCGCCTGGCTGCCCGTCGTGTCCGGGGACGGCGAGTTCATCTTGCTGAACGGAAGGGCCGGGCCTTCCATCCTCGTCGAAGGCGTGCTCTCCACCGCGGGGGTGGCCGGCGTGGCGGGGGTAATGGTCGGCGCCGGAGTGGCGGGCGCGTTCTGCTCGAGCCAGCCGGCGATGAGACGCTTGAGGACGTAGTTGGTCTTGGGGAGGCTGCCGACGTGGAGGTGCTGGCGGGTGATGGGGCAGGTGGCGTTGCCGCGGTCGAGCCACTCCTGGATGGCGCGGCGCTCGTACGTCTGGCCGGTCTCGAGCGTGACGGGGTCGTCGAACACCTGGCTCGTGATCGGGCAGACGAAGTCCTTGGGCGTCGACGCCCCCTGCTGCTGCTGCTGCTGCCGCGACAGGTCGGCGGAGCCGCCCATCGGGGAGCTGTATGTATGAAGATCCGACACGTACGGGCCGCGATCAGAGCATGTCAGTCTAGTCTCGGTAACACCGGTGCAAGGCTGGAGAATGCTGTCCTGGAAGCGGCTTACCTCGAGGGCTCCGGAGAGAGACAGAGCCAGCCGGCGCCGTCGTCGCCGCGTGGCTGCGCTCGGCGTGGCTTGGACAGAGGTGACGCCTCGTGCTTTTCCTATGGGACAAGGCAGGAGCATTGGAAACTCAGTTTTAATTTGAAGAGGTGGCTTATTAGCCGGAGAAGCAAACAAGGATTTTCTACTGACATGCGTCCGAGCAGAAACTAGTTGTAACAGTTTGCGCCCCTTTTTTTAGTCAAAATTCACAAAATGCGATTTCATAATTTGAAATGGCTATCAGGTAGTTATTGAAAATATGAGTCACCAGAAATTGCACGCGAGGGTTCCTAAAATTATGCACTTTATTATGGACCTTTTTTGCTTTACATGAATAGGAAAATCATAGAAATGAGATGCCATGACATGTTCAATACTATCTGAATTGTAATACATGTCCTTTGGTTGGGTTGCATGAAAATATAGGACTTTTTCCGAGGATTGTGCATATGACACCGTGTTGTCATAGAAACAAATTGAAACTTTCACGAGATTTGACTGAGTTCTCTACATGATCCTTTTTTTATGTACAAATTTAAAATATTTTAAAAAGGTAATACAAACTATGGGCCCTAAAATTTTCCTTGTAACTCGCTTCGACAAATTTTAGTTATAGTATATGAACATATTAACCTAATAAAGTATTATATATACTACGCCATGATAGTATATGACACATGTGTGTGCGCATGTGTCAACGCGCCATGTTTCTGTGAAAATTTCATAAGAAATGTAGTCCTCCAAACATATCAATTTCTTTGTATAAAAAAGACCCTTAAAATTCCGCATGAGTCTAGAAACATAGGAAAATAAAAGCGCAAGAATGCATTGTCATGGCTATTTAAATTTTGCATGATTTTGGTTTGTTTGATTGTGTCACGCGATTTTTTTAATTTATTTCCAAGAGGTTATAATGGATACAAAATCTCGTATAAAGTTAACTCAAAGGAATCCTTACAAAAAATCCAATAGTATATAACCTGACGTGTCAAATAGTCAACATGGGAAATTTTTATAACAATTAAACCTCCCAGTTTCCTATGAACAAGATTCGTATTTCTATATTATTGATTTTGAACGGTGATTACTATCTAACAAAATTAGGTACTTACATAATATGTAAGTTTGTTGCAGCTTTAGACAATACTATCGTGGATATCACCATTTAGAACGACACATAATTATTTGCACAACTTTAGGTTCACAAATGTTTAAAATTGTGTATAACCCCATTTAATGTTGTTAATGATTTGTTGTGCAACTTCAGCAATGGCGAGAATAGGTTGCATGGAAAAGAGGGGTTTAATCTCTATTTAACACATTTTTTTACCTAAATTATTGCATCGTATTCCGCAAAATGCAAACATTAGGGTCCCAAGGCCAATTTTAGTCTTCATAAAGTCCCCCGCAAAAGTTTAGTCTTTCTGATGAGTAACTTAGTTGACACCAAAATGTTGAATTGCTAAAGAACATGTCTAAACAATTTTCATTTTTAGACCACTATTTGTCGAATGGTGTTTTGATTTTTTATTTTTTCGGTCACTTCTCTCAATTTCTAGTCATACGTTTTTTTTTTTTGCTATTTGTTAGTTTTACAAATGTGGCTGTTATGTTTTGTGCTGTATATTTGTTACTTTAACAGTGTATGCTCATCCGCCCGCCCGCGAGGGGGGACTAAAAAAAATCAGTCATTTGCAACCGAAACACTTAATAATTTACGAACCGACACAAAAATAGTAATTTTGTCGCTTGATAATGTTTTATGACTTTGATATTCATGTTTACATATAACTAGATTGTCATTCATTTTAATACCAAACATACTCTCTAAGTTAACTGTCACATTTATTCATGCCGGAAAGTTAGTGTACACTATTTTCAGCAAACCAGACGACCTTAATCTAACTAATAATAGTAAAATACAGGAAAAACCCCTACACTCATCACTATACTGGATTTACTATTATCGGAGATGGGAATTTGACTGGTTTTCATGTAGATAAAAATACAACAAACTCAAATATCAAACTTATAATAACGACAAGTGTCTGTTAAAAAAAAGGCAAGTGGAGTTATCACAACACACCTTAAATTAATTAGCTTAGTTTGGGGCTAAGCGCTAAGATGTCCAGCACCTTCCTTCTTCTTACAAGTCGTGCTAGTTTTTTGGAAAGTGAAACGTGACTATATTTGACCAAGCTTTTAGAAAATATATTAACATTACAATACCAAACCAATATCATTAGACTTGTCATAAAACATAATTTATCCGTTTAGTATTTCAGATGTTAGTATTTAAAAAAAAAACTTGGTTAAACATAGATGTGCTTTTTTTCTTTTTTTGAAAACTAACACTCCTAGTTGCCAATATAGTGCATATTAATTTAGTCAAATTCAAACTTCTTAAAGTATGACTAACTATGCATATAGAGATATTTCAACATCCATGGTATCAAGAATACACATAATACGATAGTATATTTCATGATGATTCTTATAGTACTGATTTGTTGTTATACATTTTGAAGAAAACAATCATACTAGCTTGATCAAATTTTATGAAGTTTGAGTTTGACTAAAACTAAAATGCGATACATTCTGGCAAAGAGCGAGCACACTTTATAAGAAGGAATAGAGTATCACTTAAAGCGAGTTCTAGACAATTCTCTCACATTTAGGTTCTCTTTATTCTTCATGACGAGTATCCAGAGGATTGTCACTTTTTTTACTTATGTTTGGACATTGGAAAGATTTTGCTGGGCTGGCATCCAAACTAATCATGCAGTGATATGTTAATCTAGCTAGTACACTAAAGTTTTTATCACTCGGATTCTATATTGAATGACCGACTTAACGCGTACGTCAAGCTTAAGATAGTATCTCAAAATTAGAGTAAATTCCAGTTTTTACCCACTAGTTTAACAATTTTGACGATAATTACCCTGTTTAGCAAGTTTTCATCCAAATTACCCCATTTAGTAAAAGTTGTGCCAATTTTTACCCCCTCTTATTTTTTTGAGCGATTCGATAGCTGGGTCCGGCCATCAGATAGACCGGTAAAAGGTGATGTGCCATGTAGACTGTTTTCATGTACAACCTAGGGGCCCGTCAGCCCGTGAAGACACAACGCAGCGTCGCTCCATACGCTGCCCATCATGTATGGGGGTGACCTTGGCGGTGGCCGCCAGGGCGGAGGAGTTCAACCAGCTGATGTGCATCAAGGCAAACATGGGCGTCGGAACAGCAACTTCAGCTAATCGATCGATCGGCTCTGTAGTTCTAGACTCCTAGTTGTCTTGTAACGTTTAATTTTCATCTCCACTTAGCTTCAAACAAGTTGCAATATGGCATGCTTAGTAAAGGTTCATATATCACTGACTTTATTTCACGGTGATTTGTCATTTCTACTCATCCGATCCCCACTCCCTTCCTTTATTGGCCGTTCACGACGTGCTAGTCTAATCTGGGCTACCATGGCATGACTGCCTTGTTTAGTACTGCCAAATTCAGTTTCATTTTCGTATGCTATTTTCTAAATAGATAGATTGCTACACCTTTGAGGTGACCTCGTACGGCTCTAGAATTATCTTTTTGTGTATAATTTATAGACTGTAAGTCTGGAAAAATCAAAGGGGGTAAAAATTCGCACACCTTTTACTAAATGGGGTAATTGGGATGAAAACTTGTTAAATGGGGTAATTAGCGTCAAAATTATCAAACTAGAGTAAAAGCTGAGATATCACACAACCTGTTTGCCGGTGTATAGCTCGGAGGAAGAATCCTCTGTGCTGTCGTCAGAAGGCGCCGCCGGCGAGTGCTCTTCTCGGAGTCTAGACGGAGGGCTCGGTCTTCCGATCTGCGGTGACTGCCTTTGCTGCTGCACTATGAGGTGCGGCGGCACGCGCTGCGGGCACAGGCTCGGCGACCTCAGCAGTTCCCTCCGTCCCTTGACGCTGCTCTGCCGAGGGTACAGGTCGCCCTCCGCCTCCGCCCACATCGGCTGCCAATTTCACCGGAAATCGATGTGATTCTCCGTCGAGCACACTGAAATGGATGGGAAAGAACGTGATGTGCGCATGTAGTAGAATTACATTGTTCCGTACGCCATTCTGCGAACTGACAGCCCCCTCGTCGGCCTCCGTCGAGGCTTCCTCGTCGCCGGCGCCCTGGTCGCCGCCGTGTCCTACGGTGAATACCAGCTCTGGAGGAGGAGGTGGCGGAGACAGCCTTTCCGCCTCGCCGGCCTCGACTATCTTCTTTAGGTAGAGCGCGTAGACTTTGCAGTTGACGTCGAGCACCATCTCGTACTCGCGCTCCAGCCCCCTCATCTCCTGCGCCTGGGCGCCGCTCATCAGCGACAGCACCCTCATCGCCGACAGCGCGGCCGTCTCATAGGACCTGCCATCCTCGTCGACCTGCGCCGCGGAGGCCACGGCGGCGGCGGCCGACGCGCGGCGCGTGGCAAAGTGTCGCATGACGGGGAGGAGGCGCGGCGCGAAGAGCGCCTCGAAGGCCGCGGGCGCGAGCTCGTGGCGCGCCAGGGCGGGGTCGAGGACGAAGAGGTCGAGCACGGCGGCCGCGGCGGACGGCAACCCGCCGCGGCGCCGCGCGGCGGAAGCGAGCGCCGAGAGGAGGCAGGAGAGCGGGGTGGACACCGGGAGCGACTGCAGCAGGCGCTCGGCGGCGCGGAGCGAGGACGGCGAGGGCGAGGCGGACTGGGCCCTGTCGAGGGCGTCCGAGATGAGGGAGAGCGCCTGCAGCGTGGCGGCCGTGTGCTGCCCCCCGCCTCCGTCGGCGGAGGCCGCGGCGGAGAGGAGGTGGCGCCGGAGGAGCGGGTCGGCGATGAGATCCGGGAGGAAAGCGGATGCGTGCGCCACGACGGCGGAGTAGGTCGGCGTAGGACCCGCCATGTCTTCCAAGCTCCCTCGTGTGCCGGTGCCGTGCCCCCCGCGGTGAGCAGGCCACTCGGCGATGGGGATTGTTTTGTTTCGACGATGTTGGACTTGGAAAGAAGGTGGTGGTTGGCGGAAATGTCCGAAATGGGCACCTGTTTTTGGTGGCTGACTCGCTGGGACCGTGACAGAGGAGGAAGGGTAGGACAGGAAATTTTCGGCCACGCGGGGTTTAAAATATGGCTGGAGAGGAGAACGGACTCGGCCGCCGGACGGCAGTAGGCTCGCGGTTGGATGGCACGTGGAGAGAGACGAATGTGTATCCGGCGGCAAACAGCCGCTCTCCATGGCGGTGTAGCTGGAAAGTCAAAGTCACTTTTTTCTTCGTAAAATTTTGTGGTCTTGTGGAAACAGGAAGGTTTTTATTTTAATGATGATAAGGTGCGAGTTTTTTTTGAGATAACAGGCTCTTTATTAATTAAAACACATCAATACATAAAGTTCCTCGGATGCAATCCGGAACAGAATGAAAAACACAAGAAGGAAAAACACCACTAGACTTAGCTAAAATATGTGCTGCCTTATTTAGAGAACGCTTCACGTGACAGAAAGATGTCGACGAGAAGGAAGTCACCAGCTGCTTGATGTTTGCAACCATAACTCCCACATTAGATCTGTCTGAGTGCCGAGGAGTTCATCCGTTGGACCAGGGACAAGCAATCTGAAGCAAAAACCACCCTGTCATAACCTTTGTCACGGGCAAAGATTACTGCACTTCTAAGAGCCAGGGCCTCAGCATGTTCAGGTGTTGCGGGGCTGCCAATGTGTTCCCTGCAGGCTGCAAGGAAGGCACCTTGGTGATCCCGAATGACGACTCCAACTCCCATACACCTCGTCGCCTCGAAGATTTTTTAGATAAAGAGTATATATTAATATCGCGGAGATACAAAATACACCCAGCCTCTGCAACAACGCAATAACCAAAGCTACTACGGATGCACACAGCCGAAAGACAATAAGAAGAAGAAATAAAAAGAAAAGTCCCGCTACAAAGTTACAGTCCTTACAGCTGCTGCACAACCACCACCAAAACAACACCTGATGTCCGATTCTTCAAAAGCAACGCCTTCAAGAAGAACAGTGCCAGGCACAACCAATTAAGGCCAGACCTTGGGTTTTCACCCTGAAGATAGCCCTCGCTCTCAGAACAGTGTCTTCAACAAGACCACTGTCAGGCACAACCAATTAAGGCCAGACCTTGGATTTTCACCCTGAAAGGTAGGACGTTGGGCTTCACGTATGTTGTCACCTCGAAGATGGCCGCATCAGAGTTAACCAAGACCGATCCTTGCGGTGGCGGATTCCATTCTGAATTTGCTGGGCTAGAATCACGCCTGTGCTTCGGTTCGGTGAGGAAGAGATTTTCTCTGATCAGATCAACATAGGCTAGGGACTTACCACTTGCCCGAACAGGACATGGCTTGACATCTGAATTCCGTTTATCATTTCTAGCCTCCCAGATATGCCAAAAGCCCACCGTCAACATTGTAGCTTGCAGTTCAGACGATCGGGCTAAGTAATCAAAAAGCCACTGTTTGCACGACGAGAAGAATTTCCTATCAAGTTTAAGGGGCACCGACCTTTTAATATGTTGCCAAACCGTACGTGCAAACTGGCAGAACAGCATAGCATGCTCAATGCTCTCACTCCTACCACAGAAATAGCAGGTTCCATCAGCTGGGATATGCCGTCGAACAAGCTGCACACCACTCGGTAGACAGTCGTGAGCGAAACGCCACAGGTGGATTTTCATTTTCCCTGGCGCTTTAATGCTCTAGATAGCCTTCCAATCCTTCTCGTTCGCAGCCGAATTCGAAGACACAGCATGAGATTTGAAGAACTTAGTAGACCGAGCTAGGTTATAAGCAGACCGGACAGTAAACACTCCAAGTCGCGTGAAGGGCCAGCGGACGAAGTCTTCCTCTGCATGCTGTAGGATCGGAATCTGCAATATCTTCTCCGCTGCAGAATCATCAAAAAATGCATGCACATTCTCCGGGTTCCAGGAACCAGTCGCTTCGTCAATCAGACAGTTGACAGCGGCCAATTCAGGAATAGGGGATGTCGTCTTCAGTACACCCGGAGGGAAGGAGGGAACCCAATTGTCCCCCAGAATTTTCACAGAATTGCCATTATTGATGCCCCACTGTATACCTTGCTTCAGCAGGTCACGTCCATGAAGAATACTTCTCCACGTGAAGGAAGAAGTGCGGGGTTTAGGTGCATTCCAGAAGTCAGTGACAGGGAAGTATCTTCCCTTGAAAACACGGGCACAAAGAGAGGTCGGATCAGTGAGCAAACGCCAACCCTGCTTTGCTAACATGGCCTGGTTAAAGAGGGCTAAGTCACGAAAACCCATTCCTCCCAATGCCTTTGGAGAGGATAAACAGTCCCACGATCTCCAGTGCATTTTCCTTCTTCCATCTTCCATACCCCACCATCTGTTGGCGATGATTGATTTAATTTTGTCGCACGTGGCAATAGGAAGTTGGAATAGCTTGGATAACAGCCTTGAGTAAAGTCTCATTTCCTGCCCTTGACAGTGGCCGATCAGATAGTCCATTAAGATATTTCCAAATCTTGTTATAAAGAAAACTGAAAGTGGCAGTTAAAGAGCGTTTCACCGAGGTAGGCATACCCAGGTAAAAATCATTCAGAACCTCGCTCTGAACACCCAACTTTGTTTTCACATCGACCTTCAGTTGGTTATCACAGTGACTTCCAAAGAAAACCGACGACTTCTCAAGATTGATTTTTTGACCTGAGCCATCACAATAAACCCTGAGAGTCTCCTTTAGAGCATCCACACTCCTACTATCACTCCTCGCAAAGAAGATACTGTCATCTGCAAACAAAAGATGGGATATAGGGGGACCGAGTCGACCATTGCGAATACCATAGAGCTCACCGATCCTCCCTGTGTTGCAACAAACATGACAAACCTTCCGTGCAAAGGAGAAAAAGATATGGACTGATAGGATCTCCTTGTCGTATACCTCTAGAGGGAACAACCGGTTCCGTCAGCTCTCCATTAACTCTGACAGCATAACGAACACAAGTCACACATCGCATTACCGATTGTATCCATCTAGAGTCAAAACCCAGCTTGCATAAGCAACCATGGAGGTAATTCCACTCCACTCTGTCATACGCCTTCATCATATCAATTTTGAGAGCGAAAAATGGCCTCTTTGACCTTTGGTTGCGGATAGAGTGCAATCATTCATAGGCAATCAGAGAGTTGTCTGTAATCAACCTGCCAGGAACAAATGCGCTCTGATATTCAGAGATTACCTCAGGCAGGAAGACTTTCAACCTATTCGCCAAGACCTTGGAGGCGATCTTATAGAGGACATTGCACAAGCTAATAGGTCAAAAATTCTTCAAATGCTTTGGCTTTGCAACTTTAGGAATCATGACGATTACCGAGTCACAAAGCCCCTTCGGTATTTCGCCTCCATTGAGGAAACTCCTCACTGCATTACAGATGTCCTCTTTAAAGAAATCCCAGTGAGTTTGATAAAACATCGCCGGAAAACCATCCGGCCCGGGCGCCTTTGTAGGCCCCATTTGGAACAGAGCAGTCTCAATTTCCTTGTCGGTGTAGGATTTGCATAACTCAACATTCATATCATCTGTTACCTTAACCGGAATAGAGTCCAACACTGTATCCGTCGAATCACAAGGTTCAGACATAAAGAGATGCTCATAAAACTCATGAACCAAGCTTTTAATCTCTCCTTGGGATTCAGCCCGAGAGCCATCATCACGTACCAAAAGGTTGATCTTGTTTGTACGCTTCCTTGTTGATGCCCTAGCATGAAAGAACGCCGTGTTGCGGTCCCCCTCACGGAGCCACTCCACTCTCGACCGCTGACACACCATTATTTCTTCACATTCAAAAAGCTCACATAAACGATGCTCAATGTCACGTTCTCCCTTCACTGACGCCTCCGACACATTCTGACCACGAAGGTGAAAGAGCTGTCTCTCCAGCTGTCTGATCTGTTTACGAACAGAACCAAAGGAAGCACGACTCCACTCCTTCAAATGTGCAGCCATATTGTTCAGATTCGACCATGTCGAGTTGAGAGAGCCAGACCTATCTCTCCCCGCAGCCCAAGCAGCTTCTAAAGTCTCTTTATAGTCCGGAGCACGTCTCCACATTGCTTCATACTTGAAGCTGGCCGAAACATTCAGTGATGCACCCCTTCTCGGATCCCTAATGAGTGAGATGGAAATAGCATAGTGATCCGACGTAGTGGTGACAACATTGTCAACTGTACAATCCTCGAACAGGCGAGAGAAAGCCTCATTCGCAACTGCCCTGTCCAGCCGTACTCTGACATGATGATCAACAGCCTGCCGATTAGTCCACGTAAACTTTGGACCCTCGAAGCCAAGATCTGACAGACCACAATCAAGCAAACAATCCTGAAATGTAGCTATCTGTGCCTCTGTGCGGTCCCTCGGCCCAACATGTTCATCTTGGCTCAGCACCTCATTGAAGTCACCGCAGCATAACCACAGTCCATTCCATGATTGACGCACAGAACGAAGGAGATCCCAGAATTCGTGGCGCAGCTCACGTTTGGGTTCCCCGTACACGAAGGTTGCTCGCCATGTCGATCCTCCTTTGGGTGTGACAAGAGTATCGATACACCTTGCATTGAAACCTTGTACTGAAACCGACCAAGACGACAACCAAAATAAACCTAGTCCCCCGCTCAAACCAGCACTGCTCACAGCGAAGCAACCGGAATAGCCAAGTGACCACATAAAGCTCCGAACACGAGCATCCCTCATCTTCGTCTCCGAGAGAATAAGGAGGGCAGGACGGTGTGTCTTCACGAGCCAACGTAGCTCGCCAACTGTCACGTCCGTCCCCAAACCGCGACAGTTCCAACATAAAATGATCATTGCGTGCGGCGGGGCTGCTCAACAGCTCCCGCCTGATCCGCCGATCCATCATTCGTGACATCATCTCTTCTCAGCTTTTTGTTTGAGTTATTGCTCTTCTCCTCGTCCTCGGCTACTACAGCCGCATCAGTCGTATCGTCAGGACCCAACAAAGCCAAAGGTGGCGCCTTTGCAGCCGCCAAGGTCGTGGTCTGTTTCTGTCGGTAAACCTTCTCTGGCTTGTCTGTTTTGCGCTTACGTCCAGCCAACAACATCCCACCCTTATCTCCGGCACCATTTCCTTTGCCCAAGCCCTGGCCAGTTTTTGCAACCGCTCGGGTACGCGGAGACTTGTTCTTGACCGGAGAAGACACATCCCCAGCTTCCGGTGTCCTCTGAGAACCCGACACTTCCGTGCCCTTGCCACTGGCCTGTCCATACCCATCTTTGGTTGAGAAACCCTGCCCGGCCGTCGCGGAGTCGCTAGATGACCAGGTCGTCTGTGCTTTCTTCTTTCTCTCATCAGGCGCACACAGCTGGTCAGCCGAGTAGGGCAGCCTCCCAGATTCATCTCTTTCTCCTGGATTCTTACACTCAATCGAGGTATGACCAATAAGCCCACAGGAAAAGCAGTAATGTGGTAGCTGTTCGTACTGAACATCAAACCATTCTATCACCTTACGACGAGACGAGTAGATCATGACTCCCCGCAACAGCGGTTTGCTCACGTCCACCTCCACACGGGCTCGCATATAGCTACCCCAGCAATGTCCCGATGCATCACAGTCCACCTTAGGGACACTTCCTTCCACTCCGAGCTGGCCAGCGATGGATTTTCCACACTTCTCTTGCATATAGCCAAAGGGAAGATTCATAATTCTAGCCCACACTTTGAGCCTGCTAAAGACCATCTCCTTGGGGCACAGATCAGCGTCAAACATACGGAATAACACTGCGTGTCTACCAACCATCCAAGGCGGGCCATCCAGAACACGACCATGTCGACCTTGCACCGAAATTCAGCAACGAACAAGTTGTCGCCCGCAGGATTCATCACCAGACCTCTAGGGTTACCCCACGCGGGTCGCAGCGCAGATGAGATCGTGTTGATATGCAACTTGGATGGGGACATCACCTTACCGACGATCGTCCACTCAGAGTGGATGGGCGCCTCGCCACCCCCATCATCAATCACCGCCACCGCCTCCGCAGTCGTTAAGCGGAGGCGACCCATCATCTCCGAAACATCGGATCCGGCTGCCGCCCCCATCGAAGGAGGAACAATAACACCGCTCCCCACAGTCGTCTCCACCTCCGTGGAAGCAGAGGGGAACACCTTGCCGTTGCCTGCTGACGCCATCGCGCCCACTATAGATGACCACTCCGATCCCAGCACCATACCAAGGGCGGGCTGCGATCTACGATCGCCCCTTAATCGCCCCGAATCGATGGAGAAGAACAGAAGTGTTCGCCTAGGGAACGTGCACCGGAGGAAGGGCAACAGAGGAGAAAACGCGCTCGCAAGCGTGTCTCAGATGAAGATTCTAACCCTAGAGATGGCGATCGCCATGGGAGCGCCAAACCCTAGGAGAGAGAAACAAAGAGTAACCAAAAGAAGTTCCTTAATTAACCACGACTAAGGTGCGAGTTGTTTGAGCGTAAGAAACGTGAGTTTTGGTGGTTCGAATAGAAAAGAGACGCGGTCTTTTTTTTTGTTTGAATCGGTATGACGAATTTTAATGCTTCATTGTCATCAAAACCTAAGCAGATAAGGACATGCCAATTGGAGAGCTAAGGTAGAAAGGATAAGATGTCGAATCATCAAAGATATATAAGTAGTACTACTCGTATGTTCACTTGCAAATATTATTATTGTCATCAAAACCTAAGCAGATAAGGACATGCTCAGTACAAGCCAATCAAAATTGAGTAGTTTTTTTTTTCCCGGAATTACTCTCTAGCCCGTGTTCTATCAGTGCAACCAACGTTTTTCCTACGCCCGCAAGGCCATCTATGGACTGTACCCCTATTTATTGACGGCGCAGCTCCGTCTTGGTATCGCAAGGAGCACACACTACCAGATCCTAACAGCGACAACCACCTAATGATGGTAAAAAATGTTGTATCGTGCATATCATGTCACATCATCAGGTGCTTCAAAAGGGGAGTTGGGTTACATTTCGAGAACTATATGTATTTATTTTTGTAGTTTTGATCTAGATAGTTTTGAAAGTTGGTTCATCAAATTCTTAGGACTTGTTGGCAAAATATGGGAAAGTCATCTCCCATTTCTTTTCACGTTAATCTTTTTATAAACTTCACCTTGCCTTTTCAAAAGTTGATATCTCATAATTTGAAAGTTAAAAAAATGCTGAAACTCGTTAGACTTTTTAGAGGTTGATAAAAGTATTTGTGGATTAGTTTAGTTGATGTGGTTGCTTAGTTTAGTTGATGAGAAGATTTCTTCGCATTAGTAAGGGTGGATTTAGGCTACAAATACTACTATTTTCTATGAATGTTTTCTTCTAATGTTGTTGTCAAGGAGTTACACATTTGTTCCGAATTGTTTTAGTACTAATGTAATCTCGACGTGACTACTACATCTTTGGGGAAATCACACAAAATTCTTGTGCAGGAGATGGTAAACATACGAAAACAAACTATGCCACACTTATAGTTCAAATTTGACCAACTTTCATGAATTCAGAAAAAAATCATTTAAATAGGGAGAAGTGTCTACAAGGGTTAGAAAATTAAAATATTTGGACACATCCATTAAATACGGTCTACTTTGTGTGAATATTGGAGTAGTGTCATTCGCACCATACTATTTGTATCTGATTTACGGAAAAATATTTTTTGGCATTTATAAAATGGGAAAATATTTTTAAACAAAAAGTTGGGAATCTCTATGCACTATTGTTTGGAATGCCGAGACGCACGTTTGTGCAAAAAATGGGCAAGTTATCACGAATATGGTATGGATATGGCCATGACCTTGGTTATTTGGATTGAAAACATGAATGTTCATACCTGACAGACCATTTTGTGAAGACTTTATAGTTTTCAAAATTCAAGTTTTCATTTATCCTTGGAACTACTGCAGATAAAAGGACTCCATGCGCAAGAATTGCATTTTCTGGCACCCCTAGAAAAAATTTCTTACAAGATTCTTCAAGTGGACTCACGATTCGGCAGAATTGGGCTTCGAGGTGGAGGCCGGGTGACGAGAGATTCTTGTCAAGGTGAGAATGAGCACCTTTGTCATGATCTGCTCATATCCCCCATTACAGAGACAATGGTTGCATAGATCCTTGTGACCTCAAGGGGTCGGGTCTTAATCCGCAACACACTTTGGGATATCTGAGGCACATAAATTTCCAGGGTATCGGGTGCAGTAATGTCAAGTGAGGGTACTTTGAGTCTTCATGATTGACTACCTCGGTGTTGATTATTTCCATGTCCTTTTCCTTGTAAGACTATTTATCTTATGTTCTAGAGCTTGATTTTCACTAATCGTGATGACTCCGACCTCCTAGGGCATCTTGACGCATAAGTAAGCATGGTGCACTATGTCGCCAAAATGGTTCAACTATATCCTCCCTTGAGTGATATTATATGGATGAGAAATATCGAACACATCGAACATGACGTAGTCAATCTCAGTTCTTCCTTCGTCAGAGAATATCATCGAGAGCTTGATCAAGCGTAGTATCTTCACGCTCGCTCCTCCAAAACCTTGGAGCAAGGACATTAAGCCATGCACGTGGCTGAGTGGGATCTTAATGGACTCGATTGTTGAGAAGAATTAGAAGTTGATACGTCCAAAACGTATCGACTTTCCAAACACTTTTGCTATTGGTTTTCTTTGCATGATTTGATTAGAAATAACCTGGACTAACAATGTTTCAGCAGAATTCCTTTCGTGGCCAGTTTTTTAGCAGAAAAAACTTTACGGAAAAACCCCCAAAAAATTGAGGATTATATTTTGGACCAGAAGACGCACGGATTCCGAAGGACAGACGGAGGGGAGCTACTAGGGACCCATGCTGGCAGGGGCCGCACCCTAGGCCTCGGCCATGGGACTCAGCCACGTGCCCTTGAAACATCTCAAACATATCTATAACTTTTGAGTGATCCATGCTAGTTTTGTGACATGTTTATTGTCACATGTTTTTACTGTCATTTATATCATTTTTATGCATTTTGTCGGACTAACCTATTGACAAGATGCCAAGTGCTAGTTCCCTGTTTTTGCTGTTTTTGTATTTCAGAAAATTTACTTCTGGAAATATTCTAGGAATTGGACGAAAATTTACGAAGAATTTTTACTCGACAAAAGACACCAGAAGACCAAAGGGGAGCCTGAGGGGCCACCCACAGGGCGCAGGCGGCCTCCTGCCGCGACCCCCCTAGGACCCGCGGGTGGGGCCCGCCCTGCTCCTGGGGCACCCCCTCGGCCCCCTCCGACGCCTATAAAATCCCTAAAAACCTAAAAATGTCGAGGCGGCCATTATTTTCCAGAAACTCGACCCCGACGCGCCGTCACCAAAAACCCAAGTTCGGGGTCCAATCTGAAGCTGATCCCGGCACTCTGCCGGAGGGGAGATCGATCCCGGAGGGCTCTTCATCGCCATGCCTTCCTCCGGGATGATTTGTGAGTAGTATCACCTTGGACTACGGGTCCATGGCCGTAGCTAGTTGGTAGTCTCTCTCTCTTGTGCTTCATGTCTTATGATCTTGTGAGCTGCCTAACATGATCAAGATCGATTATTGTAATGCTATGTGATGTGTTTGCTGGGATCCGATGGATTATGAAGTTATGTTCAGATTGTGCATGATTCTTATATGAGTAATTTATGTTCTTGCATGCTCTCCGATATGCGTAGTTACTTTGGCCAAGTGATTGTGTGTATCTCCAAGAGAGGGTATTTATGCTAGATAGTGGGTTCATGCCCCCTTTTTTTCCTGGGCACGAGTGACAGAAACGTCTAAGGGCGAGGGTGTGTTGTTGCTACTAAGTGTAAAACAGATGTGTTAATGTCTCTTTTGATATTAGTATTGCTTACTTCATGCACTTTACTCAATGCAATTGTCTGTTGCTTGCAACTTAATACCGTTGGGTAACAGGCTGGATAGCGATCCCACGGTGGACTTTTTAGACAAAGACACAGTTGGACTCAACGGTCTTTGTTCCTTGTCGCGTAATGCCTCCATAAATATTATCATGTCCTTTTTGTCATAGCTAAATTGGGTTTGTGTCATGATCTTGTCAATTGCCTAGCAGTAACACCCATCACATGCATATTTTATTTACTTGAGAGACTCCACTAGTGAACCCATGGCCCCCGGTCCATCTTTTTACATCGTTTACAACCTCATTTACTTGCTTTTAATTATCATTATTCCTCTGGTCACTTTTCATATTTTATCTATTTCATCATACAATTAACCGCTTTGTTTTCTGCGAGACCGGAAAGATTGACAACCTTTCCGCCGTTGGGGGCAAAGTGTGGCACCCCGATCCAGATGATCGAGTCACCCCATATACCAGTCCCAGAAACACTGGATATATGTCAACTTGATAAACAAAGACATAACCAAATACATACATATGGCTCCGAGTTCGGACATGTATAAAGTTACAACACGTGAGTGAGGCTTCAGCGCTCGCACAACATGCGCACACAACAGTATGTACATTATTTATCCAACATCGAGCCTCTAGCGGAAGTCGTAGTGGAAACGTAGATAGTAGCGTGGCGATAGCGGGCCTTTATTCCACGGGGTCCTGCCTGGGATACGGGTTCCTAGTTCTCGTACAGCGGGTACTCAGCGTCGGGTGCAACGGGGTCTGGCCACATGAAAAGCCAGGTAAGTACTTGAAGTACTCGCAAGTCATTAGCCCAAAATGAAACAAAGTCTATCTATATGGCATGGCATAAGTTCGTAAAGTAGCATGGCATGAGTTCGGTTACAAGGGTGAGTCCAAGCTTAACGGTTGGACATAACTTACCTACTTACCTTTGAAGGGATGTTTCATGTTACCAAGTGAGATTACGTTTCTCACTCAACAACTCATAACCACAACTAGGCTTCCAAGCCTTTAGCCAACTCTGGCTTACTCCTCAAGTTTTCTCTCGTTTGCTAGATCTCATCTTAATACTTTCTCCATGTTCGACTGGACTGACCCTTAGTGTGACTCGACCCAAACATCGTCCCATAACCTAGGGACAAGGCTAGATTCTAGATTTACACTCTCGAGAGGTTGCAACATTTACCCATACGCTGAAGTCTAGGTTTGTACCGCCGGTACCGAAGTACTAGAACCCATCCTGGCGACAGCACAAACCCACACTTCCACAACCGTTTACTCCACCCGGACACTCCCTGTGTAGCCACCGACACGTCCCTGGGACCAAGTCTTATGACGAAGTGAATCCGGCATGTCCCCAACGAATGAGCGACGCCTAGCTCCGGAACCTTCGCAAGACTAGCCCCGACCACAAAGGTAACCGACTAGACTTGCCAAAAGGGTGGCGTCAAAGGAGGCTAGATAGAATACTCGGCCATGGTTCGCCCACGTGAACGACGCATGTTGTGCTGGTGTGTTTGGTGAGTGGCACTATGTGACCCAATCTAGTCGAGGGAGGTGGTTATCTTTTAGTCAAAGTTTAACTTTCAGTTTCAACAAGATTTCAGCAACATAAGGTAATCACCTAATAAATTCAGCAGTAAATGAAACATAGCCATGAACATATATAGCAGAAATAGAAAAGGGCGTCAAACGGATGACTGCGGTGGAGATGCCTCCGGCCAGCGCCGTCTCGTTCGACAAAAGGAAAAAGAAACGTCAAACGGATGACTGTGGCGGAGATGCCTCCGGCCAGCGCCGTCTCGTTTGACAAAAAGGAAAAAGAAACGTCAACCGGATGACTGTGGCGGAGATGCCTCCGGCCAGCACCGTCTCGTTCGACAAAAAGGAAAAGAAACGTCAACCGGATGACTGTGGCGGAGATGCCTCCGGCCAGCGTCGTCTCGTTCGACAAAAAGGAAAAGAAACGTCAACCGGATGACTATGGCGGAGATGCCTCCGGCCAGCGTCGTCTCGTTCGACAAAAAGGAAAAGAAATGTCAACCGGATGACTATGGCGGAGATGCCTCCGGCCAGCACCGTCTCGTTCGACAAAAAGGGCGTAGCACAAAAGTTGGAGGATAACAGATAAATAAATGCGACACTAATTTAAATGCAACATGGCAGGTGAGATGCAACAAACAATTTAAACAGTCACGCAATTATTCAGAGTTCGACCGAGCTTGAGATCGGGTTAACGGCTTGCCTTCGGGTTCGGGAACAACTTCTACTCCGTCGGTGGGGTTGGAATCTATCCAAAGAAACACGAAATAGCGTCAAATACCCTCCCTAGGTCATCGAATAAATGTCAAAGGAAATAAATTCCAAAAATTTCTTTTCTGGTCCCAATAGAAAGGCAATTTCAAAACAAAGCCAGCAAAATTGGTTTCATGTTTTTCTGAGCATTTTTGAGAGAGATATAGCCTTCCAAAGTTTGGCCAAAAATCTGCCTATTTTTACAGAAAAAAATAAACAGATAAACCAAAACAGAAAACGATTCGAAAAGTTTAAAATCCTGACAACGGGTCCCACCGGTCAGTTACAGAGGCCGAAACGTTTTCTTTCTTTTTTTTGAACGCGGGAAACAGAGAGCTGGGTCGCCGGCTCCGGCGAGCTTACCGGCGGCGGTCTGCGGCGGCTGGGGCGAGGGAGGGGGTGGAAGAGGAAGTAGAGCGGCTCAGGGAGAGGTGGCACAGCCCGTCCGCGAGTTCACGGTCCACGGCGAGCGTGCACAGCACCAGGGCTTCTTCTCTGGCGGGGGTGGCTTCGGGTCGATGACGAACTCGTCGATTTCGGCCACCAACTACCCCGGCGAGCACGGCATCGGCATCGTGGTGATTAGGGGAGGCTCTGGGTGGTTTTAATCGACGAACGGAGCCCCTCTGGCGAAGAATTTGTCCACGGCTAGTGACGGCTAGGGCAAATTGGTCGCCGGAGTTGCGGTGCTCGTCGAGCTACGATTGGAGCAGGGGAGGGTCGTGGGGAGGCTAGGAGGTGGATGAGGTGCTCTGGAGGTCGAGGGGTGGCCTTCATATACCCGTCCCGAGAGGTGGCCGCCGTTAATGCCACGGCGAGGTGTCGCCCGTGGCGTGGTACCCAACTGGGCGGTGCGTCGCGAGACCGGTGGCACAGGAACGCACGCGGCACAGGGGGTGTGGTGGTGGATAGGCACGGGGGCGGCGGAGATGCTGACGAGAGGGCCCCAGCGGCGCTGTTCTGGACGGTGCGTCGGGTAGCGCTTTGGCGCATGCGGCGGCCGCCGTGCCGGGCTCCTCCGGCGACGCGTGGTGCAGGGGAGGTGGAGAGGGAGGTGGGGAGTGCGGGAGGCAGGCTGGGGCGCGAGGGGGCGTGGTTCTCCGGCGACCAAAGTCGGGCGGCGCCCACGGCCAGGTCCATGCCGGCGGTGACCATCGTCTTGGGCATGCCAGGAGCGGCATCGGCATCGATGTCTCAATTCCCTGATCCAAATGGGATGGGGTTTGCGTCACTGTGCGCCAAATTTCAAGATCTACAACTTTGCTGATCAAGCTTTTTGCAAATTCGAAAGTTGGTCCGACCAAAAATTCTGAAAAACAGCACTGGTCAAAAAGGGAACTTTTATTTTGGGCAAGCAAAACATCTTTGGTTGGGCTAGGATTTTTCCCAGAGGTGTATACACACCTAGTGCTGGTGTCTAGGTATTCCCCTCCCTTTACAAAAATCATTTGACTGGTTTTTTGAAAATCTCTAAGTTTTGGGCAGGAACTTGCATAGTGAAAAGGTCAAACATTTTCTTAACAATGCATCAAATATTTTTGCATAAATGGGTTGCATATGACCTAGGGATCATTCCCTAATTTTTGCAGAATTTTTGAAGACATAGAAATAGGGGTTCCTTTGGAAGGCCAAATAAATGGCAAATTTTTAAAAGGGAAAAGTGATTCTCTCAAATCAAATATTGACCAAGGTCAAAATCATAAACACAAGTACCAAGTGGGAGGGAAATGGAAGGCACAAGATCCCACTTGATATATCAGATTTGCAAGGTTTAGGATTTAAAAATGATTTTCCTAAGGTTTAAATCCAAATGCAATTTAAATAAATAGAATAAAGCATTTTGGAAAAATTTAAAAAGGCCAAAAATCCAGGGTGTTACAAACCTTCCCCCCTTAAGATGAATCTCGTCCTCGAGATTCCTGTTGCTCGCTGAACAGATACAGATACTCGGTCCTTAGCAAATCTTCACGTTCCCAGGTTGCCTCTTCCGCTGTGTGTCTGTCCCACTGTACCTTGTAAAACCTGGTGACCTTGCTGCGGGTGCGGCGTTCGGACTCATCCAAGATTCTGACGGGGTGCTCCTCGTATGTTAGTTCGCTGCTCAACTCCAGTTCCTTATAATCAGCCTGCTTGGTTGGGGGTGAGACGCACTTCCTTAGTTGGGACACGTGGAAAACGTCGTGCACTCCAATCAACTCCTCGGGTAGTTCCAGTTGGTAGGCTACTGATCCCTTCCTTGCCAAAACTTTGAAAGGTCCGATAAATCTCGGGGCCAGCTTTCCTTTCATGTGGAACCTTTTCAGGCCCTTGAGGGGTGTTACCCGAAGATAGACGTAGTCGTTTTCTTCGAAATGAATCTGACGGTGTCGTCGGTCGTAATAACTCTTCTGGCGGGACTGAGCTACCTTGAGCCGGTCTCGAATCAGATGTACTTGCTTTTCGGCTTCCAACAGAACATCGGGCCCAAAGATCTTGCAGTCTCCAACTTCGGACCAGTTTAGTGGGGTCCGACACTTTCTTCCGTACAGTGCTTCAAAGGGTGACATTTTCAGGCTGCCTTGGTAGCTGTTGTTGTATGAGAACTCCGCATAGGGCAAATTGTCTTCCCAACCTGCTCCATAGGCGAGCACACAAGAGCGGAGCATGTCTTTGAGTTTTGTGTGAAGGGAGTTTTTAAGTTCCAAAGGAGAGGAATATGAAGAAATCGAGGATGGATCAGAGCTCAAGTTTGGGGATGCCCCCATGGCACCCCCTCTGAATATCAAGAACTATCAAGAGTCAAAGCTTGGGGATGCCCAAGGCATCCCCTCATCTTCATCGACTATCATAAGGTCGTCTTCGTTGAACTTCGTTTTTATCACTTTACATATTATGTGCTATGCTTGGAGCATCTTTTTAATTTCAGTTTTGTTAGTTTGTTTGCTAGTCATATCTTTGTTGGATCCTAGCTTTATTTGTGTGGGAGAGAGACACGCTCCGCTTTTTCGTTTGAATACTCCTTTGCTTCACTTATATCTTTTTGAGTATTCTTAGTTACTGTCTGTTTTCTAGTAAGCTCTCTCTTTTAGCTTTTATCTTGTTTAGAGCTGCTTGTTGTTAAGTTAAACTCTCTTGTTCTTCACTTATACTTGTTGGAGAGTTGTTGTTGAAAAATTGCTTGAATTGTCAATGCGACAAAATGTTGTTTGTGTGATGATAGAATAACATGAAAAGCCTACATAGTTTTGTAGATCGTGGTGTGGATACTTGATGCTCCTCAATTGTTTTGAGATGTTAAGTTGAATGCTTAAACTTGCTGGTTATTTCAGTGGAATTGATTAGTAAAGAAATATGGTTGAAAGCTTGAAATTGTGTGGTTTTTCACAGTTGTTAATTCATAGTGCTAATGTTTCCATCAAAAGAATTGTTTGGTCAACAAGGGAGACGGTGTAGAGTTTTTATGGTTATGACCGGTAAATGTCTTATGTTGTTCTGTTACCGGTTATTGATAGATGTTTGCTTCAAATACCTTTTTTGCTAAGCCTAAAAATCCGTACTGAGTGTATGGTTCACTCATGCATCCAACCCCCAAAGCCAAACCTTCTTGCCAGCTGAGTCCACCATATCTACCTATGCATGGTATTTCCTACCATTCCAAGTAAATTTGTCATGTGTTATCTTTAGAAATTTCAAAATACTTCTTTTTTGTGCCTCTGTTTTTAAGCTCATGAGGGAGCAGTAGAGAGCTAGATATAACTTGTGACAAACGAGGTCATTTCCCCCCTTTCACCCGGTGTTGTTGGATTACGTCTTCACTTAAATCAACCCAAGAGCAGCTTAAGCAAAATATAAATATAACTCACGAATTCTCCTCCGCGCAATGCAAATCTGAGAAATCAGCCCAAACATTGGATAGTTGTGAAACTAAGGAGAAAGAAGAGCGTACTCGCTCTTCTAAGAACCAGCTGGTCTCACAAGTCTAAAAACCTTGCTTGTCATGAGGGACTAGATAGTTTCTCTGTTGTGAAGTCGTTGACGAAAGCATGCATACCTCAAAATCATTTTACTTCTGTTTTAAAAACCAAAAAGCTCTAGCACATGAATAATGCCTGCTTCCCTCTGCGAAGGGCCTTTCTTTTACTTTTAATGTTGAGTCAGTTTTCCCTTTTTCCTTCTATCTCCACAAAAGCAAACATCTAGCATTGACCCTAGGTATCGTTGAGTATATTACATTATGAAGATTAAACATGAATCTTTATATTGACTTTATCTATAAGTTAAGCCGTTGGAAGTTGAAGCTCTTTGCTAATGCTTTCGTTGTGTTGATTCTCAAACACTTTTGTCATGGAATTGTTATCCTTGTGAATTAGTCAAATATGTTGATCACATTGTTTTCATGTCTTTGACATACTATTTATGAAAGGTTTTGCTTGGATGATTCAACTTGTTTATTCATTGCTTTCTTGCTATCAATTATAGACAATTGTTTTGTATCTCTTCATTCACATCCTTTGATTTGCATAACTATCTTGATTAAGATTGTGTTGGTTGCATGTATCATCAAAAATTATTTGTTATCACTTACCTACTCGAGGACGAGTAGGAGTTAAGCTTGGGGATGCTGATACGTCTCAAACGTATCTATAATTTTTGAGTGATCCATGCTAGTTTTGTGATATTGTCACATGTTTTTACTGTCATTTATATCATTTTTATGCATTTTGTCGGACTAACCTATTGACAAGATGCCAAGTGCCAGTTCCCTGTTTTTGCTGTTTTTGTATTTCAGAAAATTTACTTCTAGAAATATTCTCGGAATTGGACGAAAATTTACGGAGAATTTTTACTCGACGAAAGACACCAGAAGACCAAAGGGGAGCCTGAGGGGCCACCCACAGGGCGCAGGCGGCCTCCTGCCGCGGCCCCCCTAGGACCCACGGGTGGGGCCCGCCCCTGCTCCTGGGGCACCCCCTCGGCCCCCTCCGACGCCTATAAAATCCCTAAAAACCTAAAAACGTCGAGGCGGCCATTATTTTCCAGAAACTCAACCCCGACGCGCTGTCACCGAAAACCCTAGTTCGGGGTCCAATCTGAAGCTGATCTCGGCACTCTGCCGGAGGGGAGATCGATCCCGGAGGGCTCTTCATCGCCATGCCTTCCTCCGGGATGATTTGTGAGACTCTCTCTCTTGTGCTTCATGTCTTATGATCTTGTGAGCTGCCTAACATGATCAAGATCGATTATTGTAATGCTATGTGATGTGTTTGCTGGGATCCGATGGATTATGAAGTTATGTTCAGATTGTGCATGATTCTTATATGAGTAATTTATGTTCTTGCATGCTCTCCGATGTGCGTAGTTACTTTGGCCAAGTGATTGTGTGTATCTCCAAGAGAGGGTATTTATGCTAGATAGTGGGTTCATGCCCCCTTTTGTTCCTGGGCATGAGTGACAGAAATGTCTAAGGACGAGGGTGTGCTGTTGCTACTAAGGGTAAAACAGAGGTGTTAATGTCTCTTTTGATATTAGTATTGCTTACTTCATGCACTTTACTTAATGCAATTGTTTGTTGCTTGCAACTTAATACCGTTGGGTGACAGGCTGGATAGCGATCCCACGGTGGACTTTTTAGACAAAGACGCAGTTGGACTCAACGGTCTTTGTTCCTTGTCGTGATGCCTCCATAAATATTATCATGTCCTTTTTGTCATAGCTAAATTGGGTTTGTGTCATGATCTTGTCAATTGCCTAGCTGTAATTCGTTCACCCATCACATGCATATTTTATTTACTTGAGAGACTCCACTAGTGAACCCATGGCCCCCGGTCCATATTTTTACATCGTTTACAACCTCATTTACTTGCTTTTAATTATCATTATTCCTCTGATCACTTTTCATATTTTATCTATTTCATCATACAATTAACCGCTTTGTTTTCTGCGAGACCGGAAAGATTGACAACCTTTCCGCCGTTTGGGGCAAAGTATTTTGGTTGAGTGTGTGCAGGTCCACGTCTGTTGAAGGTCAAGCGCCAGAGATCTTCAACATTCACCTCGTTGTTTATTTCAAAGTCCTACTGGTTCGATAAACCTCGGTTCATTAAACGAGGGAAAACTGCTACTAGCTGCAATTCCACCTTCGCTTGGGGCACCACCCAACTTATTTTAATACAGCTGCAGCCCTCCTGGCACACCGCCTCTCGACCCCTTCGGCCTATATCGTCCCCTCGACACGAAACGACCAAAGGAGCATAGATTTTCCCATCCACGATACGGAGCCGCCGCCACCTCGAAAATCTCCCGGATGGCTGCTCCGGAGGCTGTCTTGGCCTCCAAGGATGGGGAAATCGTCGCCATCGTCAGCACCAACACATCTCCACCACACCATCATGCTTCCCTCATCCATGTGTGAGTAATCCCCTGCTGTAGGTGAAAGATCATGGTGCCCCCCATGTGTGGTTTTGGTAATTAACGATAATCTCTATGGACTAATATTTTCATTAAGATATTCTTGTAGGTTGGGTCCATAAGAATGCTTGAACTCCATATGTTGGATTCAATGCTAAAAAAGAATATTATATGTTGATCAAGGCTAAGTGCTAGTGGATTCAAGTTGATCAACACACAAAGCTAGTGACGTACCATGAGAGATCAAATGATCTCATGGTATGGTAAGGAATTGTCAATATAGCTTTGTGAACTGATGGTGGATATTGATAAGTTGGGTGGTGCCCCAAGCAAAGGCGGAATTGTAGCTAGTAGCAGTTTTCCCTCGTTTAACGAACCGAGGTTTATCGAACAAGTAGGACTTTGAAATCAAAAACGAGTTGAATGTTGAAGATCTTTGGCGCTTAACCTTCAACAGACGTGGACCTGCACACACTCAACCAAAATACTTTTCCCCCAACGGCGGAGAGGTTGTCAATCTCTCCGGTCTCGCATAACACAAAGCGGTTAATTGTACGATGAAATAGATAAAATATGAAAAGTGACCAGAGGAGTAATGATGATTAAAAGCAAGTAAATGAGATTGAAAACAATGTAAAAAGATGGACCGGGGGCCATGGGTTCACTAGTGGAGTCTCTCAAGTAGATAAAATATGCATGTGATGGGTGAACGAATTACTGCTAGGCAATTGACAAGATCATGACACAAACCCAATTTAGCTATGAAAAAAGGACATGATAATATTTATGGAGGCATCACGACAAGGAACAAAGACCGTTGAGTCCAACTGCGTCTTTGTCTAAATAGTCCACTGTGGGATTGCTATCCAGCCTGTCTCCCAACGGTATTAAGTTGCAAGCAACAAACAATTGCATTAAGTAAAGTGCATGAAGTAAGCAATACTAATATCAAAATAGACATTAACACCGCTGTTTTACCCTTAGTAGCAACAACACACCCTCGCCCTTAGACGTTTCTGTCACTCGTGCCCAGGAATAAAAGGGGGCATAAACCCACTATCTAGCATAAATTCCCTCTCTTGGAGATACACACAATCACTAGGCCAAAGTAACTACGCACATCGGAGAGCATGCAAGAACATAAATTACTCATATAAGAATCATGCACAATCTGAACATAACTTCATAATCCATCGGATCCCAGCAAACACATCACATAGCATTACAATAATCGATCTTGATCATGTTAGGCAGCCCACAAGATCATAAGACATGAAGCACAAGAGAGAGAGACTACCAACTAGCTACTGCCATGGACCCGTAGTCCAAGGTGAGACTACTCACAAATCATCCCGGAGGAAGGCATAGCGATGAAGAGCCCTCCGGGATCGATCTCCCCTCCGGCAGAGTGCCGGGATCAGCTTCAGATTGGACCCCGAACTAGGGTTTTTGGTGACGGCACGTCAGGGTCGAGTTTCTGGAAAATAATGGTTGCCCCGACGTTTTTAGGTTAATTGTGATTTTATAGGAGTCGGAGGGGGCCGAGGAGGTGCCCACAGGGCAGGGGCGGGCCCCACCCGCGGGTCCCCCAGGCCACGGCATCTACCCGCGTGTGCCCTATGGGTTGCCTCCGAGGCTGCCCTTCGGACTCCGTCTTCGTCTTGGCGTAAAAATAATCCCCGTAAATTTTCGTCCAATTCCGAGAATATTTACAGAAGTAAATTTCTGAAACAAAAAGACAGCAAAAACAGGGAACTGGCACTGGGCATCTTGTCAATAGGTTAGTCCGAAAAAATGCATAAAAATGATATAAATAACAGTAAAAACATGTGACAATATCACAAAACTAGCATGGATCACTCAAAAATTATAGATACGTTTGAGACGTATCAGCATCCCCAAGCTTAACTCCTACTTGTCCTTGAGTAGGTAAGTGATAACAAATAATTTTTGATGAGACATGCTACCAACACAATCTTGATCAAGATAGTAATGCAAAGCACATGAAGTGAATAAGGTGATCCAAAACAATTGTGTATAGTTGACATTAAGCAAACAATGATTAACAAACGCTAGCTAACAAATGCTAGAAACTTTTCATGAATAAGTGCGTTGGAGACATGGAACCATACATAAGGTTTAGAAAGAAGAATTGCGAATTATGTCTCCAATGTAAAGTATCAATCATTCTTCAAAGCATCTAATTAGTCATTCATGAAAATAGCCAAGCTCAAGTCAGGTGTCCTAATCCATCTACTTCATAAATCAACTGTTTCGAAGTCTACTCAACTAGTGCAAGTAAGAAGTGGCTTTGGCACCATGATGTTATGGCAAAGAGAACAATAATGGAGGTTTGGAAGGTAAAAAAGAAAGGCTCAAACAGTGGAGGAGGTAACCACAAGACAGAAGGAAGTCCTGTAGTTGACACTGTATGAGGAGTAGTGATTGCCATGCAACGGATGCACATAGAGCTATAAGTGTATGAAAGCTCTCAAATGGAACTAGTGGGGGTGCATCCAACTTGCTTGCTCATGAAGACCTAGAGCTCACTTGAGGAGGCTCATCCTTGGAATATACAAGCCAAGTTCTATAACGTTAATTCCCCACATAGTTATAGAAATGAAACATGAAAACTCTCTATAATAAAGTGTAGGTGCTACTAGCACAAGTGTGGAATAACGGATAGTAGTGTTGCCCCCTCTCTATTTTATATTTCTCTACTTTTTTTTTAATTGTGGCCTCTGTGGATCTTTTAAATTTTCTCTCATTGGTCTCTTTTGGACTCTTTAATGTGGCCACTTTGGACTCTTTTCAATATGCTCACAGGTAGGGGCAACACTCTATTTTTACAAGATGATCATCACAATTTTGGTACTCATAACTCATAAGACTAATACATGATGTATAAAAGAAGATATGCATGATCGAGCATAGTGTGGAAAAAATGTAGAACATGTGGCAAGCCACGCTGCACACTAACTCAAATGATCAAGCAAACTATATAGCAACGAAGAACGGCATCAAGTCATAATGTAATGATGGATGTTGCATGGCAATGTATCTCGGAACGGCTATGGAAATGACGTGGTAGGTAGGTATGGTGGCTGTTTTGAGGAAGATAGTTGGCTTATATGTAGGAGAACGGGATGAAGTTCTCCCACGGAGTTGGATGTACTCGCGAATTATGCACCAATCTCAATGTGAGAGAGGGCATTGCGCAGCACCGAAGAGGCTAGCAAAATATGGAAGTGGAAGTGCCAAAAACCAAAGCTGTAGCGATCCTACCCCTTTAAAATAGGCCAAGATCCCTGTGTTATTGTGCTAGTCCCTGGATCGAATAGCTAGCACCACAGTTTAAGATGAAGTATCATACATTGCATCAAAAATTCTATTACAATGTATGATCCAGAAAATTAAACAATACAAGTTGCATAGCCAAAGGCTAGCATAATACAAAGTTTAGCAGCGAAAAACATAAAATAGCATGGAGCATCATCATCTTCATGTGCCACAGGCAGACATGTTGGTTGCAGACTCGAAACCCATATTCGTTCCTTACTCGTCGTCGGAACAACCAGCAACAGTAAAAGCGTTGCAGCCAAAAATTGGTCAGAACCATTGGAATGGATCTGGCAAGTGATACTTGTGGACTCATAAAGCCAAACTCCTATTAGCTATATGCATATTTGTCTAGTGGAGTTCAAGGCTATTTTGCATAAAGCCAACTTTATCCTATCTCTTCAAAACATTTCTTCAACATCTAAAAATGAGACAAGTATGGCATGAAAACCATTGTCTCTTCTACTCTTGTTCAGACTTCAAATTTTACTTGAGAAATTGGAATGTTGAGATCCTCCATTGACATCCTTGTTCAGCTGCTCAGAATTGTCCGTAACCGGGGACACGGCTATGATCATAGATTTACACTCTCGAGAGGTTGTGCATGTTCACCACGAGACTCAATCAACCCATTCTGTCCTTGACCCTCATGTAGTGAAAAGGAAAGGAGAAGATTGAGACGAGACCTTTGGGAAATGTTCCCCGGTTCTTCTGGGCAGACCCATACAAGACAACATCCACTGAGAACTGCCAGAATCGGGGCCTATAACTTACTTAGTCAAGGCAGAGCCATAATACCAAGTGGCTGCACTGGAAGCAATCTTCACATGGAGTAACTTCAAATCTCTTTGTTCCCGGGTGGCCATCCACAAGTGCACATACTCAGGTAACCATGGAATTGGCCCTGAGCAGCCACTCAACTTCGCCTCCAATAGAGCAAACCAATTCCACCCAGGTGTTTGTTTAACTTAGTAGAATTAACTTTTCATAGTAAAACACATAGCATAGCATTTCAATACTTCTACTAAGATATTTTATAGGCACTAGACACTTAGGATTATTTGGGGTAGTACTAAACAGGTCTAGCATAGCATAGTGATAAAACCTGACATGCAATTCTACTTAGAAAAAGTAAACTACAATGCATATCAAAATACTTAGGAAATTTATGCAGTGAGCATCACTTGCCTTTGAAAACGTGTTGTTGCTCACACACTCTCTTCAACGTATCTTGGAGCACTCCGTTCACTCTAAAAAAATATAAACAAACAACAATAAATAACAACCCAACAAACAATAAAACAAACACAACATTAATCATGGACAACAATAAAACAACAAGGTTGATGGTCCAAGTTCATCACATAATTCAATATGCAAAAAGAATTATTATGATGAGGTCTAGGTTGGTAAAGGTCCAAGGTTTGCAAAACAAGTCACTAAAGGACTTTAAACCAATTTCAACATTTTCATGATGAAATGGTTCAACTAAAATGGGTTTTGGGTCTATTGGATAGAGAACTTAATTTTTAAAACATTTTCCCAAAAGAAACAAATAAAACAATAAAAAAACATTTTAACACTCCCAAAATAGCATACACACAAATTTAAATAAATGATGACCCAAAACATTTTATAAAATCTTAGGAAACATCCTATTGGACATAGGACAACTATACAAAACTAATCCAATTGGGTTTACTAAAAAATCTATTTTTAAACTAAAGTTATGCCAAAATTACTCAAAATACACATTTGAAATTTGAATAATTTAAACTAGGGCAAACTGAAAACTAGTAGGTCTAAAATAGTCTACAGATCCCGAGGTTTTCAAAAAGGTAAAATTTACTAAATTCGGCCAAACCAATAAAAAGTTATGAAGGTTCAAAGTTGCAGGGGTTTTTCTGCAAAACTGTCATTTAATTCTAATTCGGAAAAACACATAAAATCACTGGCTGACTCGGATCTGACTGGGCTGCTGACTAGGAATGACGTGGCGCTAACTGTGCAGCTGACGAGGCTGCCACGCGGCGCAACGTTACTGGCCGGTACCATTTCATTTACAGGTTCTAATCCCAGCCGTTGGATCGGGATCGGGTGGTCTCAGATCTAGGGTTTACCCTGGCGGCGCAGTTGGTCACCGGAGTTGGTCGGGGAAGGCGGCGGCGGCTCGGGCGTCGAGGGCGAAGGCGCTCCGATGGTCCCTAGCCCTGGTGAAGACGACGACGACGTTCAGCACGAGGTGGCGAAGCGGATGGCGAGGCGGTGCAGTCGACGGCGTCCTGGAATGGCGGCCGGAGGCGACCGAAGGTGCGGCGGCAGACGAGGCATTCGGGTCGAGGACGAAGACGTCGATTGGCTGCACGGTAAAATCGTAGGAGGGGTCAAGTAGGTGTGCCGGTGCAAGGGAAGGAGATTGGCGCGGAAAGTAGGCTCGGGGTGGTCTCCACTCACCGGAATCGTCCTCGACACGGCGGCGGGAGGCGGAGCTCCGACGAGCAAATTCGTCGGCCTGGCGGCGTGAAACGGAGGGGGACGAGGGAAGAGAGGGGGTCTAGGGCTTTAAAGGGGTAGGGTTAGGGTGGCCAGATACGCACGGAGGGAGGAGATCGCGGCGAGGTAGTCACGGCCGGAAAAATCGGTCGGGACGTTAGGGAAGGTGACATCATCAAGGGTCCCACTATCAGGTATTTTTCTTTTTCCTTTTTCTTTTTCTGTTTTCTTTTATAACTTTTGAAATAATGCTCCAAAACAAGTGAAATAAATTTGTAAAAAAATTGTAAAATTCAAAATAATCATTTGGGATATTTGGCAACTTTTTCCAAAATATTTTATTTTTAATAAAATCAATTATGGTATATTTGCATAATTGACGACCTTTATGTCAAAATAACAAATAGGCTTTTATAAAATCCTTTTGAACTCAAATAAAATCCTGAAAATAGTATGAGTAATATCATTTAAAATGATAGACTCCAACAAATATTTTGGGACAAAACACTTTATTTAAGTAGAGTTTGATAAATCCTTTTAAATACAAATACCCATTTAATTATGGGCTTTGTCAAAATATGAAAAACTTTGCAGAAAAGGTTTTTAGGATTTTATAGAAATCCAAATTAAGTATTTTATTTCCAAATCTTTAAAACTTGAAATTGAAGGATAAAAGAATATTTAAAATAATATCCCTTTAAGAAAATCAAAGTAATCTTCAAAGATGGTTTTTCTTGATTTTGGAGACTTTATCTATTTAATAATAAAAGTTTTAAATTTTTGTGATTTTTAAAACATTCCAAAATTTGGGATGTTACAAACCTACCACCCTTAAAAGGAATCTCGTCCCGAGATTCGAAGAGGCTAGAAAGAAAGATAGGTTTGGGATCTCTGGGTTTAGTCAAAGGGGTGGGCTACCACCCTTAAAAGAAACTTTTGTGGGCAGTCTTGAACTCTGGCTTTGGACTAGGGTCATATGGAAATTTGTGGATCCTTGTATCATAGGATTTAATTCCAATAGGTGGGTGTCTCCTCATGTAGCTTCGTATACTGTAGGGTCACTCGTTGGGTCTATCAAAAGTCCAAGATGAGAGAGTTTCACAACATCTTGTCATCCCTCTCTGATTTGTCATTGGCATGTTGTTTCTCCTGGTTCACTTTCTTCAGTGCAAGCGCTACACCATTTCTAACGGAACTCTCATGGTTGGTCAACACTTCCATTTGTAGGATTTCTTCTTCTTCACAAGAGCTGGGGTTTTAATCTCACCGTATAGCTTACGTTTCGGCAAGAATTGCCTTACATAGGGTTATAGTATTCCAGTGGCTCAGGTTCATCGTCGGCTCTCTAATAGGTTTGTCACTCAGATTTACCATTCCTCGTAGCAAGAGCGAATGATATGAGTATTCGCCATGGGGGCCAGTCCATGTCGCACTCACTCATTACCTTGTACTTGGTTTGGTGAATCTCGTAGGCTAACACTCGGTCGATCTCACTTGTCCGACAGAGAGTTTCCAATCTGTAAGACATACCTGAGCTAATCTATCGATACTTCAAAACTATTGGGTTGCGAAAACTTCTATACACGCTAAATCTTCTTCTCTGAATCTTCCACTCGTGGAACAGGCTTCCACGTCATCTTAGCTCATCAGTTTCAGGCTAATGTCTCTATCCTTGACAAGTCGAGTAGTCTTCACAACAAAAATATATCTTCATAAAGTTTTGGCATAAAATACATCGGCATCACACCACTCTTACATCACAGTACTTATTCTTCCACCTAAATATAACTAGTGGCATTTATTACATCTTCAGAACGTTCCCATTGACTCTGGTCCTTCTTCTTGGCTAAACTCCTCATGAAAACTCAGTTGGTTTCTTTGCTTCTTGATTTAAACTGATATCTGATCCGCTTCTTTTCTGGTGTGGTGAGTGTGACAGCTTTACTAGCATGATCTATTTGACCTTCATACTTGGACATCCAGTCCGTGCCTATGATTATATCCAAGCTTTGCAAGTCTAGCACAAACAACTCGCTTGGAAATTTGTGTGTCTCAATTTCCAAGGTCATGTTCTGGCATACCGCGTTTGCAGGCCTCTTCCCTTCTATAGAGCTCACTCTGATGGGTCTTCTAAGTCCTCGATTGGGTATCTTATTTCTACTCACAAAGTCTTTTGATATGAATGAATGTGTTGCTTCAGTATCAAAAAGTACCAATGCAGGATAGGAGTTGATCAACAATCCTTCAATCACTGGGACTGGTTTCTTGAGAACTCTCTCCATGTTTATGGAAAACACATGTCCCTTTCGGAACTGAATTGGCTTGGTCCCATTACTAATCTTCTTTTCCGGACAGCTTCTAGAATAGTGTCCCATTTTCTTGCATTTGAAACACTCCACCTGACTGAAGTCCTTCCTATTTGATTTGGGGTCGGGATTCTGACTACTATTTTCTCCCATAATGTACTCATCTCCAAGGTCATAAACCTCTTCAGTATGGGCGGGGCTATGGTGGTCATGGTTGATTTGTTGGTCATTCACTCCCTGAAGGTCGTGTTCATCAATACCCTGACAATGGTGGTTATTGTCTTCATGATGGTATAACTCAAACTGAACATGTTCGTCATGTGAAGTGCACCATTCCTGCTGTGGTTCTGAGTGATGCTTTTCCAATTCAAGCTTTCGCTTCTTGGTTGCAACTTGCTTCAGTTTGTTCTCCAAGACTATGGCTTGGTCAACTAGTGACTGGTAGTCAGGAGTATAGGCAACTGTCAATAGAATGGATAGTTTGTCATTCAAACCATTTAGGAACCTTTCTTTCCTCTTAGTATCTGTATCAACATCATCCGGTGCGTAGCGCGCCAGATTATTGAACTCGTTCATGTACTCTATAATATTTCGGTCGTCTTGTCGGAGCTCGTAAAATTCTTCCCTCTTCAGTTTCATCACTCCAGATGAAATATGTGCATCATGGAATCCTTCTTGAAACATATCCCATGTCATCTCTTCAATGGTGATGTGTGATCTGGTAGCTATCCCACCAGTCTGCTGCAGGTCCTTCTAGTAGATGTGCCGCAAATCTAACCTTCTCAGCATCTGTGCATCCAATGGTCACCAAATCTTTATTCACTGAACGAAGCCAATCATCAGCCAAAATAGGTTCTGCAGTTCTTGAAAACTTTTCTGGTCGAAGCTTTAAGAATCTGATCAGCATATCCACTTGAGGAGGAGGTGGTGCTGGAATGTTCTTGTTGTCTTCTTGGTTTTGGGTCACTAACTGACTCAACTGTTTCTGTGCATCTAGTAACTGTTGTAGTGTGGGCATCACAGGGTTGTTGGATTTTGGCTTGGACATCTGTTTAGTTTAGCATGGATGAGTAGAGATAGAAAGAATCTAGAGGAAGTTCTACCCCTAACCAGCAGATCAAGGCAATTCATCTTACAAACAACATCTAGCAAGCATCAAGCAACAAGGTTCTCACACAAACGAACAACCTAGTATTGCCATACTCACTAAGTATGATCAATATACTATCACGTTATCGTTGTTCTAGCAAGGTGACTGCGGTGACCCCGCACACCACTTCATATTGTAGTGTACAAGTCGTTGACATAACATCCACGGAAGGACTCATCCGTAAATATTACATCCCTCAGAGTAGTACAACAGAAACATTGCGGGTCCACTTTATTACACACTGCTAAAGATTACAAGCCAGAAATGTACAAAAGCTTCAACGTCTTCCTCCGACATGGGAGGAATTTCAACTACAGTACGGTTGACTGAGGTCAACTTATTAACGATAGAAAGAAGCAAACTAAGAACCATTGGCTCAACAATCTAAGTAGTACTAGTCTAGAATTGCTCGGCCCTGCCCTAAGATAGGATACTAAGTCTCGGGCTCATCATCATCACCTCCATAAGCAATCAGGTAGTCGACGCCTTCCACCCCTCCGGATAGATCAGGTTCCTCGTAGTACACCTCGTCCTCATGGTAAGCTCCATAACTCTCCTTGATTGCCTCCTCAAAGTCTAAGCATGGGGTCAAAAGGAAAGGATGAGCAACAGCGTTACTCAGCAAGTTCTGATTATATATAGATAAGGTGTATCATGCACTAGTTACTGCCAAAACCTCGGGTCTTTGGCATAGATGCAAGTTTTTGTAAACATTTCTTCAAAAGATTGATTTTATTCTGAAAACTATGTCCACAGTCTCCACCGGTCTTGTGAATCCAAATGGGACTCCATTCCGGCCTCGATCTCGTAGTTCCATACCGGGAACACGGTTGTGAAATCACAAATTTGTTGTTTGACTCTGCAGAGTTGCATCACTTTACCCAACAGTTGCCTGGCCTTATATATGCTCTCTTTACACTCCATGAGTGTTATAGCCAAGACTCAGGACATCCAGTCATGTGGAGCTTCTCCCAAATCAACACATATCCGCCCATTTGTGATGCGGTAGGGGAATCATGTTCCATGCATACCCAACACCCCTCCCAAGCTTCCCCACCAATTACCCGTCGGGTAGGAAGAGCACGCGCTTCCACGCTGTTGGCCGCCGCAACGACCCAACCCGGTGTAGGCCTGCCGAGGATATGCGGATGAGAAAAGAAGCCTCTGACTGACCCCGCCCATACAAAGTCCGTTGGTTGATGCTTTTACTACGGCGAAAGGATCACTGGAACAGGGGTTATTAGTTCCTAAGGATATATACCTTCCCATACGATGGAACACCGTACCTATTCATCTTACCATTGTTCCATCGCCAACCAATAGTATATACCACATCATTCAAAAATACTTTTTCTTTTTGATGCAAGTGAAAGGAACGTATAGGTAACTTTGCAAGTACTTTGATAAAAATACATCAAACGGTATGCAAGAATGAACTTGCCTTGAGACTGACAAGTAGGGCAGTCTAAAGCTTCCGGCGATTCGTAAACCTCGTGTTCTGAAAATCAACATCATTGTCTTTATAAGACAATGTTTGAAAATCCAATTTATGCTATTATGCATAGATGAAATGATTTTTAAAGGTTTTTGGAAAATTCCCCCCTTCATATTTTAAGATGATTTTTCCCTTTTTGTGTGTTTTACCTAGGATGAGTTACGGGACAGTCATTCACAGAATGGTAATTTATTTTACTTTAAGAAAATAATTCAATTCATTTCCACTGAAGGATCCTTGAATAATAAAAACAATTCAAATCATGTCCACTTAAGGATCTTTGAATATTTTGGAAAATAATTCAAATCATTTCCACTTAAGGATCTTTGAATATTTTGGATAATAATTCAAATCATTTCCACTTAAGGATCTTTGAATATTTCACTCAAGAAATACTTTTCAATAAATCAAATAAAAATAATTTTTGAAATCCTTGCAAAATTCTGAGTTAATAACATATTTTTATTTGATTTTTAGGATTCTAATTTTGGATTTAAAATTTGTGTTAAAATTTAGATTTGATTTGAATTCAGCAATTTTTAGAAATTACAAACAAGTCCCTGGTTTACTGGTTGAACCAGGTCAACCTGTACCGGTTCGGTCGAACCGATTCAGTCCGACCCACTCTCTCCTTCCTCTCTTCTCTCTCTCTCCCTCTCTCGCTCCCGTGGTCGACACGATCCCCTTTTCGCCTCCGCCGTCGCCGACTGATTCCGGCGTGCTCCGGCCGTCTCCGTCGTCGTGCTAGGGTGCAAAAGAAAGCTCTTTCGACGCTCTCTCTTCTCCTCCCCGTCGATCTGCTTTTCCTCTTCTGGTGTGTTCGTGCGCAACCCATCCCTAGGGTTAGGGTTTCGGTGATGGCGCTGCTCCACCGTGCTTCTCCTCCTCTGAGCTACCTTGCCATGACTAGGGTTCGGCTCTGCTCTCTGGTTCTGCCTAGCTGCTCTCCTTCTTCTCCACCGACGCGTGCGTGCTGGCTCGTCCCCCGGTTGAGATCTCGGTTGCAGCGCGATTAATCGTGCTCCCGACTCTTGCTCTGCTCCGCCGCCGGTGTGGAGCTCGCCTCCGTGCTACGGTGGTGCTGGAGTGGTGTTGCTGCGGTGCGACTTCCTCCCTTGGTCCTCCGTCATGACCACACGGGCACTGCCCCGTCGTCATGCCGTTACGGCCATGGGCGCACGGTAAGGTTCCTCTTCCTCCTCTCTGCTAACTCCTCCTTCTAAACTCCTTTCTGATCTAGCTTAGCTCCTATGCTGCCCAAGATTTTCTCACTGGTACTTAGCAAAAATTCTACTGGTGCCTTATTTTGTTCTGCTTGGTTGAAAATATGTGATGCCATGATGCTTGTCTATTTATCTGAGGTGTGAGAGGTGAAGATTGGAATTAATTTTGATAATTTGTTCTGGCAAAAATGATTGGAGAAGAAAGAATTGGGCTTTGGCTTAAATTGCTGCTGTGGCTTGTGCTCTGTGCTGTGAAATGGTGTGGAAATATCTCTGTGGCTAAAGAAAATTAGCTATGCATGCTGTGATGCCTCCACTGGAGTTACACAGAAGCTGGCTAACATAATTAGTTTTTGGAAAATTCTTTTCTTATGCTTTCCTGTGCTTCTTCTAGGGACAGAGATGCTAGGCTACTGGCTTGTGTATTTAATAAAGAACAGGTGCTGCACTTCCCTCTTATCTATCCTTAGCATAATCCATGTTTAACATGGTTCTGATAAGAACAGATATTCCTCACTTCCCCTTCCATGCATGCAAACATGCTTAGCTTGGCTCTGTCATTATCAGAGTTAGCTAATTCTCTCCTTCTCTGCCTAACACTCAAAAGATCAACCTGCTGCTGCTGAGTAGCTTGGTCTTCTGGCTATACTGACAACCTGCGTCTTGTGGATAGCCTGCTCCTCCTAGCTGCTTCAAAATTTCCTAAGGTGTATAGTTCTAGCTGCAAGATTTGATGTGGCTAATGTTCTTGATGATGAACATTTTCAGAAATGTGTGTGCTGTGCTTGGCTGTGTGATGCCTTGTGAATTCGGCTGGCTACCCTATTTATAGGGTTTTTTGATGATTCTGGTGGTGACACCAGGATAATTGCATGCAATGAGTAAGCTGCTTGCAGTGGCCCTCCTCCACCTCGAATTGCTACTCTTCTGTTAAAAATGTGGAGGTTCTTATCCTCTGATGATTGAGTTTCTGTGCCATGGTATTGTTTACTCCCTTTTTGGCTTACTCCTTGATCCTATCCTTGTTCTGCCGGCTGCTGTTGTTCAATCTGGTTATGAACTGTTTCAAGTCCATCCATTTGAGTTGTGGAATGGTTTCAAATCCACTTGTGGATTACTCTCAGCTAGGATCCTTGTGCAGGGAGTTATCCCTCCACCTCACTTGGTCTTATCAAGCTCCTGTCGACTACTGCTATGCACTATGGTTATGAACTGTTTGGCATCCCTCTGCTGCCAAAGAATTGATATTTACTTGATGGATTTGGGTGGCTTCTCTGGTGGGCTAGAATTGTAACTGGGTTGTGACTGTCTTTACCTGTGGGCTGTAAGGAATAGGGTCCATTTATCAAATTAATGATAAATGTGACACCACAATTAAGAAGGTGGATTTAATTTATATATTTGGCAGAGATAATTGTTCTGTTTCCTTGTTGCCTTTGGACATCCTTTGGAGATGATCATGTATGCATGTGATAACCAGCTAGTCCCTCAGGTTGCCTAAGTTGTAAAGCTGGTTCTGCCTTTGCCCCTTTTACATGCTTAATGCATGCTGAGCATGATCAGGTTGCTTAATGTTGGATATTTGATTTGATTTTTGACTGTGATTTCCAATGTCAATTCCAATTCATGGAATTAGACACTCTGCCAAGTATTATATCAATAGCCAGTACCAATGTACTAGGCTAAAATTTCTAACCTTAACAACTCTTTTCTTTGTGAATTGTTTGCTTTTTTTTCAGGTTGAAGAATTTCAGAAGATTATCTAAAGGATTTAGTTTATAGGTTTTTCTTTTATTTTTACTTTTCAGAAGAAAATTTGTAATAGGACCTGATAACATTATTTGTAACAGATTTGTGGAACAAATCCACTTGTAAAGTTTCTTGTAATTTATTTTGTCTCAGAAGTACATATTGTAATTTATTGACATTAAAATTGTATATTGGAATTTAATTGTAAAATGTATTGGATGTTAGATATTATTGCAATTTGCAAGAAAAGTTGTTTGAGAAATGTAATGATGATTATTGAAATTTTTGTGGAGAATGAAATGTGGAATTACATGAATGTGAATTCTTAAAGTATTAATACCAAATGTATGTGTTGATTATAAACATGAATTCAAAGATTTGCGAGAGAGAATATAGATAAGATTTACAAGTGTGGATACATTTGTATTCAAATTTGAAGTTACCTAAATAAATTTTCATTAAAGTTGATAACCCAACCCATCTTTTAAAACTAGGGTTTCAAAATAGGCGACTAATGTTAGATCGAATTATCTCGACCACTAGTCCTTTTTGCATAAAAGCGCGAAAATTATTCGGATTTTTCAAGCATGCATGAATGCAAAGATGCAAACTTCCTATTTCTACCCTTTCGAAACCTATAACTGCGGGGTATTACAGTGACTAAAGTGGTGGTCTCATCTATTTCTTCATTGAATCTCTTTAAGTTCTTCTTTGACCTTCAGTATGGTGGAACTGTCTTGTGGGGAATCTTCATTCGTCTGACATCAATTGAGTTGAATCCACCAATAATGGTCATTTGAAATGGGGAAAGATGTCTTAGAAAGTGAATAGTAGATGAGAGTATAAAAAGGATAAATTGTACATATTTTATTTTCAGAAAATTGAGTAAAATTTAATTTCAATTCTAGGTCTTTTCCTAGTTCTAATCCAAACCTAGGGTTTCGAACCTACAGGCAACACAATGCTCTGATACCATCTGTAGCGATCCTGCCCTTTTAAAATAGGCCAAGATCCCTGTGTTATTGTGCTAGTCCCTGGATCGAATAGCTAGCACCACAGTTTAAGATGAAGTATCATACATTGCATCAAAAATTCTATTACAACGTATGATCCAGAAAATTAAACATTACAAGTTGCATAGCCAAAGGCTAGCATAATACAAAGTTCAGCAGCGGAAAACATAAAATAGCATGGAGCCTCATCATCCTCATGTGCCACAGGCAGACATGTTGGTTGCAGACTCGAAACCCTTATTCGTTCCTTACTCGTCGTCGGAACAACCTGCAACAGTAAAAGCGTTGCAGCCAAAAATTGGTCAGAACCATTGGAATGGATCTGGCAAGTGATACTTGTGGACTCATAAAGGCAAACTCCTATTAGCTATATGCATATTTGGCTGGTGGAGTTCAAGGCTATTTTGCATAAAGCCAACTTTATCCTATCTCTTCAAAACATTTCTTCAACATCTAAAAATGAGACAAGTATGGCATGAAAACCATTGTCTCTTCTACTCTTGTTTAGACTTCAAATTTTACTTGAGAAATTGAAATGTTGAGATCCTCCATTGACATCCTTGTTCAGCTGCTCAGAATTGTCCGTAACCGGGGACACGGCTATGATCATAGATTTACACTCTCGAGAGGTTGTGCACGTTCACCACGAGACTCAATCAACCCATTCTGTCCTTGACCCTCATGTAGTGAAAAGGAAAGGAGAAGATTGAGACGAGACCTTTGGGAAATGTTCCCCGGTTCTTCTGGGCAGACCCATACAAGACAACATCCGCTGAGAACTGCCAGAATCGGGGCCTATAACTTACTTAGTCAAGGCAGAGCCATAATACCAAGTGGCTGCACTGGAAGCAATCTTCACATGGAGTAACTTCAAATCTTGTTGTTCCTGGGTGGCCATCCACAAGTGCACATACTCAGGTAACCATGGAAATGGCCCTGAGCAGCCACTCAACTTCGCCTCCAATAGAGCAAACCAATTCCACCCAGGTGTTTGTTTAACTTAGTAGAATTAACTTTTCATAGTAAAACACATAGCATAGCATTTCAATACTTCTACTAAGATATTGTATAGGCACTAGACACTTAGGATTATTTGGTGTAGTACTAAACAGGTCTAGCATAGCATAGTGATAAAACCTGACATGCAATTCTACTTAGAAAAATTAAACTACCATGCATATCAAATACTTAGGAAATTTATGTAGTGAGCATCACTTGCCTTTGAAAACGTGTTGTTGCTCACACACTCTCTTCAACGTATCTTGGAGCACTCCGTTCACTCTAAAAAAAATATAAACAAACAACAATAAATAACAACCCAACAAACAATAAAACAAACACAACATTAATCATGGACAACAATAAAACAACAAGGATGTCCAATTGGATTTAAAAGGCAACTATACAAAACTAATCCAATTGGATTTACTAAAAAATCTATTTTTAAACTAAAGTTATGCCAAAATTACTCAAAATACACATTTGAAATTTGAATAATTTAAACTAAGGCAAACTGAAAACTAACAGGTCTAAAATAGTCTACAGATCCCGAGGTTTTTGAAAAGGTAAAATTTACTAAATTCGGCCAAACCAATAAAAAGTTATGAAGGTTCTCAGTTGCAGGGGTTATTCTACAAAACTGCCATTTAATTCTAATTCGGAAAAACACAGAAAATCACTGGCTGACTCGGATCTGACTGGGCTGCTGACTCGGCATGACGTGGCGCTAACTGTGCATGCTGACGAGGCTGCCACACGGCGCAACGTTACTGGCCGGTACCGTTTCAGTTACAGGTTCTAATCCTAGCCGTTGGATCGGGATCGGGTGGTTTCAGATCTAGGGTTTACCCTGGCGGCATAGTTGGTCACCGGAGTTGGTCGGGGATGGCGGCGGCTCGGGCGTCGAGGGCGAAGGCGCTCCGGTGGTCCCTAGCCCTGGTGAAGACGACGACGACATTCAGCACGAGACGACGAAGCGGATGGCGAGGCGGTGCAGTCGACGGCGTCCTGGAATGGCGGCCGGAGGCGACCGAAGGTGCGGCGGCGGACGGCGCGTTCGGGTCGAGGACGAAGACGTCGATTGGCTGCACGGTAAAATCGTAGGAGGGGTCAAGTAGGTGTGCCGGTGCAAGGGAAGGAGATTGGTGCGGAAAGTAGGCTCGGGGTGGTCTCCACTCACCGGAATCTTCCTCGACACGACGGCGGGAGGCGGAGCTCCGACGAGCAAATTCATCGGCCTGGCGGCGTGAAACGGAGGGGGACGAGAGGGGAAAGAGAGAGGGGGTCTAGGGCTTTAAAGGGGTAGGGTTAGGGTGGCCAGATACGCACGGAGGGAGGAGATCGCGGCGAGGTAGTCACGGCCGGAAAAATCGGTCGGGAGGTTAGGGAAGGTGACGTCATCAAGGGTCCCACTGTCAGGTATTTTTCTTTTTCCTTTTTCTTTTTTGTTTTCTTTTATAACTTTTGAAATAATGCTCCAAAACAAGTGAAATAAATTTGTAAAAAAATTATAAAATTCAAAATAATCATTTGGGATATTTGGCAACTTTTTCTAAAATATTTTATTTTTAAATAAAATCAATTATGGTATATTTACATAATTGACACCCTTATGTCAAAATAACAAATAGGCTTTTATAAAATCCTTTTGAACTCAAATAAAATCCAGAAAATAGTATGACTAATATCATTTAAAATGATATACTCCAACAAATATTTTGGGACAAAACACTTTATTTAAGTAGAGTTTGATAAATCCTTTTAAATAAAAATACCCATTTAATTATGGGCTTTGTCAAAATATGAAAAACTTTGCAGAAAAGGTTTTTAGGATTTTATAGAAATCCAAATTAAGTATTTTATTTCCAAATCTTTAAAACTTGAAATTGAAGGATAAAAGAATATTTAAAATAATATCCCTTTAAGAAAATCAAAGTAATCATCAAAGATGGGTTTTTCTTGATTTTGGAGACTTTATCTATTTAATAATAAAAGTTTTAAAATTTTGAGATTTTTAAAACATTCCAAAATTTGGGATGTTACAAAAGCTCACAATGCATTTCGTATATTGCAAACAACTAGCAGTTTCAATGTTCCACAAATGGTTAGAGACACCCCGAGAGGGATCGTGGCGGCGACGCAAGTGCCCTGTTGGCTTCCCCGACCATTGCAGTAACTACCCACTAGGGACTTATTTTCAACTTAGTAGAATTCATGACACATTAGTATTGTTGACTTAGGTTGTTTAGTTCAGAAAAGTACAGCTCCATGCTTTAATAACACCTCTCCAAGAATCAACTCTAACACCATTAACCAACACATTTTAATCATTACTTATTTTAGTGCCTCAAAACAATTGAAGAGTATCAAATTATCCACATAGTGATCTACAAGACTATGCAGGTTTTTTCTATTTCATACTACTGCCACATGCATAGCATTTTTCCGATCTAACAACTCTCCAACAAATATAAGTGAAGAACAAGAGAGTTTAACTTAACAACTAGCAGCTCTAAACAAGATAAAAGGTAAAGGCGAGAGCTTACTAGAAAACAGATAGTAGCTAAGAATACTCAAAAAGATATAAGCGAAGCACATGAGTATTCAAACGAAAAAACGGAGCCTGTCTCTCTCCCACACAAATAAATCTAGGATCCAACAAAGATATGACCAGCAAACAAACAAATAAAACTGAAAGTAAAAAGACGCTCCAAGCATAGCACATAATATGTAAAGTGATAAAAACGAAGTTCAACGCAGACGACCTTATGATAGTCGATGAAGATGAGGGGATGCCTTGGGCATCCCCAAGCTTTGACTCTTGGTATTCAAAGGGGTGCCATGGGGGCATCCCCAAGCTTGAGCTTTGATCCATCCTCGATTTCTTCATATTCCTCTCCTTTGGAACTTAAAAACTCACTTCACACAAAACTTCTCATAATTTGATTAGAGTGTTAGTGCTCATAAATTAAAACGCACATGTGTTTTTATTTAGAACTCTCGCTTTGGATCTTCTCGATTGCTTTTCTCCTTTGTGGAGATGTTTAAAATGATTTCATCATTTTGCAATCTTTTGATCCTCAATATAGTTTGATTTCCTCCTTTTCGTTAAATGGGATTGTCATCACCTTTATGGAGGAACTCATATTATATTGGCTCTCTAAATTTTTCTTCCCATTTCGGCAATCGATGCCAATGGGGGAGAAGTTTAGAGGGTTTAAGGGAATTTGGATTTTATGCTTTTGTTGCATTTGCCATGCATGCAGTTGCATCCTTGCTTGTTTGTCTTGCAAGGATGCTCTATTCGTTATATAAACCCTCTTAAAAAGGGATTGTCATCAATTACCAAAACGGGGGAGATAGAAAGTGCATGGTTGCTCCCATGCATGGTTTTGGTAATTAATGACAATCTCTATGGACTAATGTTTGCATTGAGCTATATTTATAGGTGTGTCCATTTGAGTTGCTTGATCTCCATTTGTTAGAATCAAGGTTATGGGAAGAAGTTTATGGGTTTATCAAGGCTTCGTGCGGGTTGATCAACTCTCAAGTCCAAGTGAAGAGATGTCGAAGAGATGCTTCTCCCATCTTGGTGTATGGGGGAGCAACAAGTGAATCTTCACCGAAGCGCAATCGAGGAAGGTGGTGCGTCTTGAGGAGATGAAGATCGTCTTAATCGACCTCAAGTGGATTTATGCGCAAGGCAAAGGTATAATATTGATAGGGTTTCTATTTTACCGGTCTCATATTGTTAAGTGAGAGACCGGATTATAGGATAGATAACTGTACTATCAAGAGGGGCTCTCGACCGAATATCGTGATCGTATCGCCGTAGAGAGCACAAACCTTTGCATCCATGCAATCATCTTTATTGGTTCTTATTTGTCCCTTATCGTGGTGTGGTCTTGGTGCTTGTCGTGCTTGTCATGACAAAGCCAAGTTCACCGAAAACGGTTTTCATATGCGTCTTCTATTGCGGTTTCGGTATTGGAGATTTTGCTGGTTCATCCGTGCGGGAGATTTATCTCTTTCATTTCCTTGCAAAATCTCTATTACTTGTTTGCCATTTTCAAAGGTACATTTGTCGTCCTCTTTCCAACAAAATTGGTTTTATTTTATCCGCACTTCATTTGCAAAAGATTCGGCATTTCCGGTTTGCGAAAAAGAGTTTTTAACTTTCCCCATTTGTTTTTATAATATTTTCTTGGACCATGATGTTTCTCTGCATAATCTTGTTGTGCTCGTTGTGACGATTCCAACAAGTCCAAGATTATCGAAAACGGAGTTTGTGGGTGAAAGTTATTACATTTCCGATTTGCAAATGGGAGCATTTACCTTTCCCCATTTATTTTTATATTATATTCTTGGACTATGATGTTTCTCTGCTTATTCTTGTAGTGCTCGTTGTGACGATTCCAACGAGTCCAAGAATATAGAAAACGGAGTTGGTATGTGGGAGATATTGCAGTTCTTTTTCGGAAAGTTTTTTAGACAGATAAAAAAAGGGAGAGGGAGCCAGGCCGGCCTCAGGCCGGTGCGAGGCCGGCAGGCTCGGGCTGTGTCCCGGCCCACCCGCATCTGCCTTGCCAGCCCAGGCCGGGAGCAGGCCGGCCCACCCGGGTGCTCTACCGGCCCAGGCCGGGGTTGGCAGGCCGGGCTCCCTGCACTCTTTCGCTGCTTCTTCGATGATTCCTTCGCTGGGAACGATTCCCTGCCGGCCTGGCCGGCGTGCAGGCCGGCCCCAGGCTAGGCAGTCTGCACTGCGTTTTTTTCCTCTTTTGGCCCCCAACAGCTCTATTTTTGGGGGCACTATAAAAAGGGCTTCTTCCCCAAATTTCGAGCTGAGCCCATTTTCTCTCTCCCCACCATTGTTGCAACATTTTGAGAGCTCGATTCCTCCACTTCCCTCCGATGATTCTTGCCCAAATTTAGGGAAACAAGAGAGGAGATCTAGATCCACTACTCCACCAAACAAAATCTCCTCTAAGTGAGGGAATCTCGTTGGATCTAGATTTTGGAGTTCTTGGTGTTTCTCCTCCGTTCTTCCTCCTAAATCCCTCCATAGCATTAGTTGCTTTGGTTGGATTTTGGGGTGAGCGATTTGACCACTTGGTGTGATCTTCCCCTTTTGCATTTGTTGCATCGGGTTGTGCTCCCCACGGTGATTCGTGGGATTGAAGGTTGGGAGCTTGTTACTCTTGGATCTTTGGACCCTAGACGGTGGTGCCATGAAGACTTCGTCTTGTGAAGCTTCGGCACAGATTTTGGGAGCCCCCAATTTAGTTGTGGGTGTGTGCCCCAAGCAAGTTGTAAAAGGGCTCCGGAATCCGCCCCGAAGGATTCCGATAGTGGAAGGTGAACCAAACCTTTGGGTGCGGTTCATCGGAGAATAGGGTGAGGACTTTGTGGCATCTTGAGTAGGCCTCTTGTGGCGAGCTCACACCCCTCCAACGAGACGTACTCCCTTAACAAGGAGGAACTCGGGAATAAATCTTCGTCTCCGCGTGCCTCGGTTATTTCTATACCCGAGCTTTTACTTATGCACTTTACATTGTGATAGCCTTCGTGCTTGAAGTTTATATCTAGCTATCACCTTGTTGCTTGCCTTGTTTAGCATAAGTTGTTGGTGCACTTTAGGTAAACCTAGAATTTTAGGTTGTCGGCTTGTTAATTTAAACACCTAGTTTTATTCCGCAATTATCAAGCCCCTAAATAGAAAAAGTTTTAATCGCCTATTCACCCCCCTCTAGGTGACATCCGGGCATAGCTTGTTCTTTCAATTGGTATCAGAGCCTCGTCTCTCTTGTTTGGCTTTACCGCCTAGAGAGTAAAGATGTCGTCTAGGGATTTAGTGCACAATTCCTTGTTTAGATTTAATGGCACAAATTTTAATGTTTGGAAAACTCATATGCTTAATCACTTACGGGTCTTGGACACCAATATTGAGCGTATCTTAGAAATAGGTTTTTCTCCTCCAAAGGATTACGAAAGTACGACTTTAGAGGATGAGAAAAAGTTATATCTAGATGCTCTAGCTTCTAATGAGTTTTGCAAATTTGTGAGTGTTGTAGTTTTCGAGTCAATCTTGCCTCTACGGAATTCTCATGAGCTTTGGACCAAGCTTCAAGAAAAATATGGAGTGTCCAACTCTATTAAGGATGATTGTTCTCCCTCCACCTCCGGCCGTGACGAGCTCTCGTCTTCATCTACTTCACCAAAATGTGGTAAGCCACAAACTAATGTGATGGTGAGTAGTGATAGGTTTTGCAATATTGATAGTGAGCTCTTCTTTGATGGTCTTTTATCTCTATCTTGTTGCAATGCCTCATCTTTGGACCAAAACACATATAGCACTATAAATGTCATACATGCTAGTGTTGATAGTCCTTGCATATCATCCAAAAATTGCTTAGATAAATCTAATGATGATATGCTTGCTTTATCTTGTTCCAATGATAAAAATGCTTGTGTTCCCTCTAACTCTTGCATGAATATTAATGTAGAGGAAACCCAATTAATTGTGGAACAAGATTTGAACTTGAGTAGTTCAAAAATTAATTATTCTTCTTCATCCATCACTCATTGCCTTATGGCTAAATCTTCTTCTAGCAATGATAATAATAATGATGATGATAATAATGATGAAGAAGATGATATGGAAAAGGTTAATGCTATGCTTAAAAATAAAGGTCTAATGATTCTTAAAGCCCTTCCTAGCAATAAAAGTGCCCAAGCTAACCTCTTTGAAATCATGAGCACTCTTATTGAGCGTGGGGAAACTATTGAGGCCTTGGAAGCAAGCCTTGAAGAAAAGGGTAAGATCGAAAGAGATGATGCTATGGAGAAAGCATCGTTAGAAGATGCTCTTGAGGAAGAGCAAGAGACTCGTGCTTCTCTTGAGGAGAAACTAGATTCTATCGAGGAGTCTCATAATGAAATAATTGCTATAATCATTAAAGAACGTGATCATGCTCATGCAAAATATAAAATGTTTAAAATGGAAAATGCTAGATTAAATAATGAGCTTGATAAGATTTCTTCTTCTATTCCTAAAGTTAATGATGCATGTGCTACTAACTCTATTTCTTGTGAAGCATCTACTTTGAAGGAGAATGTTGAGCTAAGGGTCAACTTGAGTTGCTAACTAGCAAGTATAGGGTGTTAGAAGAAAGTCATAAAAAGCTATCTAGCTCTAATGATGATCTTCTAGCATCCTATGCTAGTCTAAAGTTAGCTCATGAGGCAATCACTACCAAGGTAAAATCTTGTGAGCCTCATGTGGATAATAGCACAACTTCAACTAAAAATGCTAAAATGCCATGTGCTAGTCCTAGTAGTTCATCCACTAAAAATATTGGTACATCTTGTGATGAATTACTTGCGTTGCCTTGTTGTCATAACAATGAAGCCTCTACTTCCTCTAGTGCATTTGTTGCCACTAACCATGTAGAGGAAATAAAAGACCTCAAGGCCCAAGTCACTTCTTTGAAGAATGACTTGGAAAAGCGTCATGAAGGGAAGCGTGCACTTGACAACATGTTGAGTGTGCAACAATCCCCTAATGACAAGAGTGGACTTGGATTCAACTCCAACAACAAGAACAAGTCCAAGGTTGAGAAGAATAAGAAGGGCCAAGTTCAAATCAAGAATCCGGCCAACATCATTTGCTTCAAGTGCAAGCTAGAAGGGCACCATGTTCGTGATTGCCCAATGAAGAAGAAGCCTCTTAGTGAGAAGCAACTAGGGAAGCGGCCTCTTGTTCAATCTCGTGCTCAACCACGAGTTGAACAACGGCCACCTCCTAAGAAGACTCAAACCAACGCTCCTCAAGTTGAGGAGCCTATTAAGAAGAAGAAGAAGAGTCGATGTTGCTACCTTTGCCGTGGCAAGGGTCATTTTGCGTCTTCATGCACTAACGGTACCTCATCCTCTCCTATCATAATTGATGATGCATATTCTCTTAGGAAGGATAGAGTTGGCAATGTGTTTGCCAAGTATGTGGGAGCTCAAAGTGGGGTCAAGAAATGCACCATTTGGGTTCCCAAACCTATTGTGACTAACCTCTTAGGACCCAACGTGGTTGGGGACCAACAAGCTTCAACTTGATCAATAGGTGATTATGGAGGACATTTGTGACTTGGCTATTATTTGAAGAATTAAGGGATCTTCATGGTTTTATCTCTCAAGCCAATTCAATTGGATTACCACATACCAATCTCATATCCAATGCTTCCTCCTTGCGGTAACATGTATTTAATTCATATATTCATTGAAAGTTGCTTGCCCCTTGCATGTGTTAGTTTTGTTCCTAGCATGTGCTTGTATGTGATATGCTACTTTCCTACTTGTCTTGCTATTCAAGGTTGTGTATGTTAGTTGTATATCATGTATGTGTCATTTGTGTGTTGAGCTTTATTGGATCGTGTGTTGATTTCAATTGGCTCTTTTTGAGATATTAATGGACTATCCCATTTTGGGGGAGTGATGTGCTTTGTGCACTTCACAAACCAAAAAATGTGTGTACATGAGTCACACCACCTAGTATTGATATTTCATATTATCTAGCTACTATGTGGTATGTCATATTCATGAGAAATTCAAATTCTACAATGTCCATTAATTTCTCTAGTTGGTTTTATTTGCCTCTTGTTTAAAAATAAAATGAATTATCACATTATGGGGGAGTAATAAGCTATGTGCATATTACAAATCCATAAAAATGTGAACATTTGAGTTTTGCCACTTAGATTTGATATTGTACTTTATCTATTTCCTTTGTGGCATGTTTGCTCGAACAAGGTCCAATTTCCTTTGTGGTTATCTTTTGGTTCTTGTTTGTGTGAGTTTGCTTGGTGTGGTTTTTCTCTAATATGTATTTCCAGATATTATGTGAAAAACCATTTGTTCCATCTTATTTTAACCATGGCTTTGCCGGTTGGTTCGATTAGTTGAAACTACCAACAAACCTTTTTCGAAATATGGCGCTGTAATTCTTATCTCTTGCCATATGCATATTTGTTGTGAAGTTGGTCTTGAACATCATTCCTATATACCACCGAGAGATATCTCCATATACTCCTTGTCCATGACAAGTGATTCTAGTAATTGTGGTGGATTTTGTAGATCATCTTCACATTGGCTCTTGCGTTGATTTGCTTTATCTATTGCCTTCCTTGCCTTTTGAATGGATCCTATTTTTCAATTGGTAGTGTTTAGTGTTGTAAATAAAATATGGAGAGTAATGATCACTTGTGCATGCATTTTGTATTCAAATGCAAATATCAAAGATAATGCATGAATATTGATGGAGCATTCCTTTTTATTTAGAACACTAACCTATCTATCAATTTTTTATCCTTTCAATTGGCATTTGTTTCTTTATCTTGTGTTGGTACCTTCAATTGGTATTAATTGGAATTTAATATCTTCTCCATAGATATTTGTTCCAATTAATATTTATTGTGGGAGTCTTGATACCTTTTTGCCTTATTTTCCTTTACTTGATTTCGGTCAAGTATCACCCTCTTCTTGGTATCTTTTCTCCTAGTTTATATTTTTTGTTTTAATTGGTATCTTATTTTCAGTTGGTGTCTTTTCAATCATTTGTTGTGTTGATTTGATTCCTTTTGATATCAAACTTCATGTGTTGATGTGTTTTGGAATCAATCATATGTTGATTTGATTTTTCCTCAATCATGTGTTGATTTGGATTTTGATATAATTTGGACAACCTTGTGTGTCACACTTTGGTGTGCTCTCTTCTTGGTTGACTTAGTGTTTTTGTCCGAATTGCATCTTGTTTGGTTCTTGTAAGTCTATGTATGCATATTTTCTAATATATATTTTTTATGGCATGCTAGCCTTTCTTGATATTTTCTAATTTTATTGGCTAAATGCTCTCACTAGATTTTGGCATTTTAAATTGGTTTTAGTTTCCAATTGGTATCCCTAAGCTTGTGAACATATTTCTCTAAAAGATTTTTTTTCTCGGTTGGGCCTATCTTATGATGAAATTTTGAAAATTGGTATATCCTTATGGCTCAACCACATCCTTAGTGCATGTGCTATGATTTGCTTTTGCAATATGCACTCGTGCACTTGTTGCGGGTTCTAGATGATCTTGGGGGAGCGAGGATGCCATTTTTGTGCACTCCTCAATTGTGCATGAAAATTGGGGAGCTTCTCCATTTTTATTTAGAACTCTCGCTTTGGATCTTCTCGATTGCTTTTCTCCTTTGTGGAGATGTTTAAAATGATTTCATACTTTTGCAATCTTTTGATCCTCAATATAGTTTGATTTCCTCCTTTTCGTTAAAAGGGATTGTCAGCACCTTTATGGAGGTACTCATATGGAGGAACTCATATTATATTGGATCTTCTCGATTGTCCACTGTGGGATTGCTATCCAGCCTGTCTCCCAACGGTATTAAGTTGCAAGCAACAAACAATTGCATTAAGTAAAGTGCATGAAGTAAGCAATACTAATATCAAAATAGACATTAGCACCGCTGTTTTACCCTTAGTAGCAACAACACACCCTCGCCCTTAGACGTTTCTGTCACTCGTGCCCAGGAACAAAAGGGGGCATGAACCCACTATCTAGCATAAATACCCTCTCTTGGAGATACACACAATCACTAGGCCAAAGTAACTACGCACATCGGAGAGCATGCAAGAACATGAATTACTCATATAAGAATCATGCATAATCTGAACATAACTTCATAATCCATCGGATCCCAGCAAACACATCACATAGCATTACAATAATCGATCTTGATCATGTTAGGTAGCTCACAAGATCATAAGACATGAAGCACAAGAGAGAGAGAGACTACCAACTAGCTACTTCCATGGACCCGTAGTCCAAGGTGAGACTACTCACAAATCATCCCGGAGGAAGACATGTCGATGAAGAGCCCTCCGGAATCGATCTCCCCTCCGGCAGAGTGCCGGGATCAGCTTCAGATTGGATCCCGAACTAGGGTTTTTGGTGACGGCGCGTCGGGGTCGAGTTTCTGGAAAATAATCACCGCCCTGACGTTTTTAGGTTAATTGTGATTTTATAGGAGTCGGACGGGGCCGAGGATGTGCCCACAGGGCAGGGGCGGGCCCCACCCACGGGTCCCCCCAGGCCGCGGCAGCTACCCGCGTGTACCCTGTGGGTTGCCTCCGAGGCTGCTCTTCAGACTCCGTCTTCGTCTTGGCGTAAAAATAATCCCCGTAAATTTTCGTTCAATTCCGAGAATATTTCCAGAAGTAAATTTCTGAAACAAAAAGACAGCAAAAACAGGGAACTGACACTGGGCATCTTGTCAATAGGTTAGTCCGACAAAATGCATAAAAATGATATAAATAACAGTAAAAACATGTGACAATATAAAAAAACTAGCATGGATCACTCAAAAATTATAGATACGTTTGAGACGTATCATGAACTAACCCATGATATATGTGAGTGGTATTTATAAGTAGGTTAGGTATCTCTCCATGAGAAATTTTATCGAAAGGAATATCTCATGTAGCACATGGAGGATGGCATCAAGTGGTGATCATCATCAAGGTTGTGAGCTGCAAGTTCAACATGATCATCATGAAGATATCACATGCTTGAAGCTTGCCACTCATTTGAAGATAATGCCCTAGTTAAAATATGCCGAAGAGTGTCTCTCCCGTATTGGTGTATGGGGGAGCAACATGTGAGACTTCACCGAGCGGAGCACAATCAAGAAAGGTGGTCCAACTTAAGATGGTCAAGATCGTCATCATCTAACTCCAGTGGATTATGCAAGGCAAATTTATGATCTTGATAGGTTTTCTGTTTCACCGGTCTCATGATGCTAGTTGAGAGACCGGGTTATAGGATAGATGGCCGTACTATCAAGAGGGGCTGTCGAGCGAGTATCTTGATCGTAATAGAGAGCTCAAACCTTTGCATTCTTGGCATCATCTTTGTTGGTTCTTAATTGGAGTTTCTTCATGTGTAGTTTTACAGCTTGTCATGATCTTCAATACAAGGTCAAGTTAATCAAAAACATATTTTGAACGAAAAACTTATTGTTTTTTATTTTGGAGGTTTGTATCGGTTCGTCTTTTATAGAATGGTTTTACCTTTTCCCATTTGGTTTTATGGACTATGATGTTCCTCAACATAATCTTGTAGAGTTTGTTGTTACGATTCCAATGAGCCCAAGATCATCGAAAACGGAGTCTGAATGATTAAGTTATGATTTTTCTCATAAGGGTTACCTGCAGTTCTTTTGTCAGGCGATAGTACTATGTTGGTACTGCGCGAACCAGTACCGCGCACCACCAAAAACACCCGGGGCGGTAGTACCGCTACTGGGAGCGGTAGTACCTCCCTTGGGCGCGATTTGGACATAACGGCTGGATTTAGGGGTCACCTAATTAAGGGGCCTTCTTTCCCAATAAGTCCCCAACCTATGAGCAAGTTTTCCCCCATCATTGTTGACCTCTTGGAGCTTGCTTTCTCTCTATTCCTCCATGATTCTTATATCCATTTGAAGGGAAAAGAGAGGGGAGATCTAGGTCTACTATTCCACCAATCCATCTCTCCTCTAAGTGAGGGGTGCCTTTGGATCTAGATCTTGGAATTGCTTTGTGTTTCTCCTTTTTCTTCCTCTCATATCCCTTGCTTTGGTGGGATTTGGGAGAGAAGAACTTGACACCTTAGTGTGTTCTTTCCTTGGTTCTTGCTCTCCACGGTGATACGTGGAAGTGAAGTTTCAGAAGTTTATTACTCTTGGATACATTGTGTTCCCGAGAGCTTGTGCCTCTTGGGTGCGTTGTGTACCCTAGACGGTTGGTGGTGCCACGGTTCTTCGAGTTGTGAAGTTTTTTGTAACATCCCAAATTTCAAAAAAATTGCATTTCATGCATATCATGGCATCTTTGTTGCATTTGTGCATTTGTGTTTAATTATTTTTTTCCTAAAAACAGAAATATTTTTATTAATATTTTTCTTGTAAGAAAATGCCTATAAAGGCCATTTTAATGCCAGTGGCAATCTTGTAAATAAAAAAGTCGTCAAAATACTTTAATTACAAGTTTTTACAAATTTATTTCATAATTTTTGGGCTTTTATTTTAAAAGTTATTAGCAATTTCAGAAAAAAGTTTTTTTAAAAAAGGGGGATGACGTCATGCTGACGTCATCATCTCTTCCTCTCCCGCTGGTGGACTTTCATGGCCGAAGCCGCACTCAAATCCCACTCAATCCGGCGTTATGCCGCACCCCTCCCCCTCCCACGATGTCCCTCTAAATCCCCACTCCCTCCTCTCTCTTTGCCCCCTCCTCTCACCTCCCCACCGCCACCAGGCCGCTCGGAAACGAGCTTCGCATCCCGCCACGACCGCGGCCGTCGACCACCGATTCCGGTGACCTCCGGCGTCTCCTCGACACCCGACACCCTAGTTCTCCTTCCCTCCTCCTGGCTCACCTCTTTGACAAGGTCTCGTTCTTTCTCGCGCGCAGGATCGACGGGTGCTTCTTCGACGTCGACCACCGCCCGCGGGAGCATCTCCGACGATGGATTCCCGCCGCACCGGAGCTCCAAGTCACCGCCACCCTCGCCATCAACTCCTCTTCATCCTCCTCTCTTCAAGGGTAACGAAACCCCTCTCCCTAGCCCTCTAGATTCGCCGGAACGGCCGTGGCCACGCTGCCGCCGCCGTCGGTCCCCGCACACGCCGGAACCCTAGCTCACCGTCGGCATGTTTTTTTTTATTTTGAACCGGTATTTTGTTTTTAGCCGTAGATTGTAGATCTAACGGCCCACGGTCCCGATCCATACTGAAGCGGTATCGTCCAATCGGGAGCCGCCACGTGGCCCGATTCCTTTTTAATCTTTACCTGTTTTTCTGTTTTTGGACAGAAATTCATCCAAACTTTGAAATTCCATATCTTTTGAACCACAACTCCGAATTTAGTGATTTTGATGTCTACGGATTGAGAAAAATGAGTAGAATCCAGTAGTATAGTTTTTGTTAATTTTTGTATCGTGCATAAACTTGTTATTTGCAGATTGTGTATTAACTTGTTTAGGCTATAAAATGAGTTTTACAAATCCTTTTTGAGTGAATCAAGTTGCAAAAATCTTGTTTAGATGTCCTCTGTCCAATAGCATGATCATCATATTTTATTAAAATGTTTTTATGCAGAAACTTTAGAATTGGTGTGTTTGCCCTTATTTAGGTGTTTTGGAATTTATTCCTATTAAGTAAATTATTAAAATTGTTTGTGGCATCATGCATATAGAACAACCAGAGAACTAAAAGTTATTTTACTTTTGTGTTATTGTAATTTTTGCATACTCATGCATGGCATAATTTTTGTATTGTCACTTGTGTGTATTTGTATGTTTATTTGTGTGTTTTGTATTTTGTTAGATTACTCGGAGGGTCACGAAGACTTTGGTGGTTGCTACTCCTGCCACTCTTGTTGCCAAGGCAAGTGGCACACTTGCATATTTTTGTCCTATTATTTTGATATATGCATGTGTAGTAATACTTGGAAAATAGCATGATAGGCTTATTAGTATTGCTATGCTAAAACTGTTTAGATAGTTCCTCCCTTTACTAGATGGTCTAGATGCTCCTATGATAACTTAGTAGAATTATAGAAATGCTATGCAAAATGTTGTTTTTGTTAAAAGTAAAATTCTACTAAGTTAAAGAACCTCCTGGGTGGATTTTGGCATTGCTTGGTGGTTTATGGTTGAGTGGCTACTCGGGACCATGTCTATGGTGTTTTTCACCCGAGATTGGCTCACTTGTGGACGGCCACCCAGGGACAAAGAGATCAACGTTACTCCAAGTTTAGTTAGCTTGCCGTGCATCCATAAGTCATATGGGCTCTGGCTTGACTAAGTATGTAGTATGGAACCGGCCCGGCCTGACAGGTGGTGGTAGAGGAAAGTAGGTGGAGCGCGTCAGGACGGCAGTGGTCGGGAAAGTACTTCGGAAAAGTCTCGTCTTCATCTCCTCCTTTCCTTTTCACTTCAAGAAGGGTCAAGGTCCAAATGGGTTGATGAAGTCTTATGGTGAAAGTGCACAACCTCTGCAGAGTGTCAATCTAAGTACTTAGCCGTGTCCCCGGTTACGGACAATTCTGAGCAAGCTGGACAAGGACGTCAACGAAGGATCTCATCATTCCAATTTCCTAAGTTAAAACTTGATGGGCGAACAAGGGTAGTTGAGACAATGGTTGTCATACCATACTTGTCTCGTATAGATGAAAAGTGTTTTGAAAAGAGATAGGAAAAATTGGCTTTATGCAAAGCAGCCTTCAAACTCCACAAGCCAAATATGCATATAGGTTATTAGAGTTTTCCCACTATGAGTCCACAAAGTGTCACTTGCCAGATCCATTCCTATGGTTCTGACCAATGTTTTGGCTGTAACCTACGTGTTGCAGGATGTTCTGACGATGAGTAAGGAACGATGTTGGGTTTCGAGTCTTCAACCGACATGCTCGCCTGTGGCTGCATGAAGATGATGAGGGCTCCATGAATAAAGTTATTTCTGTTGTTTACTCTTGAGCTAGCCTTGTGCTATGCAATTTGTAATGGATATTTTCCTAAGTACTTGGATCATTCGTGTAATAATTGATGCATTGTTGTGATATACATCTTAACTGTGTGTGCAATGATTCGATCCAGGGTTTGCACTATACACAGGGATCGTGCCTATATTTTAAGTGCAGGTCTGCTACAGATGGTATCAGAGCACTGTGTTGCCTGTAGGTTCGAAACCCTAAGTTTGGATAGAAATAGGTGGACAAAAAAATTATTTTCTAAGTTATAAAGTATACCAAAATTTTAGTATGCCTTTTCCTTAAGTTTTACTCGTAACTTCTTGTCTTATGAATTTTTAATCTCATATCTTGTTTCGTATACTTAAGGATGACGAGCTTCAACTTCAGCACCGCCGATGACTTCAAGGACACTCGTTTTGGTGGCTATCTCCTCGAGCTATATGGACTGTTGGAGCTACCCGTGCCGACGATCAAGGGCAATATTCTGAAGAAGTTCAACAAGGAAGGCTGCTGGGGAATCAAGGCCATCCAAGCTGGACGATAGACCGAGCCCCAGACTGATGCCATCGAGATCAAGCTGATTAACGACTCCATGGAGAAGGGACTCAACCTCATCATTCAGGACCTGATAGCATGCCTTTGCGGACGTCATCACCGGGAGCTGAGGGGTCACTACTTCCATCACTTTGGGAGGCGGTCCGAAGCGGGAGAGCCTTATGACATCGACGCCGAAGATAGGTGCAAGTTTAAGCCCGTATGTAGGTACCTTCAGGACTTAGAGAACCACCTCAATGACCTCCATGAAGATAGACGTTCCGAGCTTTTGAAGAATGATGAGCTATGTGCCCAACTCAAGGAGAGTGAGAAGAAGATCCAGGCTCAAGAAGAAGAAGCCAAGGCCCAGCAGGAGTCGGCACATGAGAAGAAGTTCCAGAATCAAGAGAAGAGAAACCAGGCGAAGAACAACGAGATAAGGACCTTGAAGATGGAGCTTGAAAGCAATGAGGTGGAGCTAGAGGCTGACCACGACTTGATTGAGCGACTTCGTGCAGAGAAGAGAGAGCTGCAAGAGAAGAACTCCGCTCTGGAGAAGGAGTTGAAGGAGCTCAAGATGGCGCTTGACAAGGAGGGAATCACTATTGAGATAGTGGAAGAGGATGAGGATGCCATGGTCGAGTAGACTAGTTAGCGAGACTACCATTCTTCTACTTCGATGCTACCTTTCGTTTTCGTATTGACCTACCAACTTGTGGTATGGCAGTACCATCGCTTTTGTTTTCGGAATCTTGGTGTGTTTTGCTTTCCGAATAATCTATTCGTTTTTATTAATAAGTTTGTGTTGAGCTTGTGTTTGTTGTTGTTATTTTGGTGTTAACTGTTTGTATGGGTAGAATATTTCTTTAGTTCTTTCTATCTATACTCATCTATTCTTAAACCATAGATGCCTCCTCGTCGAAATCCCGAGAACAACAACAACAACACCGATGCTATGCTTCAACAGATGATAGCAGCACAGACTCAGCTGATGACAATGATGGCACAATTCATGGCCAATCAGCATGCGCCGCCACCGCCACCACCCCCGCCACCACCACCACCCCCACCAGTGGACAGACTTGCCAGATTTCTGAGGCTTAGGCCTAACAAGTTCTCAACTGCAACTGAACCTATTGTGGCAGATGACTGGCTTCGTTCTGTGCACAAGGACTTGGTGACTTGTGAGTGCACTGACACTGAGATGGTGAGATTCACAGCTCATTTGTTGGAGGGGCTAGCAGCTCAATGGTGGGAAACATATCAAATCACCCACCCTCTGAATGGCTTGACTTGGGAAACCTTCAAGGAAGGCTTTCGTAATGCCCATATCTCTTCGGGCATTATGAACTTGAAGAAGGAAGAGTTCAGAAGTCCGAGACAGGGAAACAGGATGCTTAAGGAGTACATGGATGACTTCTATGCATTGTCCCGTTATGCACCTGAAGACATTGACACAGATGGCAAGAGGAAAGAAAAATTCCTCAAGGGGTTGTGTGACGAGCTGAAAATTCCTTTGACCGTCGCATACGCCCCAAATTATCAGGCCCTCTTGGACCAAGCCATCGCACTGGAAGATAATATCAAGAAGGCTGAAAACAGGAAGAGAAAGCTGAGTACCAACAAACACCATTCTGAGCCCTCATTCAAGAAGCACTTCTCGCATGATATGAGCCATGGACATAAACATGGGAACCACCATAGTGGAGGGAGCAGCCACAAACATCATGGTCATAACCACATTGGTGGATTCAAGGGAAGCAATGGAGGCTACAAAGGAAATGGACATGCTGGCCATAATCATAACCATGGACAGCATCGCCCAAATCCAGAACAAAAGAGGGATATCAGCCAAGTGACTTGTTTCAAGTGCAAGAACAAGGGCCACTATGCAACAGAATGCCCAGAAAAGAAGGCTGAAGAAGCTAAGCCCAACCCTTTCCAGAAGGGACATGTGAACCACGTCAATGTGGAAGAAGTATATGATGAACCCGATGCAGTGATTGGTACGTTCTTGCTTAATTCATTTCCAGCATTAGTCTTATTTGATACTGGAGCATCGCATTCATTCATTTCAAGAGCTTTTGTAAACAAACATGGGCTAGCAGTTGAAAATATTGGGAAACCTCTTAAAGTAAGTTCTCCTGGTGGAGAAATGATAGTGAACTCGGGGTGTAGACAACTAGTTATGGAAGTTGGAAAACACCCGTTCCCCGCGGACTTGATTGTCCTAGAAACCCAAGGTTTGGATGTCATCATCGGGATGGATTGGATGACTCGTTATGGAGGGGTTATTGATTGCGCAAATAGAACAATCACCCTCACAACACCAGAAGGAAAGAAGATAAGGTTCCGATCAAAGTTTGAACTGAAGAAAGTTAGGCTTAATTCTCTTAAGGGGGTAGCCTAGGAGATGTCCTTATAGTGAAGGAATATCCAGATGTGTTTCCAGAAGAATTACCGGGAATGCCACCCGATAGAGATGTTGAGTTCCTCATTGAACTAAAACCGGGTACGGGACCAATTGCTAAAAGACCATACCCAATGGCCACAGATGAATTGAAAGAGCTCAAGAAACAGCTTGATGAGCATCTGCAGAAGGGATTTATTTGTCCAAGTTCCTCACCATGGGGAGCACCAATCCTATTCGTGCAGAAGAAGGATAGTACGCAGAGGCTAGTCACAGACTATCGAGCACTAAATGAGCAAACCATCAAGAATAAGTATCCACTACCAAAAATCAATGACCTCTTTGATCAATTGGAGGGTGCTTGTGTCTTTTCTAAAATCGATCTTCGATCAGGGTACTTCCAGATGAAAGTTAGAGAAATGGACATACCTAAGACCACTTTCACCACTAGATACGGTCTATATGAGTATACGGTGATGCCATTTGGTTTGACCAATGCACCAGCTTATTTCATGAATATGATGAATAAAGTGTTCATGGATTTTCTGGATAAGTTTGTCGTTGTATTCATCGATGACATCTTAGTCTATTCTAAAAGTCATAAGGAGCATGAAGAACACTTACATTTGATATTACAAAGGCTCAGAGAGCATAAACTATATGCCAAATTCAGCAAATGTGAATTTTGGTTGGAGCAAGTTGGATTCCTAGGGCACGTTGTGTCTAAGGATGGAATTGCGGTGGATCCTGAAAAAGTATCCGCGGTGACTAACTGGGAACCGCCGAAGAATGTTGGAGAAATCCGCAGTTTTCTAGGAATGGCAGGCTACTACCGAAGATTCATTGAGAATTTCTCCAAGATTGCCAAACCTATGACTGAATTGCTGAAGAAAGGTAAGAAGTATGAATGGACAGAAGATTGTGAATCTAGCTTTCAAAAACTGAAGAAGCAATTAGTATCCGCCCCTGTGCTGTGTCTACCAGATATAGAGAAAGATTTCCAAGTCTATTGTGATGCTTCACGTCATGGCTTGGGAAGTGTGTTAATGCAAGGAGGCAAGGTAGTGTCTTATGCTTCAAGACTGCTTAAGAAGCATGAAGTTAATTACCCCACGCATGACTTGGAGTTAGCTTCAGTGGTACACGCTCTGAAGACCTGGAGGCAATATTTATTCGGCAATCGTTGTGAAGTGTTCACTGATCACAAAAGTCTGAAATATATCTTTACCCAGAAGGAGTTGAATATGCGTCAGAGGAGATGGTTAGAACTTATCAAACACTATGATTTGAGTATACAGTACCATCCTGGAAAAGCCAACATAGTGGCTGACGCTTTGAGCCGCAAGGTCTATGTAAATGGACTTATGGCAGGAGAATTACCTGAAGACTTATGCAAAGGATTTAAGGATCTTAGGTTGGAAGTAGTACCTGAAGGATTCCTAGCGGCATTAGAAGTGCAACCACTTTTGATGGACAGAATCAAAGAAGCTCAGAAAGGTGATAAAGTGATGGAAGAAATCAAGAAGAATCTGAGTAAAGGCAAGGCCAAAGGTTTTCGAGAAGATGAACAAGGTACCATATGGTATGAAAAGCGTATTTGTGTCCCTGAAGATGAGGATCTTAGGAAGTTGATACTTCAAGAAGCTCATGACTCACCATATTCTATACATCCGGGTAACACTAAGATGTATATGGATGTGAAAGAAAGGTTCTGGTGGAACAATTTGAAGAGAGATATTGCTGAGTACATTGCCAAGTGTGATGTGTGCAATCGTGTTAAGGCAGAACACCAGAAACCAGCAGGATTACTTCAACCATTACCAGTGCCAGACTGGAAATGGGAACAAATTGGGATGGATTTCATCATAGGTTTACCTCGAACCAAATCGGGATATGATTCGATTTGGGTTATAGTGGACCGTTTGACAAAGGTAGCTCACTTCATGCCCGTGAAGACTACCTATACAAGTGCCAAGCTAGCAGAAATCTATATGAAGAGAATTGTTTGCTTACACGGAGTTCCTAAGAAGATTGTATCTGATAGGGGTACCCAATTTACCTCTCATTTCTGGAAGCAATTGCATGAATCACTTGGAACCAGGCTAGAGTTTAGCACAGCTTTCCACCCACAAACTGATGGACAAACAGAAAGAGTAAATCAGATTTTAGAGGATATGCTGAGAGCATGTGCATTGGATTATAAGTCTAGTTGGGATGATAACCTTCCATATGCTGAGTTCTCTTACAACAATAGTTTCCAAGTCAGCATTGGAATGTCACCTTTTGAAGCCCTGTATGGAAGGAAATGCACTACACCATTGCTTTGGAGTGGTGTAGGAGAGCGTAGTCTATTTGGACCTGATATAATTAAAGAAGCAGAAGAGAAGGTGAGATTGATCAAAGATAGACTGAAGGTTGCCCAATTTAGACAGAAGAGTTATGCTGACCCAAACGAAGGGAGATCGTTTATGAAGTAGGTGATAGAACATATCTTAGAGTTTCACCCCTGCGTGGAGTGAAGAGATTTGGAATCAAAGGAAAGTTGGCACCTCGATTTATCGGACCCTACAAGATCTTGTCTCGCAAAGGAGAAGTAGCTTATGAGTTGGAGCTACCAGAGGTTTTATCGGCTGTCCATAATGTTTTCCATGTGAGCCAGTTGAAGAAATGTCATCCGGAGATGGCAGAAACACCACTGAGAGATACAGTGCCGCTAGAAGAAGTTCAACTGGAGAGTGATCTTACTTATGAAGAAAAGCCTATAAAAATCTTGGAGACAGCAGAAAGGGTCACACGAACAAAGACAATAAAGTTTTGCAAGGTTCAGTGGAATCATCACACAGAGGAAGAAGCAACTTGGGAAAGAGAAGATGATCTCCGAGAAGACCACCCTCACCTATTTGCTAGCCAATCCGAATCTCGGGGACGAGATTCATCTTAAGGGGGTTAGGTTTGTAACATCCCAAATTTCAAAAAAATTGCATTTCATGCATATCATGGCATCTTTGTTGCATTTGTGCATTTGTGTTTAATTATTTTTTTTCCTAAAAACAAAAATATTTTTATTAATATTTTTTCTTGTAAGAAAATGCCAATAAAGGCCATTTTAATGCCAGTGGCAATCTTGTAAATAAAAAAGTCGTCAAAATACTTTGCCAATAAGTTTTTCTGTTAAATATTTTAATTACAAGTTTTTACAAATTTATTTCATATATTTTTGGGCTTGTATTTTAAAAGTTATTCGCAAATTTCAGAAAAGCAATAAATTAAAAAAAAAGGGGATGACGTCATGCTGACGTCATCATCTCTTCCTCTCCCGCTGGTGGACTTTCATGGCCGAAGCCGCACTCAAATCCCACTCAATCCGGCGTTATGCCGCACCCCTCCCCCTCCCACGATGTCCCTCTAAATCCCCACTCCCTCCTCTCTCTTTGCCCCCTCCTCTCACCTCCCCACCGCCACCAGGCCGCTCGGAAACGAGCTTCGCATCCCGCCACGACCGCGGCCGTCGACCACCGATTCCGGTGACCTCCGGCGTCTCCTCGACACTCCGACACCCTAGTTCTCCTTCCCTCCTCCTGGCTCACCTCTTTGACAAGGTCCCGTTCTTTCTCGCGCGCAGGATCGACGGGTGCTTCATCGACGTCGACCACCGCCCGCGGGAGCATCTCCGACGAGGGATTCCCGCCGCACCGGAGCTCCAAGTCGCCGCCACCCTCGCCATCAACTCCGCTTCATCCTCCTCTCTGCAAAGGTATCGGAAGCCCTCTCCCTAGCCCTCTAGATTCGCCGGAACGGCCGTGGCCACGCCGCCGCCGCCGTCGGTCCCCGCACATGCCGGAACCCTAGCTCACCGCCGGCATGTTCTTTTTTTTATTTTGAACCGGTATTTTGTTTTTAGCCGTAGATTGTAGATCTAACGGCCCACAGTCCCGATCCATACCGAAGCGGTATCGTCCAATCGAGAGCCGCCACGTGGCCCGATTCCTTTTTAATCTTTACCTGTTTTTCTGTTTTTGGACATAAATTCATCCAAACTTTGAAATTCCATATCTTTTGAACCACAACTCCGAATTTAGTAATTTTGATGTCTACGGATTGAGAAAAATGAGTAGAATCCAGTAGTATAGTTTTTGTTAATTTTTGTATCGTGCATAAACTTGTTATTTGCAGATTGTGTATTAACTTGTTTAGGCTATAAAATGAGTTTTACAAATCCTTTTCGAGTGAATCAAGTTGCTAAAATCTTGTTTAGATGTCCTCTGTCCAGTAGCATGATCATCATATTTTATTAAAATGTTTTTATGCAGAAACTTTAGAATTGGTGTGTTTGCCCTTATTTAGGTGTTTTGGAATTTATTCCTATTAAGTAAATTATTAAAATTGTTTGTGGCATCATGCATATAGAAAAACTAGAGAACTAAAAGTTATTTTAATTTTGTGTTATTGTAATTTTTGCATACTCATGCATGGCATAATTTTTGTATTGTCACTTGTGTGGATTTGTATGTTTATTTGTGTGTTTTGTATTTTGTTAGATTACTCGGAGGGTCACGAAGACTTTGGTGGTTGCTACTCCTGCCACTCTTGTTGCCAAGGCAAGTGGAACGCTTGCATATTTTTGTCCTATTATTTTGATATATGCATGTGTAGTAATACTTGGAAAATAGCATGATAGGCTTATTAGTATTGCTATGCTAAAACTGTTTAGATAGTTCCTCCCTTTACTAGATGGTCTAGATGCTCCTATGATAACTTAGTAGAATTATAGAAATGCTATGCAAAATGTTATTTTTGTTAAAAGTAAAATTCTACTAAGTTAAAGAACCTCCTGGGTGGATTTTGGCATTGCTTGGTGGTTTATGGTTGAGTGGCTACTCGGGACCATGTCTATGGTGTTTTTCACCCGAGATTGGCTCACTTGTGGACGGCCACCCAGGGACAAAGAGATCAACGTTACTCCGAGTTTAGCTAGCTTGCCGTGCAGCCATAAGTCATATGGGCTCTGGCTTGACTAAGTATGTAGTATGGAACCGGCCCGGCCTGACAGGTGGTGGTAGAGGAAAGTAGGTGGAGCGCGTCAGGACGGCAGTGGTCGGGAAAGTACTTCGGAAAAGTCTCGTCTTCATCTCCTCCTTTCCTTTTCACTTCAAGAAGGGTCAAGGTCCGAATGGGTTGATGAAGTCTTATGGTGAAAGTGCACAACCTCTGCAGAGTGTCAATCTAAGTACATAGCCGTGTCCCTGGTTACGGACAATTCTGAGCAAGCTGGACAAGGACGTCAACGAAGGATCTCATCATTCCAATTTCCTAAGTTAAAACTTGATGGGTGAACAAGGGTAGTTGAGACAATGGTTGTCATACCATACTTGTCTCGTATAGATGAAAAGTGTTTTGAAAAGAGATAGGAAAAATTGGCTTTATGCAAAGCAGCCTTCAAACTCCACAAGCCAAATATGCATATAGGTTATTAGAGTTTTCCCACTATGAGTCCACAAAGTGTCACTTGCCAGATCCATTCCTATGGTTCTGACCAATGTTTTGGCTGTAACCTCCGTGTTGCAGGATGTTCTGACGATGGGTAAGGAACGATGTTGGGTTTCGAGTCTTCAACCGACATGCTCGCCTGTGGCTGCATGAAGATGATGAGGGCTCCATGAATAAAGTTATTTCCGCTGTTTACTCTTGAGCTAGCCTTGTGCTATGCAATTTGTAATGGATATTTTCCTAAGTACTTGGATCATTCGTGTAATAATTGATGCACTGTTGTGATATACATCTTAACTGTGTGTGCAAATGATTCGATCCAAGGGTTTGCACTATACATAGGGATCGTGCCTATATTTTAAGTGCAGGTCCGCTATATTTTGGGAAAGTTACAGGAGCCTCCAATACAATTGTGGATATAGCCCCGGGTAGTTTGTACGGATTTAGTCAACACCCTCAAGAAGACCTCATTAGTGGCTTGGGTGTCTCCCTCACGGGATAGACCCAAGGAGAATAGGTGAGCACGTCCGTGCGTTGGAGTGCCCGGGTGGCTCCACACCTCTCCGAATAGAGATTAGCTTGTTTTGGGAAGTGAACTTCGTGATAAAATCAGAGTCTTCACTTGTCTCGGTTATTTCTATACCCGAGTTCTTTACTTGTGCATTTACTTTGTGATAGTCATCGAGCTTGAAGTTCTATATATTTCTATCACCTTGTTGCGTATCTTGTCTAGAATAAGTTGTTGGTGCAAATAGGTAAATCTAGTATATTAGCTTTTGTGCTTGCCAAATTAAACGTTAGTTTTATTCCGCATTTATTCAAGTCCTAATCATAAAAGTTTGAAATCGCCTATTCACCCTTCACTAGGCGAAATCTCGATCTTTCAGTAGGCACATAGGATGGATGAGATTGGATGCGATTTATCATGTAATAGATGTTAGAATTCTTAGGGTTTGATGCCTAGTGTCCTATGTTCATGAATTGTTGTTGCTATGACTTTGCCATTCGTAATGCTTGACATCTAGGACCCGGATGCCATGATTTCAGATCTAAACACTTTATGTTTTAATTAATATAGTTTATGCTTTGAATCATATCTACAAGCTATATGCACCTGGTACTTATTTTAGAATTGGTAACCTCAAGGTGATATGATTGGGATATCAAAGGGGTAGGCCTTGTTTTGATGATTTCATGTGTTCATTGATAATGATTTGTTACGGTGCTTTGTAAAATGAGTGCCTTAATTATCCTAAGTTGCTTTATTGGCCCCGCAAAAATATGAGGGTAGGACAAAAGATGTTGTGCAGGTTCTTGTTGCAAGCACGTATGACTATATTTGGAACGCATGCCTACACATGATTTATGAATTGGATGCTTTATATATCTTTGCCCTGTGTTATTGATACGTTCCTAATGTATTTATAATTTTTGATTGTTTGTTGATACTTTCGTAACATTATTATACGCCGCCTCCATGGTCCTCCTCGCCTGCTCCAGCAGCCGGCGCGGAGGCCGTGCACTTGGCATGTTGACCCACGCCGGACTCGTGGGCATGCGGAGCAAGAGTCTGCCAGGATAGCTCCCGAGCACGCTACGACGCTGATGCTGGATCTGGTCTAGGAGGTGCTGAGGTGGCAGCGGCGGTGAAGGATCCATCTTTGTGGCTAGGGAAGGGGCTGAGAGGTGTGGCGGCTGTAGATGGGGAGGATGTGCGGCGGCGCTACGGTTTGTGAGTTCGGGTTTGACTCGTCGACGTCCATTTAAAATCTCGTTCGCCGCACTGAAGGCGGTGGTTGTCTGTTCGGAGAGGTTGACAGCCGGGCTAGGGAGGACTCCGTGGATGTCTTCGCGCGTCCGAACGCGACGCTGACCTGGCTCAAATTTGGACGGAAAATAGACAGTGCGTACACAAGAACGGACACCGGTCCGTTTGCGTGGGTACATTGGGACATGATTTTTTACCTAAACGGATAGAATTGCGTCGACACATTGGGACATTGCGTCCGCACATTGGAATTGTCCTAAGTGCAGAGTTTACCTTTGGATGGAGGACGACCTGACGAGCGACGACGACGACGCCGGCCGGTCAACTGACTGCTCGCTGAATAAACCAGTCGTTGGCTCCTCTGTTCTTCGGAAATTCGGAATGGACGGCAATCATCAAATCAGGGGCTCTCCGGAGACGACTAGTTTGTGGTAGGCTCCATACGTGCTTGGCTAGTTCACACGATGAGTTTCTGCACGTTTGAGTGATTTGAGGTTCAGAATGTGAAGCCGCGGCGGCAGCAACCACCGGAACGACAACCTCGCGAGCACCGACTCGCACTGGCCGGAACCGGAGGCAAAAGCAAAAGGGGCTTGCCAATTCCGGCTGCCTTCGCTTCTCCATCGCACTGCCGTTTACTTCGGCTGATGACTGACGGACGGGGACGACAAGATGCCGCGGCCTTTTCGGGCACGCCGTCCTCTATCATGGCCACTGTGTCGATCCACAAGCTACAACTGGCACCGGAGGTCCGGCATCGCGACCGTGGAAGTCTGGGATGCCTGGCCGCCCTAGCTAGCTAGGTTCAGTGCAGAGGTCCTTGTCCGAGAGCAGCGGACAGTGTCATAGTGCCATGCGGTACCGCAGAGTGCAGATATTCATAACCGAGAGAGCTAGCCATCTTGCAACTGGATCTCCTTACCGGCTCCGGGGATCTATCGTTGGCCAGTACACACTTGCAAAGGTTTGGATCGTCTCAGCGGTCAGACAGGCTTGCTCGTTTTCCATCGGTGATGGGCTTCGGTGGTGCCGGAAACGGTCGTCAGAGCAGAGCTTCTCCAAATTGACAGGAACATGGCAGCGGTAGGTAGGTTAAGAACGACCGACACCCACATCCAGGATTGTTTTCAGCTAACAACAGGGCAAGAGGGAATAGTGAAAGGGAAAACGACGTGCGATAATGATCAGATTATTCTAGCAGTTATATATGGGACTAATTCAGGGACCGAAACAGGATAGGCTTCAATGATCGCAAGCCTTAGTTTTCCTGTAAAACTGATACAAAGTGTGTTTTCTGCCAACTGGTCAAACAGATCCCGGCACAAGAAGGTTAACAAAAGTTGGATGTTGTGAGGGGATTGTTGATCTTCCACGGAGCACAAAGGATTCCACTCCTTACACGAAGTTGAGAGCAGGCGATTCCAACAAGTCCGAATTGCTCCGAATCTGCGTTTCCACTTTAAACAACGTCCCGAATTGTTAGGACTGCACGGATGAATTTCGATTTGGCCATAAGTCAGATTTTCCAGTACACTTCATTTGATTTTCATTTTCCCTCATTCCGTTTTAGGCTTGCAGTCCCTTTTGATTCAACCGGTTTTTTTCCAAGCGAAGGAAAAAACCACCAAGCTTGCTTTGAAATCTGCATTGATTTGTGGGCCTCTCTGGAAGTAGGAACATGGGCTTCAGTGTAGCAATGATTCTGGGCCTCCCCCCACCAGGTTTCCTGGGCCTGTCCCACGGAGGGGAAAAACCATCGTCTGCATCTTCTTGGTCGACAAGAAAGAAAAAGGAGATTAGAAACAGAGCTGCGAGAAAAAGAAGAGATCATCGAAGAGAGGCAAACATCTCAGAACGCAACCCAAAAAAGCTGGGGGATGGATGGGAACGAAGACCACAAGAACGAAGAGACAAGCATCGATGGTCACACCTTTGGATCTCGGAGCCCCTACCGCCAGGCATGTTTTGCTCCCCACCCCCTCCTCCTCCACTCTTCAATTATGCTGCGCGTGCATCAACCCTCTCTTGGATTCATGTTGCACATGCGTCTCCCCTCCCCAGGTCCACCAATTTAGATCAAAATAATACAACTAAAAAAATAGAGGAAAACACTTCAATAAAAAGGATGATATGTAGCTTCTGCGTGTACAAAAATATCTCAGACTTGAGAAAATGAAAATTATATCATATGCATTCGTGATGGTCACATGCAAAACCTCACTGAGACCACTACCAAAAAAGAGTTGTGTCATCCAGTTCACCTCTCATGTCCTAGAGGGGTATGGTTCCCCATTTATCAGGGTGAATGGATTCATCTCCAAAAAAAATGAGAAAAAATACAGTTCAACTCTCATTTCTAGAGGGGACAACTTCAGTTTAGATGCATTGACCAACACTGCGAACCACCTTGGAAAACAGAAAATGACCCTCTAATGAAAGTTAGACAGAAAAAGGTGTGATTGATGATTAATGAAGAACTAGATTATTATGACAAGTACTTTCTAAAAATATAGGAATTAGAACACTACAGATGACAGGATATAGTAACAACATAGTACAAAAAGTCACCACACGATTTCAAACTTGACAAATAATTCTTGAGTAACGGACATGGATTAATACAACTGATAAACACATCTAAACAATATCCATATTTATGTATTGTAAAAAATGATATGGAGTTATAGTATTTGTGTCTGATCAAACTACTGTGATTTTTTGGAAAACATGCAGTTTGACTCAAGTGTGTATACACCGAGCTTCTCGACAAATATTGATGTTCATGATGATTTATTTACACAGGTATGATATAAAAAATCAACTACAATGACTCATATGCAACAAATGTAACATATATGGCAATATTTAACATGTTCCTGTGGTAAAAATGCAGGAAGGGTTCTCCTACACAGGGTTCCTACTTGGGGGCCTACCCGAACCTCATACAAATGAAAGAAGCATAACTCAGGTAAGAAAAAGGAGAATGAAGAGTTGCTTCAAAATGTACCTCATGCCAATGAATGTTTGTAATGTTGTGACGACATTTTTTGGTGTTGGAAAATGCAGGGTATCCAAACATCTGCTTCTACATCCCTAGAAGATGAAAATCAAGATCCATGGCACTGTAACATCTTTGACAACATTCAGCTCGACCAGGTTTGAGCTTGCCAAGCTTCCCTAAAATTTTCAAAAAAAAATCATTGCTAACATGAAAAAGGTTTATTTTACAAAAAGATTTTAATCCAACACTTCCAAAAATAAAAAATGCAGATTTATGAAACTGGAGGTACATACAAAGACCATGAGGGAGGTGAACCAAGAGCTACACACCAAGAGGACCATCAGGGAGATGGACCAAATTCTAGACACCAAGACCATCAGGGAGATGAACCAAATAGTACACACAATGAAGAAATGAGAAACATACCTCCTAATTACCGTGATAGTACATCCAGGAGCGGTGTCTGCACCAGTGATCCGCAAGAAGAAAATTCTTCATCTGAACGAAGATTTCTTACTGAAGAAGATGTGGAGAAATTCCTAGCGAATGAAACATGTCCTCACAAGCTCCAAGAAACAATGAATGAAAATGAAAGCGACTTCACACCTGAAATTGGAATGCAATTTGACACAAGAGAGGACGCTCAGAAATTCTTCAACTTGTATGCATTTCAGGTTGGCTTCTCAGTTTCAATAGTTTCTTCGTATCGTACTGCAAGCAGGAAGAGAAATAAAGAAGTCATAAGGTTTACAATGAAGTGCAACAAGTACGGTAAAAACACTGAAATAGAGAAGGAGCAGATTGCGCAAAGACAGACTACTGTGATAGCTAAGACAGACTGCAAGGTTGAAATGATAGTCAGTGAAAATAATGGAGTCTAGTGCATCACTAGCCTCGACCTTCTGCATAACCATGTTCTCAGCCCACAAAGCAGGTTCTTCCGGTCACACGTCTACATGTCAGATGGTGAAAAAGAAATGATCAGAACAATGAAACATTGCAACATGCCGACAAGGGACATGGTTGCAGTTTTGGCATTCATAAGAGGGGGCATGGCACAGCTGCCATACAACAAAAGAAAAGTCAACAACTACAACACATCCATAAACAGAGAGGAAACAAATAATGATATGATGGAAGTGTTAGACTGGTTTTGCAAGAAAAAGAATAAAAATCCAGGGTTCTATTACTCGATTAAATTGGACGAGTCAAACATGGTTAGGAGTGCCTTTTGGACAGATTCAAGGGCCATGCTATACTATGACATATGTGGTGACTACATCAGCTTTGACACAACATTCCTAACTAATAAGTACAATCTACCCTTTGCACCATTTGTTGGCGTGTCACCCCACGGAAACACCTATCTATTTGATTGTGATTTTATAGTGAATGAAACTGCGAACACCTTCAAGTGGTTGTTTCGACAGTTCCTGGCAGCAATGGGGGGTAAAGCACCAAAAACAATCATAACAGACCAAGATAGAGCGATGGAGATCGCAATACCAGCTGTGTTCCCGGATGCAATACACAGATGTTGTCTATTCCATGTAAAGAAGAAAATAGATGATAAAGGTGGGACAACTTTCAAAGCAAATGAAGGGCTATATGAGGAGTTACAAGACATAATCGACAAATCATTGACGGTGCATGAGTTCGAAACACTATGGCAAGCAATGATAATCGAGCACAAGGTAGAGCATGTCAAAATATTTCAAGACATATGGAAATCAAGGGAGAAATTTGTTCCTGTTTACTTCAAAAACAACTTTTTCCCCTTCATTCAAACTACAGCAAGGAGTGAGGGCACAAATGCATTGTTCAAGCGGGGGGTGGGGGCCCAATTCAGCATGACAAGTTTTCTGAGAGAATATTAGCGGATAATGGATACCATTCATGCAAAGGAAGATGAATGTGACCATAACGCAACTAACAAAAAGGTTGATGAAAAGAAATTCTTGACTAAATACTACATTGAAAGACAAGCAGAAGAATTATACAACATTTCTATCTTTAGGAAATTCCAAAAAATCCTAACTGATGTTACAAGGCTGCAACTGAGAGAAGATATAAAAAGGAGGAACTACTGGGTATATCAGGCTAAAAATTATCACATAAAGGAGCACAGAACTAGGAATTACCTAGTCCAGGTTGATGAAGCAGCCCAGGAATACACATGTATCTGCTGCCGCTTTGACAAAGACGGGCTGCTTTGCTGTCATATATTGAAAGTCATGCTTCAAATGGAAATTGATAAGATACCAGAGAAGTATATAATTGATAGATGGCGGAAGAAGGATAAGAAAATGTTCAATCACCTTCCTCCTCCAGTGAATGAAGATAGCACGGTATTGCGATTTAACGTTCTGTCAAGGATGTTTGGACACACAGCATCAGATGGATCAAAGTCCAAAATAAAATATCAATACTTGCTACAAGAAATACCAAGGCTAGATGCAGAAATGGCCAGGATGGATAATGATAATGATGAAACATCAACACAAGCACAAAACAGTTCTGTCAGGACAGTTGTCAACTTGGAGCCTGTAGATGATAGCGGATCAACAATCCAGCTACTTAACCCATCCGTTGCTGATACTAAGGGTAGACCAAGAATGCTAACAATAAAGGAACAAATAAAACAGAAAAAGTTCTACAGCTGCGGCCATTGTGGTTCGACGGAACACACAAGGAAAAACTGTGACAAACTGCACTTGGTTTTCAATCTACCGAAACGAAAGAGAGACAGGAAGAAAGTGGCAAAGGTATAAACCCCTTATATTGTAAATTGATAATATTTTATATGTACACTGCTGATAATTGACATGATAAAAACACTATTTTTCAGGTGTAGCAAAAAATGCTGAAAACAAGACTGAGAGGAAATGAGGCTGCGCGAACTCAACTCAACGAACAGCCTCGGAGGAAATCTTATTTACTGTAATAGGGAAAAAGAAATGAATGGACAAAGTGATTTATTCAAAATTATTGTAATAGGGAGTGTGAATGGGCACAATGACAGAATCTAAACTATTTTATTTTAATTATTATTGTTGTTTTGTGATTTGCTGTGTTAAGTAGGACATGAAAAAGCATGATTGTGATATATACATGGCATTGTAAAAACCTTTTACGAATCAGATTTGATGAGACACTAACCTCAAAATCAAGACACTGAAAAAATGAACCACATTGATGAACTGCACCCATTTAGTATGCTTCAACCCCCTGTCTCGAAAAAACTGATGCACAATGGAGGATCAAACAATATTAGCTAGTGATCTGCTGCTCCACATTCTGTTCACACTATTTTGACATGAGAAAAGAGAACTTGCCGATAGAGAAAGTGAAGGGGAGATGCTATTTTTGCCACTCTCTTGGTCTATTCACGCTAGTATCTGAAAAAGGTACTTCTGTACGATTCGGATGAAGAAGCAAATGAGCAAAATGTACTAACCAAAAATCAAGAGCAAAAACTTATAAAAGATAACTACAACTATCCCTCGGCTTGGGACCAGCTATGCAAAACTTAATCTTCAAAAAAGAATCGCATAGGCAGAGTTAACCCACAAAAATAAACCTTACCCCCTGCAATTTTTGTAATAAAAAAAAAAGTACGAAAGATAATGACTCAAGAGTGATGAACCAAAATCATACAAAAGATCAAACCAATAAGGCGAATGAGGTTCCTCCTCCTTTACCCCGGGCTTGGACCGGCTACCACTTTAAAAAAGATGATAGGCGGAGTTACCCACCCAAAAACCCCAAAAAGAAAAATAACTAAGCTATGGTAGCCTAAATGAAAAAGATAAAAACCAAACTGAGAGACTAAGACTCAATAAATGAGACTAAAGACCAAACAATAACTGAAAGACTGAAAATCAAATGAAAAACTGAGAAGAAAGACTGAAAGAAAATAAAGGTAAAATAAAAAATGAAAATGAAGATAGAATAAAGAATAAAGACTAAGGAAAGAAAAAAATGAAAAATGAGCATAAGAAAGAGAAATGAAAAGAAATAAAGAAGACTGAAAAAATGAATAAAAATGAGCATAAGAGATGACTGCGAAAATATAATGAATAAAAAACTAAGTAAATATAATGAATAAGAGAATGAGAATGAGAAAAATAAAATTGCTAAGAGAATTAAATGAGGACTAACAATGAAGAAATAAGGATAAGACAGAGAAACTGAAGGTAAATGAGGACAGAACTGAACAAAAAACTGAGAAAATGAAGACGAATAAAATTGATAAGAGAATTAAATGAGGACTAACAATGAAGAATGAAGATAAGACAGAGAAAATGAAGGTAAATGAGGACAGAACTGAAGAAAAAATGAGCAATAAAGACAAATAAAATTGATAAGAGAATTAAATGAGGACTAACAATGAAGAATGAAGATAAGACAGAGAAACTGAAGGTAAATGAGGACAGAACTGAAGAAAAACAAGACTGAGCAAATGAAGAAGAATAAAATCGATAAGAGAATTAAATGAGGACTAACAATGAGGAATGAAGATAGGACACAGAAAATGAAGGTAAATGTGGACAGAACTGAAGAAAAATGAGGAATCAAAAACTGAGAAGAATAGGTACAATGAGAAGAATATAAAGAATCAACAAGTACTATTTAAATTGTTCAGGTTCAACAAGTACTATTTAAATTCTAAAAAGACAGGGTATGATAAAATCAACAAGACAAAAAATGTTGTTCAACTATACAAACAAAAAAACACAATGTCCTGTAGCGACAACATGGAGACTCCACGAAAATTGAGATGATCCATTCCACTTAGCTTCCTTCTAAAACAAAACGCATGTCGCATAAATCTTCAATTTGCAAATACCAACATCAGTGTAGTAGCCATACAAAATCATCCTTCATACAAAAAATATGTACATAATTACAACACAAAATTTACATAGGGGGGCGTGGGTAATAGTTAGCATATAAAACATGAATAGATCAAGGGAGAAATATTTTACCTTCACATAGAAATTAGTTACTGAGCTACGATCAACCTGATTATTGACTTGGAAGAAAAGAAGGTTCGCGTACTGGATTCTGATGTGACCAATATCATCTTCAGAAAAAACCTTTCTTAGATCCTTGGGCGCATGCCATGACTCCATAGACTTCATAGCGAAAACACCGCAATCATGACTGTGACCGGGGGAGAGAAAAGGAACAAATACATGTATCATTCATAAAATAAAAATAATGGTGCAAAAAACATGTAAGACAGATAAAAAAATAAAAGAATACAAGATACCAAAAATGAACAACTTACGGATTCCTTTGTTTTGGCACGTTTGGGGTCATCACATTAAAAGTCTTGAAATCAGGTCCAATATCGAAAATCTTCTTCCATAGGACCTCAAAATTATCCATCTGGAGAAAAGGGTTTGTGCAGAAAAAATAAGGTGAGAAAAGAATGAAAAAGGTATCAACAGAGAGATATAAACAAAAATATAAAATTCAAAAACTGTTATTCAGTTAAACAACTTACTAAAGGGCGCCGGACTGCAAGCTGATAATCGGATTGAGGACCGTACAATGAATCAAGAAAAGCAAAGACCCTCCACTTAAAATCAACCACAAAAACAAACCAGTGCTTCAAGTGACATATGGGGAAAAATAGCTGCGAAAAGTAAACCAATGCTTCAAGTGACAGTAAACATATTTTGAACGAAATAACATGCAAAAAAAGGAGATCACGAACTTGGTCGGAAAAATCAAGCCTCTTTCCTCTACTAGCTGAAGCAGCCCCAAGTAAGGAAGTTCGCACAATACTCTCGTGCACAGAGTTTGATAGCTCAAGGATGCTTTCCTGCACGAAAAATAAAAAAATAACTACACACAATATCGGAACATGTGCGAGACAGTGGACAAAAAAAAGAAAGGTGTGAAAACGAAAAAAGGAAGCTTGAGAAATATGAATACATACCCCAATGCAAGAAAAGAAGTAATGCCTCCCAGATTTAGAAGGGTGTTTGTCTTCGAAAAGCTTACGACAGAAACAAGGAATGAGGAAATTGTCAACATGACCCTCTTTCACAAGTGACTGCCCCAGTGATATCCAGCTACAGTGAACACCGTGGTATTTAAGGGCATACTCCCTGGATGTGTAAAAAAGGGACAGGATATGTAAGTGCTATAATTAAAAAAAGAATGAAACGCATGAAATGGAAAAAGAAAAGAAAAAGGATAACAAAAACATACTTCTGAACTCGTTCTGTGTACGCTAATTCAACAATTGCACAATAATGCATGATGTCGTCATCTGATACAGGATACCGTGAATTATGAGCCAAAGGGAAAACCAAATTCTTTCTTGGATTTATAATGATAAGTCCACTTGCTCCTGCTGGTTGTTTGCCATTATTCTGCCCAGCTGCTGCAACATTACGACCGCCACCTTCTAAATCAACAACATCTGCCAACACTTGTAAACTAGCCGCAGTCTTCTGGAAAGATTTACCAACAGGCCTAGTAACTGGATGAATAGTCTTGTTATACTCTCTGTCAGCATCCATTGCAAGCTGATTCTGCCTCTCCTTGAAACTTGATGTGCCCGTGATAGTTAATTCGGGTGACTTCACAACCTATTCACGACGGGCCGGGAGAAAACATATAAGAAAAATGTACACAAAAATATATATAAAAAAATTGCTGAAGAAAGAGAATGAGAGAAAGAGAAAAAAGTACAGTTGGTGTTGTTGGCGTTGTGTCGCCAACAGGTATAGGGGCTTGCTGACTTCCTTTTGAGTTTTTCGCAAACATATTCTGTGTCACTGGATTCAACAGCACCTTAGATGATCCTGCATGGAAAAAAAAAGTAAGGAGACAAAAATAAAAACAAGAAACACACATGCAAGTTACACAGAAACAAAAACTTCAGGGAATGAGTAGAAAAAAGACTTGCATTATTAACAGGCCTGAGAAGACAAGTTCATGCGCCCAATGGGAGATACAAGATCACTTTGGCCCAATGTCCCAGGATGACTCTCGGGTAGTTGTATGGTTAATCTGGACTTGACCATAACTAAGGGATGCATTTCTGGTGCTGCAAGGGGGGACATACACAAAACAAAAGGGTTCACTAATACAGAAAAAAAACCTAGAAATAACAGGGAGAAACTAACTATATTATACTCTTGCCTGTCATGGAGGAATTTGTATCCATTGCTTTAGTTATGATACAGTCTGGAGTATCTGTATAAAAAGACAGATAAACACAATCAGCCTAAAATGAAGGTCTCAAAAAATAAAGAAGTGCTGTCTATGTGGAGGAATGCAAGAAATATTGTCCCACCTTGGTTCTGAACAGATGTTGTGTCAATATGAGCGGCTTCTGCTTTTGATGCTGGGGCAATATTTCCTATTGGAGTCTTCATAAGATCTGCCTGGAGGCTTTTGTTGCACTTGTACCAAGGGCGTGCGTCTGCTAAGAACTTCAGAATATTGCAAACTAGAGATTCAGGCTTGTTATTATTGCACAGTTGAGGCAGAATGCTGGACTGAACAATATCAAAGATGCCATCTATTGTCTGTGTGAAGAAAAAAGAGGACACAAAGATATGAATAAAAATAAATGAAACACACATGCAGATTGCTATGACCAGATAAAAAATGTGAAGCAGGACAAAACATTTCGAAAAACAAAAAGTAGAATACCTTGCCAGACAAAGTCATGCCAAAGTTATTATGCATCGTTTCCTTGATGTGAGTCGACATAAGCTCATACTCACCACGATTTGTACCGTTCATGTCATTGCTGCTTGTGACCTAATAAAAAAGAGATGAAAACAGATATGAAACACAAAAATAAAAAAAAGTTGATAAAAAAGCAAAGGGTTCAAAAAGATAAAAGGGTTATACATTGTAGTAGCAACTTGTGAGATCCTTCCTCATGGGCCTCCTCCCAAAACATCTTTTGCTTTTGCGATCCAACTCTGAATATTCTATGATCATGTCACCACGCCAAGAGACCGACCTTGGAAAACCAGTACCAGCAATATGGAGGCCAAAATCAAGACAATCGAGATAGTAAACCTGCGAACAAAAATAAATGAACAGACAAATGAATGAAAAGCAAAACTACAGTATAAACCAAAAAATATGAATGCAACTGCTGACAAACAAAAATGAATACAACTGCGGGCAGTCGAAAAAGCTTACCGCAAGTGCATACGAGCAGAACTCAATTTCGGTTTCCTTCCAGTTGTTTTTATGAACTTGATGGTTTTGTTTATTCCAAGAATAAAATGCTTGTGCATTAACCGGCAAAGATCAAAACCACTAGCTCGTTCGGGGTCCCCTAATTGTTGCATGTACTTCGTATCTAAACGATCTTTGCCAGAGGGACATAGGAAACAAGATACAGCAACTTGCATGAAGCACAGGAAAACCTCTTGGTCAGTAAGGTCTTCAGATGAATTAAGCTTGTCACCGAAAAATGTAATGTGAGGCACATCCGATAGATGAAAAATGGACATGATTAAGTCCAGACCACCATCGCTGTTCTCTAACACCTCAGAACCATGATTCAGTAATCCAAGCACAAAATGAAATGAATCATTCGAGATGTTAATTATCTTATCATTGACAATGATCTGTGAAGAATCAGGGTCGACGCACAAAGCAAGCCAGCGAATAAATGATGATGGGATGTAGGTCTGGCCCAAAGCAAGTAAACAACCAAAACCACGTTTCTCAATAACCGACTTCTGTCGGTCAGTGAGTTGATGCAACACTTCGAAGAAATACTTCGCTCCATATGCAGAGAAAGAATGCTTTCCAATTCCATTGACTTTTGCCCTTTGCTCTGGATGAAGATAAAAGAGGAATCAAGTAAAAATGAAAAAAAAAGATAAAATAGAAAAACAACTGATTCAAAAAATAACCTTTGGCCATATATCAGAATCTCTGCAGAATTTTGAGAAATCCCTTTTCAAAGTTTTAATAGCCTACCAAGAAAAAAAACAACAAAGACAAAAAAAAATTCAAGCGTGAAAAATGAAAAATGACAGAATCTTCCTCCTTAAAACAATAAAGAGATAAAACCAGTACCTCTTTACTGAAAAACTCAAAAAATGCATCATCTAATACTCTCTTCCTCCTTGGAATGACAGTATCCTATGAAGAAATAGAAAAGGCGCAAACAATGTATGAGAAAATAAAATATTTGAGCATGATCAGTATTTTTCAAAAACAGGAATAAAAAATACTCCTACATCATCAGAAGATGAGCAGTTTTCAGCTAAGCTGCCAACATTTGGTGACCCATTATCTGAAACATCGCCCCAATGAGCATATGCAAGCTGCCCATTACCACGAAGCAATGAATACTTGCTGCTCATGCGTGCCCTGGAAAATGAATAAAACATTCTAGTATGAGCATACACAACATAAAGGGGCACATATTCATAGAAAAAATATTTAATGTATGATGGGTTCATACCACTTAAAAACACAATAAACTAAAAGCATTCCACACTAGGAATGAACATGACAATCACCATATCCCATTTTCCACAAAACACATGGGTCATTAGAAGATGCAACACAAAAAAGCCATGACATCAGGTTTTTGAGAGTTATATTTCGAATTAAAACTAGAAATTATATTGCATAGTATATATGAATTAAAACTAGAAATAGTAATGAGAAACTAGAAAATCTGGGTTCAGCAAGCACATATCCATTTTACACCCATACACAATTCGATTGGATTTTGCACTACTGAAACTAGCTAAGAAAAATCTGGTTCCAGTTAACACATCTACATTCTCTTCCGGAACTAGCTAATCGAATCCATTAGAAAATTGGCTTTGCACTACTGAAAAAGGTAGACTAACAAAATCAACGGGTCACGGGCCAAAACACACACAAACTGAAGCATTTCAAAACCATGAAGTCGCTGCCATTAACAAACACACATGGCCACATGCCGTTCCCCCCATGGCACCCTACAAAACAAATCAAACCGAGACGAACAACACATACCGTTCCCCATGGCGCCTTCGCCCAATCCTGCCACAGCCTCGATCCAGTGGTCTCTCGGTGAGAGCTGCATCGTGGGAGCAGCCGCTCATCCGGCTTACTCTGAACACCATCTTCGCGATATTCCCGTCGCCACAGCACCCGCCCCACGGTGAACTCCCCCCTCCGGCCGCTTCTGATCCGTTGACGAACACGAGGTAGCTAAGATAGGGGGAATGAGGGAGAATGAGGAAACGGACAAAAAGGCAAAAATCCCTACTCCACGCACCTCCTCTCCTCACCGCCACGACGAAATCCGGCAGGCAAACTCCTCCCAGCAGAGGGAGAAGCAGCGCGCAGCTGTCGGCGGCGGGAGGAGAGGCGCGCGGCCGGCGGCAGGAGCTTGGACCGGATGGATAGAAGCAGTACCAGGGGAGGCGCGCGGTAGGCTGAGGAAGGGGACGGCGGCGGAACCGGCGTGTGGATGTCGACGATGGGAGCGGCGTGGAGCCGTCGGCGAGAGGAGCGACGAGCGGAAGCCGGGACGAGCGGCGCGCGGCCGCCCTCTCCTCACAGGCGACGCACGAAAAGCAAAAGGATAAGGGAATGAACTGAGGATAGAGGCGAGGACACGGGCGTGGCACGGAACCCAAAATTCAAACACGGGAAAAAAAGCGGAGACGAAAAAAAACCGTGAAAAGACGGAAAAAACAGACGGCTGACGGACGCGGCGCCGAGATTAGTGCAAGAAGAAGAGAATGAACGGCCAAAAATGTGACTTATGGCCAAATGAGAAATCAGCTAGCTGAAAAATAGGAAAAGTGATTATTTATGACATATGACTAACATACTCCGTATTATTGATGGTCAAAGTTAAATCACGAAGAACAATAATCCCATGTCAAAAAAAGATGAAGGGAGCTAACCTTTTGAAAGTCTCGCACGAAATCAACCCGGTTCACAATTTCAAGCCAACCCGGGACAGATTCAAACCGTATCCCGAAACCGTGCCCTGCTCCGGGGTCACCGCTCTTCATAAAATCCCACAAAAAAAGGACTAAACGAGATACGTAAAGGCGAAGACCTAATAAATTGCGAAAAGAAAACTCGCATCTAGTCGCCGCCGCAGCCCTGAGTAGATCGCCGGGCGACGCCATGTCGACCCCGGCCGCCGCCTACCTCGCTTCCCTCGCGAGCACACAGTACTTCTGCTACCAGTGCAACCGCACCGTCCTCCTCGCCGCTTCCGCCACCGCCGCCGGCGAGCTCTCCTGCCCCGAGTGCCAGGGCGACTTCCTGGAGGTGGTCACCGTCCCCGCCCCCACCATCATCCCCTTCCCCTTCGTCTTGCCCCCTGTTATGCCCAACAACGCCTCCTCCCCATCCGGGTCCTCCTCGTCCTCCACCGCCGCGGCCCCCTCCGGCGACTTCTCGGACTTCCTCGCCAGCATCCTCGACATCCCGGATGGCCGACGCGTCAGGTCCAGGAGCGGGAGCGGTGCTGCCTCCGCCGCCGGCACGGCCGCACCCGGCAACGAGCCCTTTGACCCGCGCGTGTTCTACCAGAACTTCATCCGCCGCATCACGGAGGGCGGCGTCAACGTCCAGTTCATGCTCGACGACGAGGACGCCTTGTACAACCTCGCCGCTGGCGTAGGCGGCGGTGTCGGTGGCGCAAGACACGGGGACTACTTCGTCGGCCCCGGGCTGGAGCAACTAATCGAGGAGCTCGCTGAGAACGACCCCAACCGCTACGGCACACCGCCTGCTGCCAAGTCGGCTCTGTCGACACTTCCTGACGTCGTGATGACCGATGCCATGGTCGCGGCGGCAGAGGGCGCCGAGTGCGCTGTGTGCAAGGAAGATTTCTCACCTGGAGATGGGGCCAAGCAGATGCCCTGCAAGCACATCTACCATGCCGACTGCATCGTGCCCTGGTTGGAGCTCCACAATTCGTGCCCCATTTGTCGCTTCGAGCTGCCCACCGATGATCCTGACTATGAGGGCAGTAAGGCATCAAAACCACAGCCATCTGTTGGTATCGCTGCGACAGCCGGATCTGGGAGCTCTACCGCTGCTGAGGAAGGAGGGGACGAGACTGCAAGGGTGATGGAAAGGAGGCTCAATGTGTCACTGCCGTTGCCGATTGGTGGATTGGGAGGGCAAACACCACAGCAAGATGGGAACAATGGGGGGCAGTAGCTCACAGGACAACGACTCGCAGGATGGAGTTGGCAGCGACAAGAATTGAACTCAAATATGTGATCAGTCCGAGGTATTATCTACATAGTAAACACAGTTTTGCATCAGATGCAATGTAGTTGATAGAGTATATCATGTTCAGAACTATCCACTCTTTCCATTGTAGAAGAGATTTCTTCAATCTATGTCTGGATAACTACAATTTTTCTCGACTTTGATTCCAAATTCGCTGAGAACTTTGGTAAATGCAATTCCGTTGTCTTATCCAAAGTGACTGGGAGTAGTAGAGGTGCGATTTGTAGAAACTTGATTGTTCACATCCGATTTCATGCACATCCCCGTTCTTGTTAGTTGTTATTTTGTATCATTTGCAAAACCGCAATTTCTTTGTTTGATGAACAACAAGCATATACTTATCCTGTACTTATAGAGGCTTATTATTTTGTTTGAAACACTTCATAACAAATTTGTCAGTCGTGCTAGAGTTAAGCATTATCACCCTCCCCATCTGGATGATCTGGAAAGAGGAACAACATAGTTTTTTCAACAATCAAAAGACGCAGCGGCAGATCTTACTCAATCAAGGGACAAGCTTCCCCAGTGCATCTGTGATTCTGTGATTCTGTAAGCCTTAGGCATCTAGGCCCCCGTGGTGGCTCTGGTAGTTTAATCAGCATTGCGCACACGGCACTTGTATTGTTTCAGCACGGATGATCTCCTTTAAGAGCGTCTCCAGCGGCACGCCCAAAGCACCCCAAAGGCCTATTGGGGTGTCGGACCGGTCACAACGACACCGCCAAAGATCCGGTCCAGCCCGATTTCTTTCCGGCACCCACAGACAGGCGGGCTCTCCTTGTCATTCACACACTGGTCATGTCGCGGCTGTAAAGGCGGAACAATCTTCTCAGACGACGCTTCTAGGACAACGTCGCGGAACTGACATTAAACGGTCACGTCGCCTCAACACCCACCCGTCGGTGCACGTGCGCATCACTGTTTCTCCCCCGATTGAAAACAAGCACAAGGAGGAGGGTGAGGAGGATGTGGCGGAGGATCCGGAACAGCTGATGTGGCTGGACCAGTACGTGGCTAACAACTCCTTTGTGACCAGGCGAACGATGAGGCGGAGGCGTGCGCCATGGAGTTGTCACACCATACCATGGTGGAGGAGGAGCATGACTGCTCCCTCTAGGAAGCCGATCAGGAGGCCCACGAGCAACTGAACGCCCTGTGGGCGGCGGCCTCTGCCAGTGCTCACGAGGCTTGGCGCTTTGACGTGGCGGACGCTCACCGTCGTTGGGCGCAAGCCGCTTTCTGCTGGGCCGACGAAGCGCATGAGTTGGAGAGGAGAAGCCGGGAGTCCGAGGCACGGGAGGCGGCGGAGTCCGTGCATGCTGCCCACGAGTGGAGATGCATGCAGGACGAGGTGGCGGTGGGGGCGAGGCAGGCGGACAAGGCGATGGAGGAGGAGAGGCAGCTCCGTGTTGTGCAAAGCTTGGGACGTCAAAAGAGGGGCATGTGTGTGCGCGCAACGAAGCGGCGTAGGTGCACCAGCTGATGGTGCATGGCAGGGCGGAAAGGTGCTGGCTCGTGCATGTGGCCAGCCACAATGAGCCAGGCTCCCCCTCTTTCGTCGAGCCGGGAGCGAACGACGAGGCTGATCCTAGTGAGCCACCTCCTCCCACATCTAGATTAGTTTAGTTGTATTTTAAGTCTAGATTAGTTGTAGTTTAAATTTTAGTTGTAATTTTGTTGAAATGTATCATCTGTAATGAAATCGTGTATTTTACTCATAATTTGCAAATGTTGACAAAATTGAAAGTTTTGGTTGGGGGATGCCGCTGTGGGTGGCACCCAGGAATGTGCTGGACAAGATGCTCTAACCGATTTGGTTTAGGGCTTGATCGGTAGACTGCGGTCCTTTTTTGCCTCTCTAAAACTAGGCTCGCCGGTCTGATAAAACCAACATCGAAGCCATGTTGTGCATGCGATTAGGCTTGCCGGTCTGATAAAACCAGCATCTAAGCCATGTTGTGCATGTCGCTTGGTCGCATGCACAACATTATTTTGCACTTCTCGTAAAACATGAGACAACTGTTTGGTTATGCGCATTGTATCTTCTAATGCAACTGTGTCTATATATGGTTTGCTACAGACGTGTCGCTAGGGTAACATCTTCTCCATGGTGGTGAGGTTTCCAAGCATAGTAGAAACTAAAACAAGTATGAACTAGTAGTTATGAACGAAACACAATACACTAGTAGGTAAACCCTTAGTGTAGTATTAGTATCAATGGCAATTTTTGTTTTTGCGTGCCACTGGCGTGTTGAATTTGGGCGTGTCACTGCTGTTCGTGTATCAGTGGTGTGTAAGAACGCCACTGGTACATGGGACCCACGCGACCACCCGGGCGAAAAGTCCCAGTGGCGCGTAGTGCCCGTGACACGCTACTAGAATCTTTGTATCGGTGGTGCGGCCCAGTTGACACGCCTGGTGACGTGTCCTCCCTATCCAAACGCCACCGCAATCAACGAGCGTACATGTATGGAGCCTCACACTTTATTGCCACACACACACACCACCATCACTCCCCGGCGTAAATTTAAGCACCGAAAGGTCGGTCGTCATCGTTAAAAACTCTCCCCCACACTCTCTCCTTACTCAGTTTTCCACCGTACACTCATCTCCTCACCTACTCTCTACACCAGATGCGCCTCTTCTCTCAATTGCCCACAAAGACGACGAACCAAAGCCCTGTCTATGGTCGCCCCACCTCAGAGAGGACATCCTCGATGAGCTCGCATGAATGGGCTCATGGTCTCGCCTGGCTGTCCGCTGCCAGCCAGCTGGGACATAAGTGTCGATGGGCGGGCCGTCGCCCACTCCCCGACGCCGGCGTCCTCCCTTGCGCCCGGCTGCGCTCCCTGCGCGAGCTCTTCTCCCCCAAGCGCCTCTGTCGACCATGCTCGCGTCACCAACTTCTCCTGCGACCGCGGCACCACTGCGTCCGCGCGGCTCCAGCCCCGCGCGCGCGTCCCATCCGCTCCGCCTGTGCGCGACCGCGCCTGCGCGAGCTCCTCCGCGCCCCACGCGCCCGCCTCTGGCCGTCTCCGCCCTGGCCAGCTTCGCCCCAGCCGGCTGTGCGTCCTCCACCTCCGGCCAAGTCCGCCCGTCCTCCGGCCACATCATCCTACACCGCGCGCCGCGGCCGGCCTGCCGCCTCCAGGCCCGCGCCTCCACCCCTCGCCCGGCTCCAGCTTCGGCTCTGCCCGCCCACCGCCTGCCGCGCCGTAATGGCCGCAGCCGGCTGTGCCGTCTCGCCCGGCCATCACTCTCGCCGACTCCGGTCGGGCCGTCTGCCCAAGCGGAACCAGAAAAGGAAGGAACGGGCCGGCTTCCAAAAAAAAAACAGTCGGCTGGACAGGGCCGGCTCAACTTCATTTAGCTGCCAGGCCGGCTGCGAGCAAGCTGACTGTCCTTGGCAGTTCGGCCAGACTGCAACACCTCCTTCTACGTATATGCAAACTATTAAAACGTAAGTATCATTATAGTCCCGAGAAGCACTGGGGGGCTGTCTCCGCCTTTTTACAAAATCTTCGCTTCTCGTGTCCGGCTCTGCCCAGACTCTTCTTCCCGAAATCGGCTTAGTAGTGTGCACGGCACCAAACGGTTAACTCCTCGCGCCCGGTCCAAGCCGGCGAGGAGAACAAGCTGGAGGTCGCCTCCACATGAAAAACGTTGAGGGAGGAAACGGTTTGGACAATCTAGACTCACTCTTCTTCGCTAGCCCAAGCGCTTTTTCCCGAGATCGGCTTAGTAGTGTGCACGGCACCAAACGGTTAACTCCTCGCGCCCGGTCCAGGCCGGCGAGGAGAACAAGCTGGAGGTCGCCTCCACACGAAAAACGTCGAGGGAGGAAACGGCTTGGACAATCTAGGCGCACTCTTCTTCGCTAGCCCAAGCGCTTTTTCCCGAGATCGGCTGAGTAGTGTGCACGACACCAAACGGTTAACTCCTCGCGCCCGGTCCAGGCCGGCGAGGAGAACAAGCTAGAGGTCGCATCCACATGAAAGACATCAAATGAGGAAACAACTTGGACGACCCGATCGTCTTCTTTTTTAAATGTTGGTTCGCTTAAACCCAATCCCCAAAGTCTAAGTAGTGTGCATGATCCCGCATGGCCAACTCTTCGCATCCGGCTGCAGTATCGCCAAACGACCAGCCGGCAAGAGCACAAGCCGGGACGGTGAAGTGCACACGAATGATCTAAAGGGCTCGGACCAAAGCGAGTTGGCATAAAAGTCTGCAAAAGCTTCAATCACCGTATAATTTATATTCCGAGATCTAATGACTAACTTTGTTTATTGCACGACTATTTTTGTGTTAACCTGCTGAGGCCCTCCCGCTGGAGCCGCAGGACCTCGACAGCTTCGGGGGCTTAGTGGATCCCCAGGCTGGCTGGCTTCCCTTCGGTTGACTCCATCCGGACGACATTTGGCGCCCACCGTGGGGCCGACTCGGGGGCTCGCCATCGCCGTCGCCCTCCTCGCGAAACTCGGGGGCTCGACATCGCCATCGCCCTCTTCGAGAAACTCGGGGGCTCGACATCGCCATCACCCTCTTTGCGAAACTCGGGGGCTTGACCTTGTAGTCGCCCTCTTCACGAAACTCGGGTTGCTCGACCTCGCCGTTGCCCTCCTCGTGAAACTCGGGGGCTCGACCTCGCCGTCGCCCTCCTCACGAAACTCGGGGGCTCGACATCACCATCGCCCTCCTCGCGAAACTCGGGGGCTCCACATCACCATCGCCCTCCTCGCGAAACTCGGGGGCTCGACATCACCCTCTTCGCAAAACTCGGGGGCTCGACATCGCCATCGCCCCCACCCTGCAGTCTGCAGCTGGCTCCAACTCCAAGTTCTGCAGCCGGCTCCACGGGCTGCCGGCTCCAACTCCAAGTTCTGCAGCCGGCTCCACGGGCTGTCGGCTCCAACTCCAAGTTATGCAGTCGGCTTCAACTTCATCCGGCTTCAAGGCTTCAACTTCATCCGGCTTCAACTTCATCCAACTTCAAGGCTTCAGCCGGCTCCGGCTTCAACTCCAACTTCAGCCGGCTTCGGCTTCAACTTCAGCCGGCTCTGGCTCCAGCTCCAGTTTCAGCCGGCTCCAGCTCCGACTTTAGCATTTCGACCATGACAATCAAGACAAGGGGAAGCTCGTGAATCCTTCCCAGCAAGCAGCAAAGCCTCCACGCGCTCGGGGGCTAGTGTCGGGGATATCATACCCGGATACCCCGAAGACAGTGACAAGGCAACCTCCACCAAGCTTCCTAGGTCACTAGCCCGCTGCCTATATAAAGCAGGGCAGCGGGCTGAGTTCCCAAACCCTAGCTTACAAGTTTGGATCCCCAGAGATAGATAGACTTGTAACATCCTTGTAAACCAAAAGCCTAGCCCGCTGCCTTTATAAGGTGGGCAGGAGCCCCTGCGAGGAGAGAGAGAAACAGAAGAGACCCTGATAGTCACACACGAGCACTTAGACAATCGCCATCTCCTTCTTCCATCTCCAGCCGGCTTAGTAGCCAAGCCGGCTCTCACCTGAAACACAGCTCCAGGAGCACCATTGTAGCCCGAATACTTGTGATCAATCAATAGAAGGAGACTAAGCAGGACGTAGGGGTGTTACCTCCTTGGCAGGGCCCTGAACTTGGGTACATTGCGTGTGTTTGCCGTGCTTGTTACCCAATCCCGCGCGAGCACCATCGTCGCCTTGCTCCACATCTTCTCCATCTCTGATGGACATGTCGTTGACACCACCACGACAAATCATGTCTATAAACTAGACAAAGCTCTCTATGGGCTCAAACAAGCACCTCGTGCTTGGTATGAGCACCTTAGGGAGTTCCTAGTAGATTGTGGATTCCAAGTTGTAGTAATCGACCCTACACTCTTTATCAAAAGGGTTGGAGATGACTTGTTCATATGCCAACTTTATGTGGATGATATCATTTTTGGCTCTTCTAACACTCGATTCAATGATGAGTTTGCCAAGTTGATGTCAGACAAATTTGAGATGTCCATGATGGGGGAGTTAGAGTTCTTTCTTGGTTTTGAGATCAAACAATTGAGAGACGACACCTTCATCAATCAAGCCAAGTACACCCATGACATGCTCAAGAGGTTCAAGTTTGAAGATGCCAAGGGTTGCAAGTCTCCTATGTCCACCTCCACCGATCTTCATCCGGATCATCTTGGGAAGGATGTGGATCAAAAGGTATGCCGTTCCATGATTGGCTCTTTGCTTTATCTTTGTGCATCTAGGACGGATATTATGTTTAGCGTGGGCATGTGTGGAAAGTATCAATCCGCTCCTAAAGAGAGCCAATATACGGCGGTTAAGTGAATCTTTCGATATTTAGTTCATACCCCAAGCTTTGGTCTTTGGTTTCCCAAGGGTTCGGATTTCTCTCTCATGGGGTACTCGGATGCGGATTATGCGAGTGACAAGAAGGATATGAATTCAACTTCCGGGGCTTGCCAATTTCTTGGTAGGTCCTTGGTGTGTTGGTTTTCCAAGAAGCAAAATTGTGTTGCTCTCTCCACCACCGAAGCCGAGTACATCTCCGCCGCAAGTTGTTGTGCTCAATTGCTATGGATGAGGCAAACTTTAAAGGATTTCGGTGTCATTTATGACAAAGTGCCTCTTCTATGTGACAACCAAAGTGCTATCAAGATCGGCCACAACCCGGTGCAACACACCAAGACGAAGCATATTGAGATTTGTCACCACTTCATCCAGGAGCATGTGGGGCGAGGTGACATCGATCTATTGTATGTTGGCACCAAGGATCAACTTGCCGATATCTTCTCGAAGGCCCTTGATTTCCAAAGGTTTCTAGAGTTGAGGAATGAACTAAATGTCGTGGATTTGAGTAACTTTGAGTGACCGTATCGCACATGCCCATGGTAGAAATCCTATCTAGTTTTGATGTAGGCATGGATATAGGGGGGGGGTGTAGTTCAATTCATGAGCCAACACTCTCCCCGTTATGCGCAAATAGACAAATCTTTCATTATAGTCACTTTGTGACAAATTGTGCTTCAATGATGAGTTTTGAGTGACAACCCAAGATACATCTTCGCGGTGTCTCACTCTACTATACTCATACATGGTGGCTTCGGCCACCGATCTCCTCATGTGAGGAGTTGGGTCTTTCAGTTTAATTTGGTTTTCTTAGACCTATATGTGTCACTATGTGCGCTCAATGGGAAAATGCTTACTCTTGGCCTTTTATGTTTGATTCTTGAAATTGTGAGCACTCTACCATATTATGACAGTTTGTGTTCTATCCTAAACCCCCATCGTATCCCATAAACAAAACAATCTATCTTTCCTCTAGTTCTCTCTAAAAACAGTCTAAGCTAGTCTGCTGGGTCGGTACTACCGACAGCCAGACCGGCACTACCGGCCACATGTGGTTTTCTCTGCGATTTTCTATTTGCTGAAAACCCCACGCGGCCGGCAGTACCGGTCCGGCTGCCGGTACTACCGGGACGGCGGGGGAGTGACTTAAAGTGACCGGTTCGGGGGGGAAGGGTTGACTTACCTTTCTTCTTCCTCCCGACCCAGCCCCTTTTCCTCTCTCCTCTAGCGTTCCTCATCTGGATCGCCGTCGCCGTCGCACCTCTCCGGTGCTCCCCCGCCGGATCTACTCCGGGGAAAACGTTCTCCTCGTCATCCTCCTCCATGGCCTCCGGTATTTGCCCGTCTCCTCTCTCCTCTAGGTTTCATTTTGAATCCCTAGATGTGGTTTTGGGCAAGTTCTAGATGCACAGTTGTTTGTCTACAATCTTTCCTGGAGTATGGCGTTAGGAGCAAGGCTAGGTCTTGGTAGTTTCCTAGAGTAGTTTTTAGGTGCAAATTTTTTGGCGAAATCGGTAGTTCCGTTTGGAACCCTAACCGTGTCCGATACTACCGAGCTGTCCAGCTCGGTACTTTCGGACAGTACTACCGGGGTTCCAGCCGGTACTACCGGCCTTCACAATTTTTCTGCCTAAAATTCTCTACTCTTGCAAACTATTTGTTGTTTCTTTTGAGAACTTGTGCACTTATCTTTGTTCCCTCCCTATCCTATATGCTGGTTNGGGGGGGGGGGGGGAGAGGGTTCGGATTAGAGGGGATGGGGACAAAGATGATAATTCGAGGAGGGCAGGACGGCCACGGATGGTGGACGGTTCGAGGGAGGGTGGCGATGGGGCTAGAGAGGAAGAAGATCGTCTTCCGCTTGTTTTGCGGTCGGAACGCCCCCGCGCTGTCCGATACGCGCGAGCGGCGCGTATGGTAGCATCGGCCCCTTCTACAGCATTTTCCCGGCCATCTTGCCTTTTCTTGTTCTGTGAAAATACTTCTAGAAGAAAAAATCGGAGAAACCAGAAAAAGAGGACTGAACGAGAGACTGAAAGGCGAAGACCTAAATTCCGAATAGAAAAACTCGCATCGCCGCCGCAGCCCTGCCCCTGCCTAGATCGCCGGCCTCCGCCATGTCGACTCCGGGCGCCGCCTACTACTACGCTTCCCTCGCGCGCAAGCAGTACTTCTGCTACCAATGCAACCGCACCGTCCTCATCGCCGCCTCCGCGGCCGCCGCCGGTGAGCTATCCTGTCCCGAGTGCCGCGGCGACTTCCTGGAGGAGGTCACCGTCCCCGCCCCCACCATCCTCCCCTTCCCCTTCGCCTTCCCCTCTATGATGCCCACCGCCTCCTCCTCCCCCCCGATCCTCTTCGTCCTCCACCGCCGCGCCCCCCTCCAGCGACCTCTCCAACTTCCTCACCAGCTTCCTCGATCTCCAGGATGGCCGCCGGGCCAGGTCCAGGAGTGGGAGCGGTGCTGCCTCCGCCGCTGGCACGGCCACACCTGAGAACGAGCCTGAGTCATTTGACCCGCTCGTGTTCTTCCAGAACTACATCCAAAGCCTCGTGGAGGGCGGCGCCAACATCCAGGTCCTCCTCGACGATGCCAGCGTCAACCTCGCCCCCTGCCAGGCGGCCGCACTGGTGGCGCAAGCTTCGGGGACTACTTCGTCGGCCCGGGTCTGGAGCAACTCATCGAGCAGCTCGCTGAGAACGACCCCAACCGCTACGGCACACCGCCTGCTGCCAAGTCGGCCCTGTCCACGCTTCCTGATGTCGTCGTGACCGATGCCATGGTCGCGGCTGCGGAGGGCGCCGAGTGTGCTGTGTGCAAAGAAGATTCTCACCTGGGGATGGAGCCAAGCAGATGCCCTGCAAGCACATCTACCATGCCGACTGCATCGTACCCTGGTTGGAGCTCCACAATTCGTGCCCCATTTGTCGTTTCGAGCTGCCCACCGATGATCCTGATTATGAGGGCAATAAGGCCTCAACCCACAGCCAGCTGTTGGTATCGCTACCGTACCTGCATCTGGGAGCTCTAGTACGCTGAGGAAGGAGGGGAGGAGACTGCAAGGGTGGTGGAAAGGAGATTTAATGTGTCACTGCCATGGCCGTTTGGTGGATTGGGAGGGCAAACACCACAGCAAGATGGGAACAACGGGGGTGCTGGCAGTAGCTCACAGGGCAGCGGCTCGCAGGATGGAAGCAGCAGCAAGAATGAACACAAATGTGTGATCAGTTGGAGGTATTATTTACATAGTAAAACACAGTTTTGTATCAGGTGCAATTTGGTTGGTAGATTATATCCTGTTCAGAAATCTTCCCGTTGTAGCAGAAGTTTCTTTCAATCTGTGTTTGGACTATAGAACTACTATTCGTATTCTTGACTAGAAGGGAAAGATAGATCAGAGATCCAAATTTGATGAAAACTCTGGTAAATGCATTTGTATTTCATCATTGAATGGGCTAGGACTTAAAGATGGAGATGCTATGGTAGAAACTTGATTGCTCACATACAATTTGTCAATTTGAAGCACATCTCTGATCTGGTGGTGTACCATTGTACAGTAACACTTGCATATGCTCATTCAGACTTGTAGTAAGTTCATCAAAGCAATTCATATTAGATAGTAGGCTGCTGCTATCACAATGGCACACTACTGGAATTTATTTGTGATGAGGAAGCCTATCCTTTACTTGTAGAGGTTTATTAGCTCCTTTGGAACACTTCATAACAATTTTTTCTCAAGAAAAATAGTAGCGCTGCAGTCAAACATTGTCATCATGTCCACCTAGATTGGAAACCGGAACGACAGTGTTTTTACCAGAACTATCACAAGACGCTGCTGCAGATCTTAGATTCAATCAGAGATGAGCTTTGCCAGTGGTCCTGCACCTGGGAACCCTAGGCATCTAGGCCCCCCTCGGTGGCTCTGGTAGTTAATCGCCACAGCACACATCTAACACACTTTTCTTCGTGTAGTTTCCTTTTTCTTGTTGTGTTTTCTTTGTAGTTCAGATTGGGTTGCCCACCCGCAGCGCAATTGCACTGTGTTTTCCCCAATCTTAATGCATTGACATGCAGTTTACCTGCGCGGTCTAAAAAACATTGGATGATCGTGACTCTACAGTCCCATCGACACATCTAGTTTCACTAGTTGTCTTAAAAGACTACGTGTTGATTAGGTTGTTTGTGGCCAGGATAAGCCTCACCTTTTTGCTGAAATTTCACTTCCCATTGTGAAATCATGTGATTGTGATTTAATCCTGCATTTTTAAACATACAAATAAATTTACGTATGGATTGGCAGATTGCTGTTAACAAGCTCAGGATTCCAAAACATCTCGTCATTTTTTCTGTGAGTCCGGGTTATTTTAGTTAAGATACCCATTTTCAAGCACTGTCTTTCACTCAAATCTTAATGCATTGACATGCAATTTCCTGTGCGGTTTAAAGAACCAGTGGATGATCCAAACTCTACAGACTCATCCACATATCTAATTTCACTAGCTTTCTTAGAAGAAGACATTATGTGGTAATTAGGTTATTTGTAGTGAGGAATCTATCATTGCACGTATATAAGCAGAGCAGGGCCTTACTTTTTTTGCTGAAATTTCACTGCCCATTCTCAAATCATGTGACTTTTAGTCAAGCCTGAATTTAAAGATACAAATAAATTTACGGATTGATTGTAATTAATATATTCAAGAATCGAAAACTTTGTCTTTTTTTTTTGTGAGTCCAGGTATTTTCGAGTTAATGGATCATTGCTTTCAAGTTTCAAGTTTAAAACTGGTCTGGCTTTCATTTGCAGAACTCATGAATCATAATGCAGTTCATGTTCTCTTAAACGTGATAATTTAGTTGATAGTACCACGGCTGTCACTTTTTAAGTACTAAAAATAGAAAATCTCTTCAATAAATTCAGTATGCTGTCGAGAGATTTTGCCATGTGTCCGTGTGAGTTCATGGCTTCATCACGGGTTTAGTTTTCTTTGTTGGGGTTATATTGATTTGATTAATTTGCATGCTTATTTTTGGTTAGTTTATTTCTAAAAGTTTTAATTACTATTTGTTAAGGGTCATGGGAGCCATTCCTACAGAAGAGGTTTGTACTGTATCTTTTGATCAAACAAGAGATGAATTAAGAAAAATCTTCCTAGCTCTTATAGAACCATCCATATCCCAATCGGTATCTTCCTTCGCCTAGAGCCGTTCAACTTCAAGACTTGGGCGTCCAACCTCTTTCCAAAGGATGTCCCTGTCATCAACTAGGTTCACTACAGATTTTCTCAGAGCAGCAACTCATGTAAGATGCCTTTTATCCTTTGACCAGCTAGAAACCATTGAATCATATGTAGGGGTTGCTCCAAATTGAATAGGAATAGGAAAAATGGGTTCCTTGTCTGAGGCTTCTAATCTTCTGATACTTTTCTCAGACTTGGTGCACATAACTTTATATTGACAAGGGCTCTTCTTTTGCCAAATTCCTGCCAAAATCGGCCTTCTGTGTACATCCCATGTATGGATGCATTGATTAGGGTACTCCACTCTAGATATGTTGACCATTACCTCATCGCTGATTTAAGATTGATTTGGCAAAAAATTCACATTAGACTCCTGACCGACTTTTGTAACCAACCAAATAATTCTTTGTTTTTAGATTTTCGAAACTGCCATATGTTTTTTCTACATAAATCATTTTTTGATCATAGAGCAGAATTTTAGACAAAATATGTAGCAGAGCCATCAAGATAAGGTTCTTTGTCAGTATTCAACTTTGGATTCATTTGCTAAGAAGTTGAGAATCTTGTCAGCACAATTATAATTTTCATCAAGCTTCCATAAGTTACCATCTCGGAGCACCTATGTTTAACTTTTGGGCATGAAATCTCCATGAAAGGAACATAGTTGTCCGTCCATAGTTTGGGCCAACATAGTTCTTCTAGTATTACTGTACGAGCTACCTTTGGAACTTCCTTAGCCCCTACTATCGTATCATTCTGGAACACAGTTGTTTTCCCAGATTCTTGCTGTGTTTCTGCCATATGTTCCTTAGGTTCTACTTCAAAGTTCAAAGTGAAGGATCTTTATGCCTGCGTGTTCTGTTGGTTTAGCTGTTAAATGATTACACAGTGATGTCTTGTAGGTATCGTTGATGGCTTGAACTGTTGAAGAGTGCTCAAATTACATCTTCAGTGCAATTTTCCTTTACATCTTTCCTCAAGTTTGGTTATAGGAAAACCCACATTTTTTAAAGTTCAGAATGCATGCACAGGCCCTTTTTTTTCCTTTCCATTTTCCGTGAGACCAGTCATGCAGCTCCTTTTTGCAGCTATTTTGACCACTTATATTTTCTGTGTTTCATCTGCCATAGGTCAATTAACCAGTTAAGGATATAACTTTGATTACGTTAGTACCTCACACTTCTTTACATTTTTTTTACACCTTGTAATTTATGAAAAAAAAAAGGTTTTTCATCTACTTTGGAGTGTATGTCCTTGAAATAAAAGGTTCATCTGCGAGCTCTCGTGGTGTACCTGTGATATTTGAAAAGCTTGATCTCGAATATATTGCTTGCAACTGTAAAGGAAGTTCCTAGAGTGTCTTAGAAACATGTTACATCTGGTTGTGTATGTCACACTGCTATCGCTAAAAGTCAGCTTACTACAGTGTACGTTGTTCTATATTAGCTTCAATTTATGCAATTTCTTTTATCCACACCTCCAGTTTTGCTGCTTGCCCTTCCCATTCACAGTATGTACCAACTACTGACATGAGTCACATATATCCCTGTAGGTTCCCTTCTCGGCAATCCGACGGATGGTCTAGAATGTTCGTGAGCCACCATGCGTTATACTACAGACAATCAAAAGACAAGAGGAATTTACAGCCTGTTTATTTGGTGGAACAATGTTGGTTTTAGTTGTTGTTGTTGCTGTCCATTAGGCCGTGTACACAAGGCACAGAAAACTGTCGTGGCAGTGGCAGGAGGTGTGCGTTGCTGAGACTGTCTGTGCAGATTTGTTAATCGATCTTGTTTCATCAAGGACCCGTACCTAGCTAGCCTTCCTGTTTTGTGTGCCAGGTGCTACTTGGCGTGCAAAGTTAGAAGAAACTCTTGTGTTTCTGTTTTTGTCTCTGCAGGAATGTGTCGCATCTGCAGTTGTGCACTATGGGTGTGTGCAACCTGTAGTTTTCTTCAATGGTATGATCATGGTGGAACTCACTGACGTGCCATCTTGCTGAGACTGTCCGAGCAATTGCCAGGTTTCTTTGTACTGTAGAATAGCATGGTTGCGATCATCCATCTGAGATGGTGGGAAATGGGAATCCTCCACCATATCTAGTTGCCGACATCGCAAGTAATCCTAATTACTATCCGTCCACAACAGGCTGTGTGTCCATTTTTCTGAGTAGCACCCGTTTGCTCAACAAACTCTCCACACTGCACTGGGAGTGACCAGTACGAAACAAACATGGATGCATCATCTCTGCTCAATGGACCTCTTAACTGAAACTGGACGCAAGACAGAATGAATTCCAATTCTTTGGGACGACGTGCATGACAAACGTGGGTTACAATTCATATCCTACACGCACACTTCCTATTTACGTGCACTCAGCTAGCTTCTCTCACTGATGAGGAAAGAACCCTGGGACAGAAAAGCCAGCAACCACCTATCCAAAACCTTGCATCTTGAGAAAGGAAGTGCCCAAGAAGAGACCATCATGCAGCCAGGAATTGCGTTCCTCGGGTATTCCAGCGAGGAGCCAAACAGAGGACACATATAGTGCAAATTTTCTCCTGGACTTCATCGGCAACCAGAGAGTAGCGTCTGAATTGAACTGCCTGCTGCCGCCTTCTTCTTTGACTGAAAAATCCACCATCAAAAGGTTAACATACATTTACACAGATAGGTTACGTGCAAGCCTCCAAGGTGCCATTACCTTCTGATTGTTGAAGAGGTCGTCTGCAATGGATTCCATTTGTTTTCGACGCTTCTCCTCTCTCATGAAATCGGTTAAGGTGCCGCTTTCATAATCAGACTCCCTACAGAAAGGAAACAAGACTCAGCAAGCTTTTCAGTGCCAAACCTACTGGTGAACCTCAAACTCCATTCAGAGTCTTCCTCTTACCTGTATGGTTCTCGTGCAAACGGTATAAGGGCCCTGAAGCTGTTTCCAGACACAGTTTCCCTCTGAAAAGTTGAAGGTCAAGGATCAAGTGTGTTGGCATTCAACTGTTACTGCCAAAAAGACTGCATGAATAAGGCATATAGAACATACCTTCTTAAATCGTTTGAAGTTAATGCCTCCAGTTTTCGCTGACACAGCACGAGCTGGCCGAAGGACCCTTTTGACAATCAGGTCTTGACTAAAAATAACATGACAAGTCTCTTCCCTGCTAGTGCCCAACTTCTCATCCTTTAGCACCTTGTTTACAAAAACAGCATCACAAGTATTTTCCCTGCTACTATCCAAGTTCTCATCCTTCAGCACCTTGTTTATGACCTGAGCATCCTCACTTCCAGCGTTGAACCCCAGAATTTCTGTTTTCTCTATGACCTGAACATCGTCCTCCATGGATTCCGAAATTTCGTCTTTCTCCAGGCCAGCATGAATATTGATGTTGACCTCTGTTTCTCCTAACTTTGCAGCATTCACACGGCTTATAACTTTGTTTTCTGCTCTATCGTCTGAGATATCCTGAATATGATCCTGAGACTTGCTAGCAGCAACAGTATGATCAGATATTGCAGTATCCATTTCAACATCAGAATCTGCCACAATAGTTTCATCCGTCGTCTCTGAAGATGCAATAATGACTGCCAGAAAAATGTTTAAATTTCATATTTAGATTTGTAGGCTTGATGTTGTACAAGGAAACAGTTGCATCACAAAAGACTTGCTATACAACTCTGAAATCAACAGAAACATGTAGGCTGGTGGTATACTTAGTATGTGTGCAAATGCAACTTCTTAATGATAAGATGTCCATATATTTTCCACATTCTCCAAAAAAACGTTTGAATGGTACTTTTAATACTTACAAGCAGGAGGTTCAATAGCAGCTGCTTCCAAACGACCAGACAATATAGCAGCAAATAGCTTCACGTCGGTGATCTTGGCCAAGGGAAATAGACCACGGATCTTACTGAATTCCAGAGGAGATTTTTGCAGGAACAAGAAGAATCTGTTGGTCATTCTCTCCAGTTTCAGAATGCTGTTAATTTCATGCGTAAGTCATTCATCTGATAAATCTTCACCAATAACAAGATAAATCGTCATGCGACTAGAGACAATGAAGCAATCACATAAGGTAGCACCGGAATAAGTAATCAATATTATTACCAGCTCAAGCCCTCTTCAACTCAAATTTGGGCACCCTAGTTCTTTAAGGAGAATAATGCATAGTTCCTCCGAGGTATCGTTGAAAAAAGGAAGATGTTCATGACATATTCCAACACTTACCTGGCTGTCAGAACAAAACTCCTCGATGTTGAGATATTTTGCTCCAGCTGATTCCAATAACACTCGCATTTTCTCCCCAAATTTATACTGCAATTGAATAACATTAGTCAAATGCAAAGTGCATGATGATACCCTCTCAACTTATAAATACACTACCTTTTCTGATGGTCCCAGGATAAAAGTACGGCCTATTGGCCTGCTAGGCAATTCTCCACCAGCTTATTCTCAACCATCTTTATATCCATCCCATCAAGTTTCAAATTGGGAATATATCTGGGTCAAGTCCAAGAGAATGTCATCAATATGTGAGTATGGCAGAACCACAATTTGATGCAAGAATCTATAGACACTACAATCTCGGGCACTGAAGGTTGCCCACAGCTTACTGTGTATAAGAAGGAATATCTGTGTGTATGTTCTTTTCCGCTATTGCCTGAAAACAGATAAGAAAACAAGAACTCAACCTGAAATATACATATGAATAAAAATGTGTACATGGCACAAGGGAACTAGCTGTCCATTGCAATATCAATTTAAACAATCACACCAGAGGACCTCCTCATGACCAACTATGTTATATATGCCAACTAGTATATGCATTAACTTAATTCACACAATTTAAGTTCGCTGGCTAACAAAAAGCATCAGAGCATTCAAGAAATGCTGCAATAGGGAAAAAGGATTCCAAGACAATGAGGCCAGGCTGCATTAGTTATTGCTTTTATACCGTACTACGGAGTACAATAAAGGACAGACCCAGTGCTAGAAGCTCCCACATCAGGTGGGCTCTGGGGAAGGATTATACGAGTCTAGCCTTACCCCTTGCAAAGTGCAGAGAGGCTGAGTCGAACCCAGGACCTCTTGGCACAAGTGGGGAGTACTTCACCACTGCGCCAGGCCTGTCCTTCGTAGTACGGAGTACAATGCAAAAAAATATTTATTGAATTGGTAAATAATTTTTTATTGAACGGCCAATAAATTTTACTAAAAAATACAATAGTCAATATTCCTTATAATAGATATACTTAATTATATCATAAGAATCTTAAGATATTTTTAGAATAGATAGAAATAGTAAATTTGAATTGAGACACCTATTCTATGACGGATTTAAACTTACCTTCTATTTTCGTGCCTTTAGTAGGCTTAGTATTTCCGGCAATTGCAATGGCTTCTTTATTTCTTTATGTGCAGAAAAATAAGTTGGCGTGGCATACCCAATGGTAAAATCCTAGGTCTGCCAATGGAAAGGAACATACCTTGAACCAGTTTCCCAAGATTATCGGCTTTTTTGTGACGATTGCATCGAGGAGCTCAGGTGTCAATGGAGATGATTCATCCACAAGAACATGTGTACAGGCATCAATCCACTTACGAGTAACATATGCACCTTAGAGAGATAAAATAACAGGTTATCAAAAATTCAATAGCAACAAACATGAGAAAATCTATGCTTACTAATGAGCCAACAACACTTTAAGACTTTAAGTACATCATATAAGTGTAGATTACCACTAACCAATAGATGTCATGACTGCCTGCAATGATCGATCAATTCGTGCTGACTTTTTGCCATGAAAAAATACCACGATGGGGACAAACGACAACCTGTCAGGAATATCACCAGAAGTAAGTAAAACTTATGCATCCACCATTTCAACACAAGCACCAGTACATTTATGAATTAAGCAAACAATTACATTAAAAATTAATGCATGCATTGGCAATCACTTCTTACAGATAGTTGCGCATCTAATAAAAAAGATGCAGAAGCAGTGAAGGCACAAGCATGTTGTTGCCGCATTTTCTTTTATACTCACCTGAAGGTCGTGCTGCCAGTTCCAAAAGTCAAAGTATCTCCATCGTTAAGCATCACATCTTCATCTTTCCTTAGCCGACTGCCCTGGGTCCCTTGTAACTTGTTGACAAATGTGCCATATTTTGAGCGGTCGATTAGACTAACACATGAAGGGCTGGCTGGTGCACCGGACCGTGGATCCCAGGCAACCATCTTTTCAACTGTGATCTCCGCATGCACTCGGGACATGGATGTGTCCGTTTGTATGATATCGCAACCTATAGCATGAATGCCAGCGTTAATCTACAATCTTGCACAGCAATATTCACTGTATAAACCAGCATTACAAAATCACATGCTATTATATTGTCAATCAATCATTTCTAGGGCATGCACATATGGAGACGATACAGAATTTTTCTGAAAGACGAGTATGGCTCTTGTCCTCTGATGGTTTAGTAAATAGCAGAGACATAAGCTTTCACTAGACTGCATTTCAGAAAAATGTAATGAAGAGACAGGACACAGATTATAAATACAGTAGTATACTAGGAATCAGCATGTCTGAACCCTAAAACATCGACTGAACCCCCTAACACGGCTATCTAGTTCACCACATTATATACTGGTCAACAATCGCATGCAGAAACAAAACCCGAGCGAACCAGCGAGCCTAAAATAACACAGGGAACGCGAGGGAGGGAGGGCCAAAATGACGCACCTTTGCGGCCGACCGTGTACGTCCCGGCGGCGGAGATGTAGTAACTCTGCGCCTCTGAAAGAACCCAGGAAAAACATTATAACCCAACTAAAAACCAAAACTTATACGGGAGGTCTGTGGAATCGGAGCGGGGATGGGGGTGGCGCACCGCGCGCTGTGACGACGGGGGACAGCACCCAGACCATCTCTCTCTCTCTCTAGACCTCCTCGCTCTCGTCTCGAGTTATCTGGAGTCTTCCGCAGCTGCGATGGGCGGTGGCCGGCGGGGGTTTGGTCCTGATACTCCTGTGGCGGCCGCCGGAGCAGTGCGATTGCCGCCTGACACGGGACGCGCGGTGGTGGAAACGAGTCGAAGTGGTTCGAGAATACGTCTCTCCAATGGGAATACGTAATATATAATTTCCGTTTCCATACGATCTGGGCCCGATGGACTGACAGCCTAACAAGTAACTGGGCTTGGCCCATCAGGACGGTAGAAATGTATCTGCAGCACTCGTCGAACTTTCCTTCTTACTTCCATCTTGGTTCAGTTTTTTTTTCTGTAATAAGGAAACAATAAGAATTCCTGCTGCATACTTTTTTCCTTCCATTTTTTGGGATTTATGTATATATAGTGTTAAGGGAAAATACATTATAGCAGGTTGTAAATCCATGACTGAAATTGACAGTAATAAGCCTTACAATTTGCCCTACGGATAACCATGGCAGCTTCTTCCTTGAAAACTCTCCTAGTACATCTGTAGAGACTAGGTTTCATACTCCTGAAGATGCAAATCATTTCTAACAATCCAAATGGCCCATGAAACTAGGATGAGAATACGATGAAACAAATTGTGAACACTCAATTTTTCTCTGGAATAAGAGAGGAAGGGCAGTGGAGTATTGGCTGGAGATTAAACTGAACTCGGAAGGATATGGCAAATGGACACTGAATGAACAAGTTACCCATGGACTCTATAATACTCGGTGTTTAACATATAACACATTTATTGTGGTCTGCACCCTGTCTGTGCTCTGTAAGCACCTTATCACTTTTGCGATGGAGATTTCAGGTTAGTATGCTCAGTTATTATGTTCTAACACCAAAAAGAGTACGGCGGAAATGATTTGTATGCACTCACCTCATTATTAGATGAAATCAGATCAGATCAATATAAAAAAGATCATGAGCATTCCTGATATTATCTGAAGCGTCAGCTTTCAGAGCAGAACTTTCAGATCAACGAAATGATGCCACTTTCCAAATTGCAGAAAGGGCAACCGATGTACTATACAATCCAAAAGGCAATCGATTCAAGGCCATTCCCAGTTCCCACCCGCTATCTCCGTTACTTCCCACCCGCTATCTCCGTTACTTCCCATAATCTACTTCTACCATTAGATTTCGCCCCAGGCGTCTTAATCCCTGACGAAGCCACCAAGCAAGCTCCGCTTGAATGCTCGGATCTTCTTCAGGCACCTCTTGGCGCGCTCCATGGCCATGTCCGCCCTGTCCTTCACCACGACCGGAGGCGCGCTCTTCCTCCTGCGCTTCCCCTGCTCCAGACCGTCCACTGCGCCGCCGCACCACTTCCTCTTGTTGGTCGAGGACTCTGCAGGTCGCGCATGCAAGAATCAAGATGGCGGTGGTGAGATCGGGGACGATGGTCGTACGCGTAGGATTAGTACCGGAGCGGAGGATCGATAGCACGCACCTTCGGTGAACAGGTCCGCGGGAGCAGCGGGCTGGGAGGCGGAGGAGGAGTGGGTGCGGGTTGGGTCGAGGGAGGCGAGCGCGAAGGCGGCGGCGTCGTCGTCGTCCCAGCCGGGGTCGGCGACGAGGCGCTTGAGCTCGTCCTTGAGCGGGCCGAGGCGGCCCGGGTGCGCCGCCTCCAGCTTCGCCAGCTCCTCCGCCGCCACAGCCGCCATCCACCCCCACTCCCCAGGCGCCATCGCCGTTGAACTCAGCGGCGGCCGACCAAAGCAAGAACGGGCAGAGACAGAGAGACGCGACACGCGGCGCGGCGTGGGGATGGAGGCGAATTGATGGAAGGCGCGCGGGAGAGAGAGAGAGAGAAAGAGATTTGATTGATGTGGACGCGCGGGCGGCGCAGGCACGCCAATGCAAGTCCGCACGGCAGCGGCAGCGGCAGCGGCAGGGGCTCAGGGGGCAGAGGACAGAGGAGGGTTGGGAAAGCCCGAGGATGCTGCACCCCTGCCCGTTGTCTCCTCGGTTCCCGCGGCTTTTCGAGTCCTGGTCGTGCCCGTTGGGTCTTTCTCGTCCTGGCTTGGTGTTTTGGACCTACTCTAGCAGTCTACTAGGTGCAAGCTCAGTGGGCTCACGAGGTCAGCGGTGGCACGTGGCCGTGATGCTATGCCCAGGATGCTTTGCCAACGGGTTCAACAAAAAAACAAGTGCATCCACACATTTTATTTGCGCTCACAAATTTCACAAAAGAATAATAATTTGTGTCCTTTGAAAAAACAAAACAATGTCTCGCAAAAAGTCATTTGGAATCACGAAATTTTATCTATATTCGTCATAAAAAATCCATGAAACTTTATATGCACGTATAGAATATTCAGATGTACATATGTGATTTCTTTAGTTTTTTTTTTACATTTTAAAATGCATATTGTTATAGTGGGAGCATCTAATCTTAGGAGCCAAATCTGCGCCTGCCTTTACAAATACCTCTCTCAAAACACTTGCGTCTCACTAACTATTTTTTATGCATCATTTCTCAACACATCTTCGGATCGAAAGAATCACAGAGGATTTTGTTTAATTAGAAAACTTTTTCATGTGGAGCTATTTTATTTGTAAGATTGGGAATCATATGGTATAATTCAATGTGATGTCATGATATCTGGTCCTACATTTTGCTATTACCGTGTTTCTGAAAATTTGAGAACCAACGTGATCCTAAAAAGGAAAAATGAGATTTAGTTCCTAGGCAAGGAAAAGGAAATGGACAGTTGTAAATTTCATAGAAGCTCTTAAATATTGTGCACACACATGTGAAATGGAGTGTGTGGTATTATACAAATCTTTATTTATTAGGTTGTAAACTAATTTTATTTTGAATTTGATATGTTATACTCCATTTTAACATATCATGTTACTATAAGCATCCATCTCATTTTTAATTACTTGCCACATAAAAAAAATCCTACTCCGTATATGAAATGCATGCTAGCACACCGTGTAAGGTCTAACACAAATTTGTATCGCCGTAAATTGAACTTTCAGCAGTGAGTTGCTTCCATTACTAGATTACTCCAACTTTCAGCTGGATTCAAGCGAGCTTCATGGCAATGAATGGAAGCAAGCTTTGAACTTCATGAATCTCAGCTTCCATCATCAGATGAAACTTCTAACACAAAAATATGAGCCAAAATAGCAGAAAAAAAAGGTCTAGCATACAATGCCTCGTGTTGTCTCTTTGTATGACCAGATGGCTACATGTCATTTGTTGTGTTGATGTATTAAGGAGGTTGACGACAATGTGTGCAAATGAGGGAAGTGGTAGGATGGTGATAGGAGAATGGAGGAACATATGGGATATTAGGCCATCTCCAACGCGCCGACCCATTTCGTCCGAAACGGTCCGTTTCGCTCCGGATGGGTAAAAAACAGGGTCCAACGCGCCGACGCAAACGGACCGACGTCCGTTTTTTCGTCCATTTCGACCCAAATCCGGCCCAAATTTGGGCCAAGTTTGGGTCGTCACGGACGTGCGCGGAGCTCCGTTTTGCTCCACTTCGCTCCGCTCGATCCGCCCCCAACCCCACCTGTCAGCCTCCCTCCCCTTTTCTCTCTCCCCTTTTCACTCTCCGGCAGAGCAGTAGGCGGGCGGGCGGCGTACTTCTCGGTGGAGGGCGGCGTGCTTCTCGGCGGCGGGCGGCGCGGGGCCGCAGCGGTGGCAGGCGGCGGCCGGCGCGGGGAGCGGGCGGTGCGCGGTCAAGCGAATTGGTTGCGGCGTGCATCTGACCGGGATGGCCGAGCTCGTGCACGAGCTTGATCTAGTACTAGTTGATCTAGTACGCGTGCGTGCTGGCTGCACTAGATGCGTGCATGCTGCCGCTCCCGATCGCGTGCGTGCTGGCGGCACTGGATGCGTGCGTGCTGTCGCTCCGGTGCGGGCGGCGTGCCTCCCAATCGAGCTCCTGCGGCAGCGGGATGAGGTCGGCAGCGGCGGCGCGGGGCGCGAGTGAGCAGCAGCGTCGGCGCGGGCAGAACGAGCTCGAGGACGCAGGTCGGTCGGAAGAGGCTTCAGCCGGCGGCTCGGGCGAGCTGCGAGCTGCAGCGGCGTGGGCACAGGCGAGCTGCGGCGGCGCGGGCGAGCTCAGGCTGTTGAGCAGCGCACAGCAGCGACGCGAGTGCGAGCTATCGACGGCGACGGGAACGAGCTCTCGGTGGTGTGTCCGTTTGGGTATAGTTCGCGCATTGGGTTTACCTGTCAAGAAACGCCGGATAGAGCCGGATAGTTGTCCGTTTCCTAACCCAAACGGAGCAAAAACGGACCAAAAATAGGTCCGTTTGGGTCGGCGTGTTGGAGATGGCCTTAGGCTTTAAGCCCATAAATATTTTTTTTTTTTTTTGCAAACTCTCACTTGACTATTCATCCATCGCAAGGTGAAAGTTTAGTCATAGATTGCTATTAGAAGTTTTGACACCTAAAAAATACCATATGCTTCTCCTCCTCACGCATGCACCTCCGCTGTAGTTCTCATGTGTCGTGGTGCTCCCGCCTTCTCCACGGATGACCACATCACACGACAACATGGAAGAGTCACACGACAACATGGAAGAGTGTGTCTTTGAAACCGCCTCTCTTGGGAGAGGGTGATAAGGTTTTTAGGAGCGTTCTGGTGCGGATGCTCTCTTGATCGGCTGCCTCCGTTGTGATGGGCGAAAGTTTTCCCACAATAACTTTATTGCAATGGTTGTCGAAAACGGAGTGTTTCCTCTGCTTATGCAGCTACCATTGCAAGTGCGTAGACTCCTATGGTCCAACATGTATGCAGCTCTCACTTTGTTGGTGCAAAACTAAGATAGATGTGATGGATGTTTCGCTGTAGCATGTTTAGTTTGCCTACGACAATAATCTTGCAAATAATGTTATTATTTTCAAGGATAAGGTGTATCATACTCCATAGAAGAAGAGACCATGCAAGACGACCATTACAACATCAAAAGGCTACATGATGCAAGCACGACACCACACGGTTTACAACACAATCCACACCGACCAAGCGACAAGGACTCGCCTTCACCATTTCCCGCCATGAATGGAGAGGAGGTGATACGCCGAGCTACTAGACCGCCTCACGTGCGATGAAGGGTACTTCACAGGCGATCGATTCCAACTCCAAAACGACACAAGCCAACGCACCGCTCGCCCATGTGAACATCAGGGACGCACCAGACCGGAGGAGGGGTCCACCAAAAAGCATTGGTGACACTACACATAGCACCCCAAAAGCCCATGCTCTGGGCGGGCCAAGAACGACTCCAACAGGTGCACCAAGGACTCCACGCGGGACACCTAGGCAACGCCTCCAAGGAGAGAACGACGCAACCGTGCCACCGCTACCCAATCCGAAGGCCGGATCTAGGGTTTCCCTAATGCTCGAGGCTGAGAAGCACGCGCGGCGCCATGACATGTCGTCAGCTTCACACAGAGATTTCACCCTGGCCCTGTCGTCGAGCCTAACGTCCATCGGACGCACACATCAAGAAGCCGCCTTTTGGCGTCATTGTGAATGAGTGACGAGCCAGAATTGTCGACAAAGACTCGCGTCTCACCACCACCAAACGAGGGTTGGAAGGTGATGATCCAGCCCGCCACCGCCGCCTCACCACTAACAAGCACATACTTGGGGAAGGAGGCCTCTCATGCCGACCAACCATCACCTCGCGACGCCAGCCTCCATCACATGCTACCGCGCCACTGCCCTGGCTGGCGGCCGTCACAACTAGGGACTAGGGTACATGCTCAGAGGGCTCGAGGCCTGTTTGATTAATTTAATCAAACATAATGATTATTTCAACGTAATATATTGTCGGAATTTGAGATCGACCCACGGATCTAGTCCGAATTTCAACACCCATTGCGTTTGCGAAAGAAAAAGAAAACAAGCTATGATCCATGGTAGGCTGCCAAGTACGTCGCCACCCCTCGAAACAGGGATCCTGTCACCCGAAGAGTGGACAGAGTGGGGCACTCGAGAATCCTCTGAGCCGTCAACGCGACGAGAAGACACAGGGAAAGAATGCCTTTTGGCGAGTAGCATCCGGCTAATCGATCCCACACGCACCAGCAGCGACACGCCGAGACTGCACAACGACAGCTCGTCGCGCGTAACGAAGAATTCGAACAGGCGCCATAGTACGATGATACCACGAAGATCCAGCCAACCAAACCAAGCATGCATTGCGTCAGATTATAGATTCCAACCGAGCCAAAAACAAATCAAGATCCACGATGGATCGATCATATGGTAGTCATAGCACGAAACCAACACATCCGGCCGGCGCCCTCACCTTTGATCACCGCGGGTACATCCCACTCAGACACGACATGTAGAAAAGCAGCAGAGCGGCGAAAATAACCGTCGCCCCGATCGTGCCCAGGCCGGCGTGTTCTTCGCGGCGTCGGCGGCGGCGCTCCTCCAAGTTCAGCTCCAGGAGCAGCTTGAGCACCGCCCGTATCTCCCGACGGAGCTGCTGCTGCCTCGCCGCTTCATTCCTCGCAGCCCTCCTCGGCGCGAGCTCGTCGGCCGCGCCGCCGCCTTGGACTACGGTCGAGGACGACGCAGACAGCGCCGCCATGTGGTGCAGATGGTTTAATGGTAGTAGATGGGATCGGTCGGATTGTATCGGCGGGGCGGGTGGGTTCATCGCCGGGAGCACGCTGTTATATAGTATCGTGGTCATCCGTATCCGGGGCCAGTACTTGCATTGCACGTACGGGGGAAAGAAAAACCCTAGTCGATCGATCCATCCATCTGCATATATTGTTTCTATGTTGAAAACAGTAAGGAAACTTTTCGTTAGTTTCGGTAGAAAAAATAAATAAAGAGGAAAAAAGCAGATACGTATTGTATGTTGGAAACGTAAACTGTATTTTAGGGAGGAAAAAAAACAGAAATGAAAACGACAAAGAAAACGAGAAAGTGTATTCCGACGGACACAAAGGCGTTGTTTGGATACGGGAGTTTAGCAGAACCAGTTTTCCTTAACCTATGGTAACCGCGTAACAAACTAAAAATCTGTTTGGATGGATTAACTAAAACGTGAATAAGGAAAACCGGGTTTCCACAAACCCAGGAAAACGCGTGTTGGCAAAAACGACTAATACCTGTTTTTGTGAAACACGATTACGCAAACCACGATTGGAACGGAACTCCGAGCTGGGCCATGGGCGGCATGCGCAGCAGCCTGTCTATGCCTTCGGCCGGCACCGGCGGAGACAAGACCACTCCGCCTCCTCGTACAACCAGTTGAGCCGTAGGTCTCCGAGCTCGACCCGCCGTACGCCAGCGCCTGCACCGTGGTGGTAAGCTCGATGGCTCGTTGCCGGAGACAGCCAGGCTGCTCCTGCAGACCCACGGCACTGCACTCGCCGGCCACCTCCACACCTCTGCCTGCGAAGGCCCCTAGCACCGCTAGCTCCCGTGCATGTTCAAGGAGCACGTATTGGGCATGGCCTTGTGTTGGGCAGGGAGTGCCCATCGTTGTCCCGTCGAAGTGCTGGAAGATTCTAGGCAACTCGGCCTTCTTATCCCTGCTTCTGGTGCCGAACGACCTCCTGGCTCCTGCTGAAAGACGACGACCGAGCGACGGGACTCGCCGTCGGACTGGAAGCTCTGGAGACTGGGCGGTCGGCGTCCATGTGCGGCATCCCAACACCTTGAGCACGAGCATCTTGAGCGCCAGCATCTTGAGCATGAGGAGGAGGAGAGATATCAAGAAACTCGACGGCCGCCTTGAGCGTCTACGTCTTCTCGACGAGGTCTTCTCACTGTTGATTCTATACTGTGCGTGCCGCTGCAGCAGTGTGCACGTCCCGCATCAGCTCTGTTTGGAAACCAATTTTACAATATTCTAATCCAAACATTGTTTTCCGTGAGCTTATTCTTAACTGAAAAGCTAGTAAAACTGGTTTCTCTAAAAATCGGTCTAAAACTTGTTTTGTCAAAACTGATAGCTAATATTCCGTATCCAAACAACTACAAAAGAAAGTTTCTGCATACACAACCTAACTAGACTGCGTACATATATGCAAGATGCAACCATGTGAAACAATTTTTGTGACCTTTCAGACTTTGTTAAATTGTTAAACTATATGTGTGGAGCTTTATGTTCAACTGTCATTTCGACGTGGTTCTGAACAATTTTGTTGTCCTGTTAGCTACTGATTTATGTGTGTGTTTTTGGTGTACGGACCAATGTATTATATCACTATCGTGTACCGAACAAAGGTTTGCTTTCATATCATATCTATTCTTTATCCGTTTCATATTTATTTTCTCTATTTGTTTTCGAGGTTTCTAATTCCCTTTCCGATTCCGATAAGACAAGAGACAAGCGGGACGAAATGTTTTCATTCCGTTAGCATTGTACGTGACCGATTTTGATTGCCATTTGTACTAGCGCCGTTTGCACGGCCAGTCAGTCTCCCCACACGATGGGGGGATCATGGGGGGATCATGGGGAACTCACATCACCGGTGGTACCATCGAGAGGTATCCGCCAAGGGGACCCTATCAACCCATACCTATTTTTACTGTGCACGGAAAGATTGTCCTGTTTGCTGCAGAAGAAGGAGGGACACGGTGAGCTACAAGGAATTCGAAATGGAAGGAATGGTCCCCCTATCTCACATTTACTCTTCGCAGACGACAGTATTTTCTTCGCATGCAGTGATCCTAGGAGTGTGGATGCGCTAAAGGACGCTCTGGATACCTATTGTGTGGCCTCGGGCCAAAAAATCAATCTGGATAAGTCATCACTTTTCTTTGGGAACAAGTGTCTGGACAGTGTCAAAGATAGAGTGAAAACTGAGTTGGGCGTGAACAAGGTGATTTTACAGGATACATACCTTGGCATGCCGACGGAGATTGCCAGAGCCGTGTCTATGTCCTTCAACTTCCTTCCGGACAGAATGTGGAAGAGCTTGATGAACGGGTGATACGTCTCAAACGTATCTATAATTTTTAAGTGATCCATGCTAGTTTTGTGATATTGTCACATGTTTTTACTGTTATTTATATCATTTTTATGCATTTTGTCGGACTAACCTATTGACAAGATGCCCAGTGCCAGTTCCCTGTTTTTGCTGTCTTTTTGTTTCAGAAATTTACTTCTGGAAATATTCTCGGAATTGGACGAAAATTTACGAGGATTATTTTTACGCCAAGACGAAGACGGAGTCCGAAGGGCAGCCTCGGAGGTGACCCACAGGGCACACGCGGGTGCCAGCCGCGGCCCAGGGGTGACCCATGGGTGGGGCCCGCCCCTGCCCTGTGGGAACCTCCTCGGCCCCCTCCGACTCCTATAAAATCACAATTAACCTAAAAACGTCGAGACGGCGATTATTTTCCAGAAACTCGACCCCGGCGCGCCATCACCGAAAACCCTAGTTCGGGATCCAATCTGAAACTGATCCCGGCACTCTGCCGAAGGGGAGATCGATCCCGGAGGGCTCTTCATCGACATGCCTTCCTCCGGGATGATTTCTGAGTAGTCTCACCTTGGACTACGGGTCCATGTCAGTAGCTAGATGGTAGTCTCTCTCTGGTGCTTCATGTCTTATGATCTTGTGAGCTGCCTAACATGATCAAGATCGATTATTGTAATGCTATGTGATGTGTTTGCTGGGATCCGATGGATTATGAAGTTATGTTCAGATTGTGCATGATTCTGGTGGTGGATATTAATAAGTTGGATGGTGCCCCAAGCGAAGGCGGAATTGTAGCTAGTAGCAGTTTTCCCTCAATTAAAGAACCGAGGTTTATCGAACCAGTAGGACTTTGAAATCAACAATGAGGTGAATGTTGAAGATCTCTGGCGCTTAACCTTCAACAGACGGGGACCTGCACACACTCAACCAAAATACATTGCCCCCAACGGCGGAGAGGTTGTCAATCTCTCCGGTCTCGCAGAACACAAAACGCTTAATTGTATGATGAAATAGATAAAATAGGAAAAGTTACCAGAGGATTAATGATGATTAAAAGCAAGTAAATGAGGTTGAAAACAATGTAAAAAGATGGACCGGGGGCCATGGGTTCACTAGTGGAGTCTCTCAAGTAAATAAAATATGCATGTGATGGATGAATGAATTACAGCTAGGCAATTGATAAGATTATGACACAAACCCAATTTAGCTATGACAAAAAGGACATGATAATATTTATGGAGGCATCACGATAATGAACAAAGACCGTTGAGCCCAACTGCGTCTTTGTCTAAATAGTCCACCGTGGGATTGCTATCCAGCCTGTCACCCAACGGTATTAAGTTGCAAGCAACAGACAATTGCATTAAGTAAAGTGCATGATGTAAGCAATACTAATATCAAAATAGACATTAATACCGCTGTTTTTACCCTTAGTAGCGACAGCACACCCTCGCCCATAGACGTTTCTGTCACTCGTGCCAAGGAACAAAAGGGGGCATGAACCCACTATCTAGCATAAATACCCTCTCTTGGAGATATACACAATCACTTGGCCAAATTAACTACGCACATCAGAGAGCATGCAAGAACATAAATTACTCATATAAGAATCATGCACAATCTGAACATAACTTCATAATCCATCGGATCCCAGCAAACACATCACATAGCATTACAATAGTCGATCTTGATCATGTTAGGCAGCTCACAAGATCATAGGATATGAAGCACAAGAGAGAGAGAGACTACCATCTAGCTACTGCCATTGACTCGTAGTCCAAGGTGAGACTACTCACAATTCATCCCGAAGGAAGGCATGTCGATGAAGAGCCCTCCGGGATCGATCTCCCCTCCGGCAGAGTGCCGGGATCAGCTTCAGATTGTACCCCGAACTAGGGTTTTCGGTGACGGCGCGTCGGAGTCGAGTTTCTAGAAAATAATTGCCGCCTCGACGTTTTTAGGTTAATTGTGATTTTATAGGAGTCGGAGGGGGCCGAGGAGGTGCCTGCAGGGCAGGGCGGGCCCCACCCGCCGGTCACCCCTGGGTCGCGGCTGGCACCCGCGTGTGCCCTGTGGGTCGCCTCCGAGGCTGCCCTTCGGACTCTGTCTTTGTCTTGGCGTAAAAATAATCCCCATAAATTTTCGTCCAATTCCGAGAATATTTTCAGAAATAAATTTCTGAAACAAAAAGACAGCAAAAACAGGGAACTGGCGCTGGGCATCTTGTCAATAGGTTAGTCCGACAAAATGCTTAAAAATGATATAAATAACAGTAAAAACATGTGACAATATCACAAAACTAACATGGATCACTAAAAAAATATAGATACGTTTGAGACGTATCAGCATCCCCAAGCTTAACTCCTACTCGTCCTCGAGTAGGTAAGTGATAATAAATAATTTTTGATGAGACATGCTACCAACACAATCTTGATCAAGATAGTAATGCAAAGCACATGAAGTGAATAAGGTGATCCAAAACAATTGTCTAGAGTTGACATTAAGCAAACAATGATTAACAAACGGTAGCTAACAAATGCTAGAAACTTGTAATGAATAAGTGCGTTGGAGACATGGAACTATACATAAGGTCTAGATATAAGAATTGCGAATTATGTCTCCAATGTAAAGTATAAATCATTCTTCAAAGCATCTAATTAGTCATTCATGAAAATAGCCAAGCTCAAGTCAGGTGTCCTAATCCATCTACTTCATAAATCAACTGTTTCGAAGTCTACTCAACTAGTGCAAGTAAGAAGTGGTTTTGGCACCATGATGTTATGGCAAAGAGAACAATAATGGAGTTTTGGAAGGTCAAAAAGAAAGGCTCAAACAGTGGAGAAGGTAACCACAAGACAGATAACATGTGGCAAGCCACGTTGCAACCTAACTCAAATGATCAAGCAAACTATATGATAATGAAGAACGACATCAAGTCATATAATGTAATGATGGATGTTGCATGGCAATGTATCTCGGAACGGCTATGGAAATGCCGTGGTAGGTAAGTATGGTGGCTGTTTTGAGGAATATAGTTGGCTTATGTGTGGGAGAACAGGATGAAGTTCTCCCACGGAGTTGGATGTATTCGCGAAGTATGCACTAATCTCAATGCGAGAGAGGGCATTGCGCAGCACCGAAGAGGCTAGCAAAATATGGAAGTGAAAGTGCCAAAACCAAAGCTCACAATGCATTTCGTATATTGCAAACAACTAGCAGTTCCAATGTTCCACAAATGGTTAGAGACACCCCGATAGGGATCGTGGTGGCGACACAAGTGCCCCGTTGGCTTCCCCGACCGTTGCAATAACTACCCACTAGGGACTTATTTTCAACTTAGTAGAATTCATAACACATTAGCATTGTTGATTTAGCTTGTTTAGTTCAGAAAAGTACAGCTCCATGCTTTAATTACACCTCTCCACTAATCAGCTTTAACATCATTAACCAACACATTTTAACCATTAGTTATTTTAGTGCCTCAAAACAATTGAAGAGTATCAAATTATCCATATAGTGATCTAACAACTAGCATTTTTCCGACTACGCAGTTTTTTTCTATTTCATACTACTGTCACATGCATAGCATTTTTCCGATCTAACACATTAACCAAGAAACCAAAACAACTCTCCAACAAATATAAGTGAATAACAAGAGAGTTTAACTTAACAACTAGCAGCTCTAAACAAGATAAAAACTAAAAGCGAGAGCTTACTAGAAACCAGACAGTAGCTAAGAATACTCAAAAAGATATAAACGAAGCAAAGGAGTATTCAAACGAAAAAGCGGAGCGTGTCTCTCTCCCACACAAATAAAGCTAGGATCCAACAAAGATATGACCAGCAAACAAACAAATAAAACTGAAAGTAAAAAGACGCTCCAAGCGTAGCACATAATATGTAAAGTGATAAAACGAAGTTCAACGAAGACGACCTTATAACAGTCGATGAAGATGAGGGGATGCCTTGGGCATCCCCATGCTTTGACTCTTGATAGTTCTTGATATTCAGAGGGGGTGCCATGGGGGCATCCCCAAGCTTGAGCTTTGATCCATCCTCGATTTCTTCATATTTCTCTCATTTGGAACTTAAAAACTCCATTCACACAAAACTTCTCATAATTTGATTAGAGGGTTAGTGCTCATAAATTAAAACGCACATGTGTTCAACTCATGACAAATTGCAAACCAACTTATTAGAAATTATCTACAGTTTACTAAGCCTCAATATATCACTTCACCCCTAGAGTGTCACATATGACGATGGTAAAGAGACAAATGCAAAATAAAAGCAGAATCTGTCAAAATCTGAACAGTCTGTAAATATCGAATTTTTCGAGACACTTCTGCAGCTCAAATAAAAAAACTTAAAACTAACGAAAGATATATAAAAGCATCAGGCTTGCTGTAAAAAATTATCAGAAAAAGATAAAATTCTGGCGATTTTAAGATTGTCGTGTAACAGGCGCACATAATCTGTTTTTGGACAGCAACTCAATACCTCGCACTTTCAATGCATTAGAGGCTAAACTTAGCACAAAAAACCAAAATAAAAAGATACAATGAAATTGCTACAGAGGTAATAACTTAATGACTCAAGAAAAGCAAAAATCAAACTGAAAATAAAAGATGGGTAGCCTTCCAACAAGCGCTTTTCTTTAACGTCTTTTAGCTAGGCTTAATAATTTCAATGATGCTCACATAAGAATAAGAGTTGAAACGCATAAGAGAGCATCATGAAGCAAATATCAAATACATTTAAGTCTAACCCTCTTACTATGCATAGGCATCTTGTAAGAAAATAAATCAATGAAGCATAAAGCATAAAGCATAGGAAGGTAAAGCAAGTGCAACTTCAAAACTTTAGCATAAAGAGAGGTGTTTTAGTAACATGAGAACTCCGACAACCATATTTTCCTCTCTCTCATAATAATTTTCAGTAGCTTCATGAACAAACTCAACAATATAATTATCACTTAAAACAGCCTTTTCATGATCTACAAGCACATAATTTCGGTCCATCTAAAAATATTGGGATCAAACCCACTTTCAATAGCATTATAATTTTTATTATCAAGTAACATAGGACCATCGTCAAGAGCTTTATCATATAGACTTTCTAAGCACAACTCTTCGTTATCATGCATCTCAATGGTTGGAGTTAATAAAGGATTATCATAAGATTTATCAATATAGCACGGATTATCATATATAGCAAGATCATTTTATCAAAAAGGGATGTTTCAAATGAATCAATGGGATCATAGCATTCATTCTCCTTTTGTAAGGAAGGAGGACAATCAAATAATGTATGGGTTAGAGAGTTACTCTCATTAGAAGGTAGAGATGGGTAGCTACTCCACTCTTCCTCCTCTTGTTCGTCACTCTCCTCCTCGTTTTTATCCAATGGGCTTCTAGTTTCAACAATTTCTTCTTCCATAGGCTCCTGGATGGCATTAGTCTCTTCTTCTGGGGGAGATAAACCCTTAAGATATTCAGTAATATAAGCATTATCATCTCTGTAATTATCCATGCAATAGCTAAATATAGCAAAGCTTTCAGTTTTATAAGGACACTCATCAACATTTTCAAGCAAAGAAACAATTTCATAAGCACCCTTCCAAGCAACGAATTCTTCAATTTGTTCCACATCATAAAAATCATAGTTTCCCTTAGCATAAGATGATAAGGTTTCATTAGCATTGCAAGCACATTGGAAAGGAAGGTGTTCAAAATTCAAGCAGCATGAAGATTCATCACAACAATAAGATATGTCATATTTAAAGCACAAGTCTCTAGCATAATTGTTCAGTTGAATTATTATTTTCCATAAGTGTATCCCTTTTTAAGACAAGCGGTAGTCCTTATAATATTCTTTTTGTTCCTCTGTGAACCCGCCTTGCCAATAAGATCTATTTTCAAATAAGTTAACCATTGAGAACAAGTAAATAACTAAGCATACTAACAAAACAAAAATAAAGATTACACTAATTTTTTTTGGGTTTTAAAATTTTGAAACAGTAAAATAAACTAAACGAGATATAAATCAAGCACGACAAAAACAAAGTAAAGAGATTGAGAGTATGAGACTCCTCTTGCTGTAGCTCCAAAGTCCCCCGGCAATGGCGCCAGAAAACTGCTTGGTGGTGGATATTAATAAGTTGGGTGGTGTCCCAAGCGAAGGCGGAATTGTAGCTAGTAGCAGTTTTCCCTCAATTAAAGAACCGAGGTTTATCGAACCAGTAGGACTTTGAAATCAACAACGAGGTGAATGTTGAAGATCTCTGGCGCTTAACCTTCAACAGACGTGGACCTGCACACACTCAACCGAAATACTTTGCCCCCAACGGCGGAGAGGTTGTCAATCTCTCCGGTCTCGCAGAACACAAAGCGGTTAATTGTATGATGAAATAGATAAAATACGAAAAATTACCAGAGGAGTAATGATGATTAAAAGCAAGTAAATGAGGCTGAAAACAATGTAAAAAGATGGACCGGGGGCCATGGGTTTAACAAAATCACCCTGATCACGGATTGCCTCTCGATGATTCAACGCATTCTGTCCAAGGATAAGGACCGTTCTGAAGTTGGGGCGGTGGTGAGTGATATCAAGAAGCTCGCTGGCGGTTTTCCAACTTGTTCTTTTAAGCACAATGTTCGTGCTCTAAATGTGGCAGCTCATAGTTTAGCTCGTATTAGTGGACTTGATTTCCATGTGTTTTTTTTTTTTTTTTTTTTTTTGAACAAGGAGATGGATCCCGAAGGATCCAGACTGCATTAAACGGTGGGAGAACAATTTACATCAAGGACTACAAGAAAAATAAAATTACATCCAAGCCCTTGGCTTTTACAAAAAGGACCTCATTTGAATAAAAAGAAACGCAATTAAGTCCTTCTCCACCGGAAACAAACAGCTCAACGCAGCAGCCGTCGTCGCCATTGCCGGGGACGCAACCACTTGGCAAAGGAGAGACGTAGATCGCCGCCGTGGAACTGGAATAGGGCCTCCGAACTGGCACAACGGCCTGGAGGTTGAACAATCTCTGACAGCAGCACTGCCAGAGCACGGAGTGGCCCCCTTGGCCATGTATAACAGAGGCAGAAACATGCCGCCGTTGAGGATCTCCGCTAGCTGCAGTCGATTGATCTCCCAGTAGAACTTGGAATCCAAATCGCTTACTCTTCTTTCCGCTTCCTCTGCGACATAGAAGAAAAAGTTCTTCTTCTCCCAAAGTTCCACAAGACCTAGCTTTCCACTGCCGTGCCACGCAAATCAATCCACCACCAAACTCTGCTTCCAAGCCACTGAGCAAAGTAGGCAGACGAAAGAAGAAGCAACAGAGAGCTAGGGGTTCGGCCTTATGGAAGCCACCTGATCCTCTCTTCCTTGTGAACTCCGACCACCAGAGCTCAAGCAAAAGAAGAAGAAGAACAGCACGAGACCAAGGCTGGCCGGAGCGCCCCAGATCTAAGCCTCCTGTGCGTACCTTATTACCAGGGATGCGCGTCTCCATCAGCGTCGCCTGCAACGCCACTTGCCACCAGCGAGCTGCAGCTCGGAAGAAGAAGGCCACGGCGCGACGGATCTGGCCGCCAAGATCCGCCGTCCTACCCTGACACACATACGGCATATAGCCAGAGAACAGCATAGAGCCACACAAAACTACGACTACACCTAGACTACAAGTATGTACAGGCCAAGCTACGCAGCCATGCCCACGCCGAGCGGCATCGCCGTCGGAGAGGAGCAAGACGCGAGCCAGCGAGGTAGAGGAGAAAAGGGAGACGACTCTCAAAATCACTGTTCGGGAGCTCACTGCTTCGGTGCTAGTTTCTTTAGATGTTCTGCCGGATCATATCCGGGAAGTTCTGTGTAATGACATTATTATTTGATCAATAAAGTGCTATATTCCCGTCCAAAAAAAAAAAAAAAGAAAGCAGGTGCCTTGCTGGCTTGTTTTCGCTTATTAACGTGACAGTGTTCCAAAAAACAACTGCCTGAGAACTGATCTGAAGCTAGGTGTGCAGAAACAACTGCTGTATCGCGTACGGAAGTATGCTAGAAATATCTGGATCACTGTGCATGAGATGTAAGTATGTAACCGGTGTTTACTGACCGGATGGCAATAGGAAATTCAGTGAGCCGATAGGAAAACCGCTAGCCTTGATGATTCAGTTAACTAGGTGCTTTAATTTTTTGTTTGGCAAGATGCCCATGACAGATTATACATTTCAGTACCATTGGTAACAGAATAAAAGGTTGGAAACAAGTCATCAAGTTATACTTGTGAAGGTACGATCGGGAACTGAGGTTATAAGCAGACTGACTACCTTTTATCAAAAAGAAAGATAAGACTAAACTGTCCTCTCTCAAGCGGAGGTCCAGATTTAAGTGGCACTGAAGAAACTGAAAACAAGATAGAGCAGTTTAACATAGTAATTAAACATCAAGAGACATTAATTCAGACACCAATGCAGAGCTGGCTTCAGGTTCTGAAGCTTCATGCAACAAACACTGATCATAAACCTGGGTGCTAATCCGTTCAAACCACGCGAAACACGGCACCAACTGACCTAGTAGTACAATTGATCGATGACTAGGAAGAGGCACAAACCGAGCGGCACCACCACCAGAGCGAAGATTCTGTCGCGCCGCTCCCGCGCCTCCTCCTCTGCCTGGATCCTCTTCTGCGCAGCGAGCCGGAGCCCCCGCTGCTCGTTGAGCAAGGCGAACCTGCGCCGGTGCATGCGGAACAGCTCCTGCTCTGCGGCGTCCCTCCACCTCGCCATGCCATCGTCAGCAGCGCCGGTGCGGTGGCCTCCTTCGAGGGCCCGACGCCACGACACCATGCGTGTCCTTGTGAGTTGTGACCGTGGGGTGACAGGAGAGAACAAGAGTGCAGTGAGATGGAGCTACTTGAAGATGGACGAGAGTGGAGACGCAGCCTATTTATAGCGGTACTCATGGCGGCGGACTTTTTTTTTTTTGAGAATCGAATGCGAGATGAGAGTAGTCACATGAACGGCCGATTTGACCTGAGCGAGGCTGCAACGACAGGGTGTGGCGTAGGGTATTAGACCATACACTATGTGGTGCCGATTCAAAGGAAAAATGTGTCAGTAGGAATCGGTAACCATTTTGCCTACTACTCGCTTCATTACTAAATATAAAATGTTTTAGTATTTCTCTTTTCATCTGTATTTAGATATGTTTTAGTGTATAAGGTTCAAATAAATCTTAAACTAAAATATATCTAGATACGGATGAAAAAAGAAATACTAAAACATCTTATATTGTGTAACGGATGGAGTATGTATGGAATGGACCGAGATCCAGTGCTATGGAGTATGTATGGAATGGACCGAGATCCAGTGCCCCGCTTAAGGCAAGGCACGCTGTGCCTCGAGGCCCAGCATCCACCGTCCACCTACATCCGATGGGCAGGCAACGCGAGCCCTGTTGGTCCCGTCGCCGCGCTGCAGGAAATGGCATCAAGCTCCCATCATGGTGCTGCGGAAATGGGGGAGGAGCCGCTCCGGCTACTCCTCTAGGCTGAGCTCTGGCGGCGTCCACAGGAGGAAACGGCGGTGCCATCCGCCTCCCATCCGCCACCTCCGGCTGCTCCGTCCGCCCACCTCCGGCTGCTCCGTCCGCCTTCCATCCATAGTTTAAAAAACCGGACCGGACCGCCGGTTCGACCGGAAAAAACCGGAACCGGAGCCTCAGTCGGTTTCTTAAGCGCACTGGACCGGTCGCGCCAGCGGACCGGAAAAAACCGGATGAATCGCGGTTGGACCGGCAGTTTTCATACTAAACCGGACCTTCCGGTTCAACCGGAACGGCGGCGCCATCCGCCTCCCATCCGCCCACCTCCGGCTGCTCCGTCCGCCTTCCATCCATAGTTTAAAAAACCGGACCGGACCGCCGGTTCGACCGGAAAAAACCGGAACCGGAGCCTCTGTTTCTTAAGCGCACTGGACCGATCGCGCCAGCGGAACGGAAAAAACCGGATGAATCGCGGTTGGACCGACGGTTTTCATACTAAACCGGACCTTCCGGTTCAACCGGCTCAATAGACTGAGCGTTAACAAAATTTTAATTCCGTCGTAGGCAGGGAATCGAACCCCGCACCTCACGTGCACGCACTAACTGGAAACAAGCATCTAACCAGCGGACCAACAATTGTTTCATGCAGGAATTAGAGACGCATACCTATATATATAGCATCTACACGGTAGCAATAAAAATTCACTACAGGATACGCTTTCCTGTTTTACACACAAATATCACTGCATGTACATGCGTCTGTTACTTGGCGGTTGGGATATGAGAGTAAGTCAGAAGTTTGATGTTCATATGTTGACTCTCCGTTATGTCATTATTATGCCAAATTACAAGTATGAATTATTTTGCATACAAAATTAATTATTTATTGCAATATTTATAAGTAAAAAATTATACTGTATTACTTTGTATATCTTAAAAAACCAGACAGTGAACCGGTGAACCAACGGTCCGACCAGTAAAAACCTGAACCGACAACCTCACCGGTTCGATCACCGGTCCGGTTTTTTAAACTATGCTCCCATCCGGCGGCTGCCTCCACGCGTTCCGATGGCCCCTCTGACGACCTACTATGCCGCCCTCCGCCGTCCTCCTACGCTCCGACGGCCACGGACGCCATGGGGCTCGCAGCAGCGAGGCAGGAGGAGCGGATACCTGCACACAAACTGAAAATTCAGTTATCTACAGACAGCTGCAGGATACAAAATTCAGTTAACAGGAATTCTGTAAATAAGAATTCTGTAAAATAAGACAGGAAACACATCAATGAATTCTCAGATTAATTCATGACAATGGAGACAATATAGGCTAAAGAAACACACAACAAGAAATATAAAGACTAAATAAGGTTAAATGTTCCAGCGCAATTTTCAGTACCGAACTAACAATCCATATGACATAGCCAAGCCAACGATTTCAGGTATACTCTGTTTACAAGCTACAATCGATTGAACTGGAAATGACAATACCGAAGTATACATATACAGAGGACTACCTGCTGTGTGCTGGAGTGGTCACAGGGGTCGTGGGAGCGGAGGGGCTTGACAGCACCGGAGATCCCATGGCTCCCTTCCTCACGGCGGCTACGGCGGCAGAGCTCTCCACGGCAGTTCCCGCCCAAGCGTTCCCTACCCGTCGGCGACGGTCAGACCCTCGCTGATTACAGCCGTCATCGTCGAGTACGTTGCCGAGTCACCCTCCTCCAGACCTCCATGTTATACGAGAGAGAGAGGGGGGAAGCAACAACTGACAAACAATGAGCATGCTAACTCTGAAAGTTAACTCTTGACGTGAACCCAGAAGCACCTGTGTGTGGACAAAGAGGTTTAGTGAAAGTAACTCCGTGCTAATTCCGTGGAGCACAATCTTAAAACACATGTCATGCATCAAAGATTTTTGTAATGAAGTCGTAATGGAACTTGCGTGCACAAATGTTGGAGTCGCTGGACACACGAAGAACACATCCAGCGCTGGACACACGAAGAACACATCCAGCAAGCTGGCGGCAACGAAGGAGTGAAGTGCATTTGAGCAATGTGCTTGATTATGAAATTGCAATTCAGATCGAAACCTACTCAATGTTCTTAAGCTTTATTTTTCAAAAATTAGCTTATTCTTAGCCTTGCTTTGTCCGGTATTCAAAGAGAAATTATTGGCCTGGGCATGGGGCCGATGGAGGATAGTCCAGGTTTGGAAGATGACCATACAGGAAAGTTCCTTCGGTCATGTACTATCGGGCCAAAACAGTGTTGTACGCATTTAATATATCTGAGCGCGTGGGTCCATGCACTGTAAAAAAAAAAGATGCAGACAGGAATACATGTCTGAATACACTGACAAATCGGGATGGGAATGGTCCGGGTCACCCCACCGGGTCAGTGGCCCGGACCCCAAAACTAAAGGCCAACGGGCTGGTGGGTCGGCATCGAGCAAAACGCGGGTCAAAAGGAGCCGGCACCGTCTGACCCGATGGATCAGCGGGGTCGATCCGATCGTTCGTGTACGCACCCATGGCGATGACCTAGCTAGTCGAGCTCCCATCCCGGCTGCCGTCGACCTCGCCGTCCCGACAGCCATCAAGCTCCTCGTCCAGGTCGCCGTCAAGCTCGTCATCCCGGCCGACATCGAGCTCGTCGTCCTGGCCGCCGTCGAGCTCGCCGTCCGGCCGCCGTCGAGCTCGCCGTCCCGGCCGCCGTCGACCTCGCCGTCCCGACATCCATCGAGCTTCCCGTCCAGGTCGCCGTCGAGCTCGTCGTCCCAGCCGCCGTCGAGCTCTTCATCCTGGTCGCCGTCAAGCTCGTCGCCCGGGCCGCCGTCGACCTCGTTGTCCCGACAGCCGTCGACCTCCCCGTCCAGGTCGCCGTCGAGCTCGTCGTCCCGGCCGCCGTCGAGCTTGCAGTCCCGGCAGCTGTCGAGCTTGCCGTTCCGACCGTCGTCGAGCTCCTCATCCAGGTCGCCTTCTCGAGCTCGCCTCCTCGTACCGGTCTTGGTCGAGCTCCCCGTCCAGGTCGCCGTCGAGCTCGCCGTCCTGGCCATCGTCGAGCTCGCCTCCACGTACCGATCATCAAATCAAAAACCAGATTTTGGGGCGACCCGACATGCCATTGGCCAGCGTGGCCACATCCATTCTTTGAATGGGTCGACCCATGGCCCCTCAAATTGGCCTTGAGGCCATGGGAGCAAGGACCAAGGCCAGGTCCGGGTCGGCCCATTCCCATCCAGACTGACAAACCAGAAACAGTGTGAACGTGATTGGCTGAGAAAACAGGAGCATTTGGACCCGAGAGCTGAAACGAATTTCCGAAGTTTGACAACATATATGTAAAATTATATAAATATATACCTCGGTATCATAATATTTAAAAATATTTTACCTATTTGCATGCGGACGACATACGGATGTATCTAGACATAAGTAGTATATAGATTCACTCATTCTGATACGTATGTGGTACACATACAAATAATTAATTAAAACATCTTATATTACGATACACAGTAAGTATAATTTTTTCAGAGAATACCTCCTCGGAGGTGTATCAATCACATAGTATAGTTGCCACTGTTACAGTATATGAGGATTGTACTAGTCTTTGCATCAATTCGGACATTTTGGGATAGTTGGCCCCAGCGGTGTAGCCAGCCTCAGGAGTCTGTGGGGTCAGTGCTAATTTCTTTAATTTTTCTTCATATTGTACATTAAATATACAATGTTTTTAAGCTATTTTGGCAAAAAGCTGTGGGGTCGGCCGAACAACGCAGCTCCGCCGCTGGTTGGTCCCCTTGTGTCCATGTATGAGTCGGTCTTGTGCCATACCTCTGAGACTTGCACGCCGTCGCTCTCTTCCGGTTGCACGTGTTGACTTTTCGCGTCACACTCGTGAGAGGGGGTGTTACAATATATGTGGATTACGTTAGCCTTTCCATCAGTTCGGACTTTTCTAATACTTGTCTAGTGCATGAAACATGAAAGCCAGAAGGCATAACAACGCTGCCAACAAGAGGTGTGAACTCCTCAACTCCACGCAAGCCTAATCTCCTATAGCAACCAAGGGGCACCGGCTCCGGAAAGCCAAAAACATCACTACAAAAGAGCCTAGCTAGACGCCATCTATCATACTCCTCCTTGATCTTCTGCTTGATGGTTCCTGACGTCGGGGCCGCTCCATTGAAAACCACGTCGTTCCGGTGCGCCAAATGCACCAGAAGACAAGAATAATCGCCGTCCAAAGGTCTCGACGAAGATTAGCTGTGCATGACCTAGCCGCCCACCACGACAGTAGCTCCGAGTCCACCTCTGGCAGCCCGTCCAGCTTCACTCAACGCTGCAGGGTCGAAGACCACACTTCTCGTGCAACCACGCAACCCAAAAGTAGGTGCTGGATGGACTCAGGGGCTTGGTCACAAAGCGGACATGCCACTGGGTGGGGAAGGCCACGACGTTGGAGTCTGTCAGACCTTACCTAGCTTGAATTTGCATAAATTCACACGTCTTATTTTCATTATTAGAGGGTGTCGGAGGATGATTTTTACGTTCGCATGTCAATCTCATTCCAGCAAACCAAATCGAGTTTATTTGTTCGGCAACGACACGTCAACGAGGCTGGATCGAATGCGATGTAGATGATTAAGATTGTTTAGAATTTATTCATAAAGAGGCTATAAAATCGTATAAGATGTTGCAAGAGGGAGGGAATATCTAGTGCTACCGCTATATGGTGCTTCCTGTGCTACCGTTTTAAGAAATAATTTTAAATATTTCAAAAAATTCTAGAAAAAGTTTGAGTGTTCACGAGATATGTGTTTACAAGCTTTAAAATTGCAGGGTCCAAATACTAAAGGAGCATTAAGCAACAAAAAGACAAATCTAGCGTGAATAATGTCATTTGATTTTATTGTTTTGCAACACTAATGATATTATTCATGCTAGATTTGTCTTTTTTATGCCGCTTTCGATATTAAACATGAAATTTTGAAGGTTGTAGACACATATCTTGTGAACACTCCAACTTTTTTGTAATTTTTCTAAAACATTTTTTTAACGGTAGCATAGGGAGCACCTATAATAGTGGTTGCACTAGATATTCTTCTCTCTTACATGAGGATCCGGTTGAGCTTAGATATGCTCCGACGGGAGGTATTTGTGTCTAGGATTTATGCTACAAAGGCTATGAAGGCGAAGACTATGCAATCGTCTTGTACGGGGAAAACAAATGGTCTTCACGATGTAGTCTTCGGTAGGAGTATTGGGCGTTTAGGATTTCGTCTTGTCTAGTGCCTTAAGTCACTCCAGAATCGTTCTCCAGTTTACTTCAGTGTTCAACATGGTACGCAGACTCAGGGAGAGAGGCGATGGCAGAAGGAGCTAGCTAAAATCCATCTAGGGTTCCGTCCCTTCGTCGGCGACGCCGTCGGTCCGCCCCGCCTCCGGTGGACCTAGGTCCTCGGAGGTGTGGCGGACCACGGCCTCTCGCCGGCGGGAGGTTTTTCGTTCTTTGTTTAGTCTGTTTCTTTGTGTCTTCTTTGGGTTGTTGAGGCGGCGGCTATGTCCTGAATTCAGAATAAGGTCCTTCCCGCTCTATCCTCGTTCCGGTGGTGCATCTTGCGTCGACGGAGAGCGCGTGGAGTCGTTTGTCCGGCGGATCTCCTGGGATCCGGTCCGTTTTCGTGTTCGTTGGTGTGTTTTCAGGCCAGTCTCTTCCAATCTACGGTTGTCATCATTGGTGATGGTTGCTGCTCTGGTGCGCTGGTCCTTTGTGGCCTTAGCACGACGACTTCCCGTCTGTCTACTACAACAAGCTCTACTACGACAAGCTTTGCCCGGCTCCGGTGATGGAGGGGCGAGGACGGCGGCGCGCCTTCGGCTCGCGCCAGTGTGTGTAGTCATCGCTAGGTGGTCCATTGACCTATTTGTAATTTTTATTACTTTTGGTACTCTTTGTACTGCTTTTGATGATTATTAATAGATCGGTGGAATTTCGCAAAAAAAAAAAGGATTCAATATGTCTAGAGGGTGCCGCCTGTTTATTTCGCTCGATTTGTTGCCAGATTAGCAGCGTAATCAATCGGCACAACATGACGGGCCCTGCTATTCGCTTCACTCAGAACGTTGTTGTTCGTAGCAACACGTGTCCCACTGCAGCCGCTGTGAGATCCTGGCTCAGGGCTTAATAAAATTGATAGGATACTCGTACCAACAAGTTGTAACTTATTTTCCGGAAGCTCTACTCAATAGAACTCCGATGTTAAGCGTGCTTGGCTCGGAGAAATATTGGGATGGGTGACCGACCGGGAAGTCCTTCCCGGGTGCGCAGAAAAGACTAGTGTTGGTCTGTGTGGCCAGTCTAGAGATCCTAGAGAGCTGCCAGGGGTAACAAGCCCGGCCCGGACGTGGGTTCGGGTGTTAAATTTGGTATCAGAGCCGACCCTTGCGGTAACTCGGGCGTGTGCGGGTCAGATGCGCGAACATGTGGAGCATGTGTTGGCACTGGATGCACAGACGGGTGCCAAGAGGGGCGTTCCTGGACTGGGGTTGACCGACGAGGGCGTCGGTCTTCTAAGGGGGAAGGATGTGAGATCCTAGCTCAGGGCTTAATAAAATTGATAGGATACTCATACCAACAAGTTGCAACTTCTTTTCCGGAAGCTCTACTCAATAGAACTCCGATGTTAAGCGTGCTTGGCTCGGAGCAATATTGGGATGGGTGACCGACCGGGAAGTCCTTCCCGGGTGCGCACGAGTGAGGACAAAGTGTGCAGCAAAGACTAGTGTTGGTCTGTGGAGCCAGTCTAGAGATCCTAGAGAGCTGCGCTGAGAGTGAGGGTGGGGTTAGAAGAACACGAAGATGAATATGATATGTGGGTAGGGCTGAAATTAAAACTCGAAACTTCGCGAGTTAAACGAGTAGCTCATAACTCGTCTTGACTTGGCTCGAACTCGTTGTTAAACAAGGCTAGCCGAGTTTTTATTTTGGACGGTAAACGAGTGGAGTTAAATGAGCCGAGATACCGAGTACTCGTTTAGCTCGTTTAACTCGGTAAAAGTAGTAAATACCTATATTTCTTGTCTATATGAATAATTATTCATGATTATTATAGTTTATCGACTACAATTACATGATGGTGTCTTATTGTCATTGATTGTCGGGATGATTATGTCATAGATAGCCAAAATAATTAGAAAAAAATATATACAAACTACGATTGTACATGTTGACAGTTTTACCGAACTAAACGAGTTGAGCCGAGCAACTCGTGAGCTTAAGCTAGTCAAGTCGAGTTTCATTTTTGGACTCGATTGTTGAATGAGTCGTGCCGAGCTAACTCGTTAGTTGAAAGAGCTTAAGCGAGTCGTACCGAGCCGGCTCGGCTCGATTCGAATTCCAAGCCTATACGTGGGCCATGGTTGTCGGTGAGAGTAGTTAGTTATTGGGGTTGCTTGTATTTTTCTAACACTAAAGACACGCCGATGGTTTGGGATAGGCCGGAAACTATAAGTTTGGGGTGCCAACTTCAACGATTTGAAGTTAAAAGTTTGATTTTGCTTGTTCCTGCAAGTTTAAGGTTGAAACTATACTTTACTCTTTGTTGGACGGAACAGTGTGGTATGCAGCCTTGGAGGCGTGACAAATTGTTGTATTCGGCTATAGCACATACGGAGACACCGTCAACACTTTGACCCAAACACAACTCGCTTTAATCACAACATCGTACATGATCGATTTTGATCGTCATTTATGTTTCCACCAACATCATGATTTGCAACGGCAGAATTGCGCTGTTTTGGGACTTCCCGTGGTTGGGTGTGTATGGTTCAAGGGATATAGTTTAGGGGATGAGGGTATCCCAATCACCTGGTTAGAGATAGCTATTTTTTATGTGTGGTTTGAAAGCTGAGAGATGGTTAAGGATAGCTGTTGTTTGGTTGAAAGAATGAGAAATGCATAAATTGTTGTCATCACCTCTTTCTATGAGGGGGTGAGATTATCTGGATCTGAATATGCATATTTTCAGATCATCAAATTTACTCATATTTTTTCATTTCTGTGTAGTTTAGAATATAAAGTATTTAAACTTGATATTTTGCATGTTTGTGGATACCATTGGCTACATCCGGAATTTGTTTTAATATTTTATAAACATGTAACTATTGTTTCGTTCTTTTTAAATAAGCTCAGAAGTCAAAGAAACTTTCAGTCCAGTTTTGTATTATAAAGATTCTGTGAGCAACCACTAGGGTAGGAATTAGCATTTGCCGTCCACGCACTCTAAGCTCCTACGCGCGCTTGTAGACAACGAAAGTTGATGCAATGCTACGATTTTTAAGCTTTTGCGTATAAAATTTCTGCCAATTTAAATGGCTTGAGATGGTCCACAGCTTGAAACAGAGGCGTACACTACGAAAAAACCCAGGGATATTATAGCTGGTGGTTTCGGAAGACCGAAAGACAACAAGTAAACATGAAGACTGAAATCAACATCCACTTTTGTAGCAAGCATGATTGTGAAATCACTACATTCTAAAAAAATTAGGGGCTCAACACATTCTAATAAACAGCTAAAAACGAATGCTAATAACTGCAATCATACATAATATACTACACTTTTACTGCTCAGTCAAAAGAACAAATAATGAGGGGTTTCAGTATCACATTATGGCCACAATCTGAATACCGCACCCCAAAATTCATAGGCTTTTCAGAAAAGAAAATTCTAGAGGCCAGCTTCAGATGAGAGAGTTGTTCAATTCCAAGTGCAGTACAATCATCCAATCATTACTGTCAAGAACTACAAGCCAAACAATCATATAGATCATCCACATTCGACTTTCTAAACTTTGTCAACTAGTATGAAAACATGTAGGAATTGCACATTCCGTGCTTCACTTATATGCAAATTGCCTAAGAATGCAGAACTTCACACTACACGGAACTGTGCCTGATACTTCAACCAAACCTGGTCATTTTTTATGTACAAAGAAATTTGAAACCCAGAACACCAGTACCGAATTAAAACACACACTTGCAGCTATAGCTTAATCCTAGTTCGTGCTGCGCAATTCGCATGCAGATACATGACCTATAGATATGCATATGAATCGACCAGAGACGGCCACAACAAACATAAGTCCACAAAGAGCCACAACAAGGTATGTTCCAAGAAGAAAAGCAGACTGTGAAATGGGCTACAGCTTAAAACAGCGGGGCACAGCTATGGAGAAAACAAAATTCTGAATAGTCCACCTCAGAGTTGATAAGCATTTCAGAAAACAAAACTCTGGAGGTTAACACCGTATTAGAGAATTGCTCGAGTCCAAGTTCATTGCCATCATCCAAGCATTCCTCATAGGATTAAAACTCCATATTAGAATTCCTCATAGGATGAAAACTCCATTACTGAAAACTTCACTCCCACTTCTTCCAAGCTCCGTCTCTGAACGTGAAGCGCTTTCCCCATCATCGCAAGCAAGACCCTGGCAGGTGTTTGAACACACATGGTAAGGTTCAGAATATCATCGCAAGCCTTTTGTGACAAAAAATATCATCAGAAAAATAGAACATAAAAATTGATGCAACTCTACGATTCTTAAGCTTTTGCTTATAAAATTTCTGCCAATTTAAAATGGCTCTGAGTTCGCCCACAGCTTGAAACAGAGGCGCAGAGCTACGGAAAAAAAACCCAGGGATATTATAGCTGATGGGTTCAGAAGACTAAAAGACTGAAGACTGAAATCAACATCTACTTTGTAGCAAGCATGATTGTGAAATTACTACATTCTTATTTTTTTTGAGGGGTTCACTACATTCTAATAACCAGCTAAAAATGAGTGCTGGTAACTGCAATCATACATAATATACTACACTTTTACTGCTCAGTCAAAAGAACAAATAATTAGGGAAAATTTTCAGTATCACATTATGGCCACAATCTGAATGCCCCACCCCAGAATTCATAGGCATTTCAGAAAAGAAAATTCTAAAGGTCAGCTACAGATGAAAGAGTTGTTCAATTCGAACTGCAGTACTATCATCCAATCATTGCTGTCAAGAATTACAAGCCAAACAATCATATAGATCATCCACATTATACTTTCTAAACTTTCTCAACTAGTATGAAACATTTTTTTTGGTCATGGTGCTTTTTTACTAGTGTGAAACATGTAGTAATTGCACATTGCGTACTTTACTTATATGCAAATTTCCTAAGAATGCAGAACCTCACACTACATGGCACAGTTGACCTGATACTTCAACCAAACATGGTAATTTTTTTATGTACATAGAAATTTGAAACCCCAGAATACCAGTACCGAATTTTAATACACACATGCAGCTATAGAGGCACATGATTACACAACACATCAGGAAAAGCCAATTTAGCCAGGCACGCCAGAATAGGCAGAACTGCACATCCACAACGCAACCACAGAGAGCACACAGAGCAACCAATTGAACAGCTACAATGACATTGGTTTAGTTCAACACATTCTGAGATGGGCTACAGCTTGAAACAGAGGGGCAGAGCTACGGAGGAAAAAAATCTGAATACTCCACATAAGCATTTCAAAAACAAAAAATCTAGAAGTTAACTCCATATTGCAATTACTCGAGTCCAAGTGAATTGCAGTCATGAATCATCAAAGCATTTCTGAGAAGAATTACAAGCGAAGAAAGCATATGGATCATCCATGTTGGATTTACTGAACTTTCTCAACTAGTAGGATCCTAAGAAAATATAGGAACTGCACACTGTCCACTGCGCATATATAGGCAAGTTGGAAACATGCACCAATTTGTCAAACAATCTAGGACTTCACACAACCTGGTCTGCTGCGGATTCCACAGGTGTACCTGATACTCGAACCAAACATTGACATCTCTTATGGAAACATGCACATATCGCTCATCAAGTGGTAAGCTCTTGCTAAAACTGAGAACAAGAAAGCAAATGAGCAATGCATAAGTAACCTTACCTTGAGGACTGCCAGGAGGAGGATCAGATTATAGTGGTTCTCTGAAAATTGCGCTGCATAATGATCTCGGCTGTACCAGGTCGGCTGTACACCAGGATTCTCCTCGGAGGGACTTTGGCAACCAAGTCCTCGTGAGAGGAAAAGATCCTTTTCACCAGGAATTCGTCGGGCACTTTGAGGCCATCCAATTCCTTCTCAAATTCAACTTTCACCTTTTGTTCAAACTCCATGTACATTCCGTGCAGATCCGGGTGAGTTCTTACACGAAGAGTTGGAAGGAGGAGTCCTGATATCTTGCAAGAGCCTGGCGCATAGAGTGCGTTGTGTTGCTTCACATAACCAGTACCAACACATGCGCTGCAATACTTGTGGTTGCAGCAGGTGGCGCGCCAATGGAACAGCGATACAGCGCATATGCAGCAGTTCTTTCGGTCCTGCTCCTCAACTTCTTCGGCCAGATCACGACTTCCATACCTTGCCCGATAAACTGCATCCATTGCCTCTTCTGCAAGATAAATGCGCCGGCCTTGAGGGCCCTTTCTCCACGAGAACCATGTACCGGCGGCCAATACCCCCGCCACGATTGCAATCGCAATGGCGGCCAAAACCCCATAGAGCGGCACAGCGGAGTGAAGTGCGGAGGTACCCTTCCTTGGCAGTGCAGATGGCTTGGTGAGAATCTTCTGTTGTGTCGGAACCTCCACGTTGAGGTGCACCAAAGGCGACCTTATGCCGTGAACGGCGACGCGGAAGTTGATGACGACATCCGGCTCCTTGATGGGGATGTTGTTAATGCGGACGTCGGCGAGGGAGCTGGTGCCGTGCGTGACGACGAGGCTCGGGCCCTCGCCGCCCAGCGTGGGGAGTATCGTGCCAGCGGGCAAGCAACTCAGGTTGAAGCTGCTGAGCCGGTGGTTGATGACGATGTGGAATCGCACTGCTGATAGGTAATCTTGCCCTTGCCCGCCGAAGATGGCCTGATCGTCCAGAGCGAATATGGTCAGGTTCGCGAACCTCTCGAGGTTGGGGAAGTAGAGCCGCATCGCAATGGCCATCACACCGTAGCCTCGACGGCGTAGGCGGGCAATGGCCTCGCGCACGGGTAATGCGGCAGAGGTCCGCGCGGCGAGGGAGCGGCGGTGGTGGTGTGAGTCGTCGTCGTCGATGCTCCCCTGCACCATGCCGCTGGCCGTAGGCGCTGCTGCGCTCGTGGCTGAGCAGGAGCGCGCGAGCGGGCGCAGGAAGCCGTGGAGGCCATGGACGATGTAGCGGCCGTCGTTGTACACCTCAGGGTGGGAAATCTCGACGCCTTCAACGAAGATCCTTGCGTAGTGGACGGGGAACGTGCCCCTCACGGTGCGGATGGTGAGGCAGAGGTTGAGGGAGGCCGACGGAATCCTGATGGTGGTTCTGGCGGCGAGCTCGGAGTACGGGTAGTAGCCCAAGGCGATGTTCTCCAGGAGGACGCGGCGGCGCGAGCACGTGATGGAGCACCTCTGGAGGGAGAGGTCAGGCGCCGCGAAGACGGTGATCGGCCCGTGCCACCTCGCGACCGCCGGTAGGTTGGGGTAGAGCTTGGCCGCCGACGCCATCTCGTTGTACCCCAGCGCCGTCAGCACCCTCGCCAGAGGCAGCAGCCCCTCATCGCTGCCTAAGGCCACTGCCTTCGCGACGCCGGCTTGGATGGGGGACGGAGAGGTTGCTGATGCCGCCATGGTGCGCTGGTCGGGAAGCGGAGGAAGCGTCGTCGTTGCCGTGGCCGTGGCCGCAGTCGGTTCGGCAACGGTTGGAGCAGAGGCGGACCCTTCCGAGCCCGTGTCCTCCTGCTGCCGCGTAGGTGCCTGCGAAGTCAGATCTGGCGGCGCAGCGATGCGTGGAGGCGGTGGTGTGCCGGCTTCGGGTAGCTTGCCCGTGCTCGCCGGGGTAGGGTGGTTGTGCGAAGCGGCGGCGAACAGGGCTACGGTGATGAGGACGAGAAACGCAACGCGACAGAGAGCCATTGCGCTGGAGCGGAAGGGGAGAGCAAGCGCGGAGGGCCGTGGTGGCGGAGGGGCGCGGAGGTAAAGTGAAGTCAGTCGAAAGAGTGGGGGCCCGTTTTGCCCCCTGGATTGTTATCCAAGATGGTCTAAACTGCACAAGCACCAAGGGCAGAAACGACCATCCATAAATACAAACGGGAGGATTTTGTGTAGCACATATACACAAAACGGCCATCCCTATATTTTTTTAAAGATATATACTCAACGAGGCTTTTCGTAGTGCATATTCCATTTTTGTAGGCATATGTAATACCCCCAAATCTGGATGTCACAAAATTTGCAGGACATGACCCTACGCCTCCGATCTCGATTCGTGTCTACCCCGCCGTTGTGGCACCGGTGAGAGGGTCCATAGCCATTCCCACCCGATCCCGAGTTCATAGCGGCCCCTATCGATCTCTCGAGTGCCCACTTGAGCTCCCACCATCATTACGGAAAAATCGTTCTTTGCTGTGTATACAAAATACACTGCAAAGGCCGTGCGAAACACTGCAAAACGTTTGCCGTGTCGGGACACAAGGCGAACCCGATGCGCCACAGATTGCGACGGTAAAGGGGCTTTCCCGTGCGTATTGTGGATGTACATGGCAAAGGACATTGTCGTCTGTTTTTCCGCATTACTCGACATCTTAAAGTACTTATGACGGTCGTGAGCTAATGGTGATCAAACCTTTGTCGTGTGTAGATATAAAATATACGGCAAAGACCCTGTCAGTTTGTCGTGTTCCCGGAGAAGGCGCACGACAAAGACTCTGCCCGTTTGCCGTGTGTCCAAGCACAAGAGACACAGCAAAGACCCTTCCAATAAGACACGGCAAAGCCTTGCTTCTTTGCCGTGTGTTTTGTGCCTGAACACGACGAAGGACCTTTCCCAGGTCGACCGAGGAGCTCCCAGGATCACAGCCTGCCGACACGTGGCACCTTTGCCCAGAATTTTTCCATATTTTTTCTTGTTCTTGCTTAATCCCTGCATTTCAACAAACAATATATGTAATTTCACAGTAATTTCACTGGACTCACAAATATATGACAACAAATGATCCAAATATGGTGCAAAGTTCACAAGTCCGTTATTACATCAAACATGATGCAAACAAGACACACACTTCATAAATATTACATATTCAAGTTCACAAGTCAATTATTGCATCAAACATGATGGAAACAAATCCATCAACACAAACTCCACATGGTGATGCCCACAACAACGAAAATCGAAGTTCTTTGATGCACATGATGGCCACAACATCCAAGTCCTACAAGTTCGAAAGCAAAAATCATGAGATTCACAATATGAACAAGTGTAATAGCGTGTAATTCTACAAGTGGCTCACATTATAGTAAAGGGACAAATATGCAACAACTAAATGGAACAAGTAAATGAACATAGCAATGGCAATATGGACAAGTTCTATGGCATGGAATTTACAAGTGATTCATATGAGAGTAGATTCGAATTCCAAGTTCAAGTTCTATGGCTAAATTTTCACAAGTACTACGAAACAATATAGACCAAAGAAACCTAGAAGCGCGCGAGGCACATGTGTAGGAGAGATAATCTAGAGTCAAAGCTTGCGAGCGATGTTCAGATTGATGAAGCTAAGCTGAACCGTCGTACGAGGCGTCTGCGGGTTATCATCCTGATTTGTTGACCCGCCGAGCTCCACATGGTTGGATCCAGCCGATGATTGTCCCTACAACATGGAAAATTTTGAGCATTAGTCAATAAGCACTAGACATACATATGGAGAGATTGACACTTAATATGCAAGACAACTTAGCCATGGTGAAAGGACACGGATGTCGCCTAGAGGGGGGAGGGGTGAATAGGCGCTTTAAAATTATTACGGTTAAGGCTTGAATAAATGCGGAATAAAACTAACGTTTAATTTATAAAGCCAAAACCTAAACTAGCTAGGTTAACCTATGTGCACCAACAAATTATGCTAAGCAATATAATCAACTAGGTGATAGCAAGATATATAACTTCAAACTCGATGGCTATCACAAAGTAAATAGCATAAGTAAGAAACTCGGATATAGAAATACCGAGGCACTTGGAGACGATGATTTATCCCGAAGTTCACTTCCCAATGGAAGCTAGTCTCCTTTGGAGCGGCGCGGTGTTCACCAAAGTGAAACACCGAGTAGCCTTCAAATGGCACACCGTATCTCCCTCGTGTCCTACCACCAATGTGGCGAGGCACGAGTCACTATGTTGCCGTTGAGGTTGACAACTAGAACATTCACAAGGATGAAGCACACTCCACAAGTTGGAGGGTCTTCACCGAATACACCGAGCCGCCAAGACTTGATGCTCCAAGGCCGGGGCACACACCACAACTCAATTGGTGGCTCCCGGCAATGTCTTCGTAGCTACCAAAGATCCGAGACGAACAAGGTTGAGCCACACTCCACAACCTAATTGGAGGCTCCCAACAAATCCCGTGAGCCACCAAAACTTATGGAGGGAGAGGAGAGGAAGAACATTGGAGGAGAACACCAAATAACTCCAAGATCTAGATCCAAATGTTTCCCCTCACTTAGAGGAGAGATGGTTTGGTGGAAATGTGGATCGAGATCTCCTCTCTCTTTTCCCACTAAATGGAGGCAAGAATCATGGAGGAATAGAGAGGGGAGAGCTCTAAAAAGATCAACAATGGAGGTCAAAAAGAGCTCTAATGGTTAGGGAACCTTTGGGGAAGAAGCCCCCTTTTTATAGGTCAACAAGATCTAACCGTTATGCAGATTTTGTGGTCGTCCGGAATGGTCCGGAATATTCCGAAACACTGGTTCACCACGGAATCCGTCCGGAATAGATCCGGAAAATTCCGGATGTTCGGATTTCACTCGTAAAATTCCGAATGAAATCCGAATGCCATACAGAATGTAAAACAACACGCACGAGAAACGCGATATCTTTTGCATCCAGACTCCATTTTCGATGATCTTGGGCTCGTTGGAATCACCACAATGAGCACTACAAGATTATGCATAGAAACATCATAGTCCAACAAGGGAAGGTAAAACCAAATGGGAAAAGGTTATACCTCTCTCTAAATGCATAACCGGTAAACCTCCAAACTAAAAAACGCAATAAGTTTTTCATACGAAATCCGTTTTTGATGAACTTGAGCTTGCCTTGAAGATCATGACAAGCTCTAAAACCAAATCTAGATAAAATCCAAATAAGAACCAAGAAAGATGATGCAAAGTATGCAAAGGTTTGAGCTCTCTCCGATTGATACGCTAACGCTCATTCGAGAGCCCCTCTTGATAGTACGGTATCTATCCTATAACCCGGTCTCCCAACTAGCACTATGAGACCGGTAAAATAGAAACCCTATCAAGATCATACCTTTGCCTTGCGCATTCCACTTGAGCTAGATGATGACGATCTTGATCTCCTCAAGTGGGAATACCTTTCTTGATTGCGCTTCTCTCGGTGAAGACTCGTAGATTGCTCCCCCATATGCCACGATGGGAGAGACTCTCTTAAGTTCATCTTCCCTTAACCATCATCACTAAAGGGGTGACAAGCTCCAAGCATGTGATCTCTTCAAGATGCTCTTCTTGGACTTGCACTAATCAACTTGTATCTTTACTTCTCTCTTCATAAAGATGAGGTCTTTGTAGCGCCCCGACCCCAGAACTCTACAATGAAGCTTTGTGCAACCGGTCATGCTACACAATCGAAAGTTACTGGGTTTACCAAGCCCAGGCCAAAACCTTTGGCAGGCGTGCTCGGAATGGATCATCGGCTAGCAACACTTCGATCATGCCATAAGCTCAGACATAGCTATCATGTATAGTAGAGAGATCAAGACTTGTGGAACAACTGGCACATTGCAGACTCTACGACACAAAAGTTCATATAGCAACTCATATATGAGAAAGATACAGATTACACACAAAAGGGGTCACAGACCCAACAGTACATCATGCGGAAAAGAAGTAGTGTTGTCTAGTACAACAAGATCCAAATATAGGGCCTAAGAGGCCTACACATAAAACAATCCCAGCCAGCTTGTTCCACGGTCCCAAGCTGCCACCCGGGAACCCCAAACTATTCGTCGATGTCCAGGAAGAAACCACCTGTGTGCTCGGTGTCGTCCTCCTCTGAAACAAATTATAAAGGCAGCAAAGAGAGACTGAGTACGACGTACTCACAAGTTTAGTAGGGCGATATAGGCCCAATGCTGACGGAGGCTCTAAAGCTGTATGTAGTTATTTTTGCATAAAGCTAGTTTTCCTTTATAAAAGACATAAGTGACTCGGTGGCATCGTCTACTCAGAATGTTTTCAAAAAGGGGATAAGATAGTAAATTTTCATCTTCGGTTCTCATCGAACCAAATTGTATCCAGAAACCTCTCATCTCCACCAAAGGCACTCCCTCGAATCACCCTCGAGGAAATGAACCTTTTAATCACACGTTGAGTTGCAACCTTTAGCTTCCAAGTTTTAATTAATTAGGTTATACTTTTCTATGAGCTAATCCGCCTTTCCCAAGATTTGTCCATAACCGCGGACACGGCTTTTCGAAAAGATTTAACCCTGCAGGGGTGTACTAATTTACCCATCGGTACCGTCCGGCTCACCTGATTGGCCGTCTTCCGAGGAAGGCCGGCGAGTGGGCGCGTTAGACCTTTACATTGCATGAGGCTTACTCAAGGACCATCAGTGTGCGGAAGGACAGGTTCAGCGCCTCCAACGCCCTGCCCCGCGGCCACATCCTAAACACCACCGTCCTCATCGTTTCTTTTTCCACCCACACACTCACACGCAAATGGAAATAGCAATCTAGAGGACCCTTGACAAGCCTCTCACAACTTATTCGGTCACAGGGGATTCCATATGTCCCCACCTTTGGAAGCACGCTCGGTTCTTAGTTCTAGCTAAAAGCACTCTCAGTCTAGGCGGCAAGAATGAGGCAAAACACCATCCCCAGATGGCAACTCATCCAGGCCTTTAAACAATTTAATTAATTACACTAGCATCCTCCACCTTGTCCGAACATTCCATCCATTTCATGAATCATGGAAATAAATAACGGACAGCTAAGCATTATACTAAGCATGGCTAAGCATAGCTAAGCATTTAACTACAACAATAACATAATTTATCTCCGGCCAACACATAAGACCTAGGGTTCATCGGAGGGGATATAGGTATTGGTTCGGGAAAAAACATGCATTCATAGGATACTCTACGTCTTGCTCAAAATTGTCATTGGAATCGCATGCAATATTATGGTGGATAAAATATGTTTATAAAGCAATTGGATTCTAGATGCCAAGAAGGTTAGGTTATCTCTTGCCTTGCTGCCGGGGCGTGTAGTACTACTCGTCGGGATAGGTAGGGTTAACCTCCACTCCGGAATCTATCGAAACTGCAAATAATAACAAAGGAACAAATAAATAACACGAAGACAAGGTGCAATGCACAATCACATGATGACATGACAAATTGATGCAAAGATATCATCATTTAATTTATCTAACAATTTAAATGGATTTCCAAATAATTATTGCAATTCCATATTTATCTTAGTGACCACATTATTTATAAATTATTACATTACAAAAGAAGTGCCTTAAATATGCATGAACATGACAGGGTTAAGTAGGTTTTGTTCTTCCGATCATTTTGGTACCTCATTTGTGCATTTCCAATTATCAATGATTAAATAGTGAATTAAACAATTAGTTGAATTTAATTCATTTAATCATTTAAAGAATAACATCAAATAAATATTTGTGATGATGATGTGATATTAGCATGGTTTGATAGCATTTGAGGTGCTGATCACATTGATATTTTATTCATAATTTTTGGTTAAATATTTATCGAAATATGATTTTCCCAAATTAGGTATTATTTATACCATTTTAGGAATTCTTAAATAAAGGAGAAATTATTTCCTCAAAAGGGCATGGCAATGTTACCAAATGATAGGTAATGTTTTTCTAAACAATTTGATATTTGATTTGTCGAATTTGAAGCATTATTCAAATAGTTATTAATTGTTTTATTTGATTTTTAATTTCCAAAAGGGAAAAACCATTCACAGACGGGCCGGCCTCATGCCGGCCAGGCCGGGCCGCGGGCCGGAGGGTGACCCGAAGCGGCCGGCCTTGTGGCCGGCCCAGGCTGGGCTACTAGGCCGGGCCACTAACCGAACCGGCCGGCCTCCAGGTCGGCCCAAGGCCGGTTCTCAGGCCGGCTCGACAGGAGGTCGACGGTGGCGGAACGAGGCCAACGGCGACCACGATTCGGCGGCGCCACCGTGCGTGGGGGTGCCTGGGCATGCGATGTGTGTGCACGGGTGCGGGACATTGCGTGTGAGCAAGGGAAGGGAGAGCAGGAGCAGCAGCGGCTGCTCGGCTTGGGCTCTGCCTTGGCAGTGGGCGGCCGAAGGAGAAGGAACGGCGGCGCATGATGGCGACACGCCCAGAGCAAGGGGAGGGACAGGAGGATGTCCGGGAGGACGTGGAGCTCACCATAGTGACGAATTCACGCTCGACGATGATGGCGGAAGCCTAGGATGAGCATGGCGAGCGACGGCCTGAGGTGGGGAGGACGAATGCGATTCGCCCAAATGGCGCGATCCCATCTCGATTCCATGGTCGAGGACGAAGAGGGAGACGAGGGGGAACGTTTGGCGTGGTTGGATTTGTCCGGGGTGGCCGGAGACGGCGGCGCGGCGGACAGGGAGCTCGAGCTAGGTTCTAGGGTTTCCGGTTGCGGGGAAAAGAGAGAGGGCAGGGGAGGGAGAGAGGAGAGGCAGGGCGTCGTGGGGGGGGGGGCTCTTTGACCACCCTGGAGCAGTTGGTGCGGCGGCATGGCGCGGGGCGGCATGGGCGCGCCGGCCACTGTGGCCACAGTGAGGAAGAAGACCGGTTTTACGAAAAAACCCCTGGCCTCTTTAAAGTTTATTACAAACAGATCCAGCCACATATTAGGGATTTAATTTGAGGCTCTTAAACTACTTCAAAAATTATGGAAATTTTGAGTAGGCTCCACTTATCAGGTAGTGACTCCACAAAAATTGGTGCTCTAAAATAAATTGTTTAGATTCAGATTTGTTCATAGGGTTTAATTAAGGTCATTTTCGATAATTTCCAAAATGTAATTATTTGGAGCACTTAAGCAATTTAATAAATTATGAAAATATTTATGGAGGCTCATAATATATCAATGAAGCTCCGCATAATTTATTTTGAATTTTTGGAGAGTTAAACTTGGTTTCAAAAATATAATTTGAATTGAACCAATTTGAATTCTCAAATTTATTTATTTGCTTGTTAAGAATTTAGCCCTTGACAATTATTTATAAAATATATCCTTGAGCTTCCTGGACAAATTGGAGACTCAAGAACAATTGGTTTTTGCCAAATTGAGTAATGTATTTGGTTTGAAATTTTTGGGAAGGTATTGCTTCCCTTTTTATTGTGTTCCAATTGTTGCTTTATTCAACTTAAGCCATTTAAATATATGCCATGATGCAATGTTGCAAAGCAAAAAGTGAAAATTTGGCCCATATTTTAGGGTACCAAACTGGGGCTGTTACAATTCTACCCCCCTTACAGGAATCTCGTCCCGAGATTCTAGAGTAGAAGTAGAGAGGAGGGTCACATGACTACACGTATATCGCACGATCTTCTCGATCCCACTATGATCTTCCTTGGTGCAGTGATTGGGCTGACCAACATGACATGCCAAAATGGCGGAAAGGGCAGAAGGTAGCTTAAGGTGACAGACAAAAGAAACTTTGCCCAAAACCATAAACCATTGGGGAAAACTAAGAACAGCTTGACCAAACAAAGGTCGAGCAGAAGATCGGACAACCGATCAATTGTTCAAGGCCATGACCATACTTTAAACCACCCCGATGCGTAGACCGTAGAGATTTGAAGCACGGAGAGGAGAAAGGACATCTTTTGGACTCCATGCTTTTGACATACCAAACGTTTCCATAAGGTTGAAAGCTCGGACCCTAATGCGAGTGATGAATTCACACAATACCCGTGTGATTGGGTAAAACCTTGGGTTCACCTAGGAGGATAGATATAGCATTGGTCTACCATCAGATAGATAGGTAGAACCTCATAACTAGCTATTGTCGCGAGATAGATGGAGTAGGAGGATTGACCGAGGGACAATTAGCAGATCTGTTGTAAGGGTCTCCTTGAGGTTCTAGATATCACACCCAGGCTTTGGAATAGCCCTTAATCGATCATCAAGCGAAGGGCGTACTTGAGGATAGAGAAAAGACCATATGGGAACTATTAGGATAAATTACCCACGATACTCATGGGTAGTGGGTGATTTTTGAGGATTGAAGAGATTTTGTCAACAGGTCTTCCGGTGAGGTGCTTGATCCACAACATCGGACTTGTCGGTGTCACAAACGGGCCTAGGTCGTGCTCCTGATGGACACCAAGCATCATTTCTGCTTGAGGTTCCGAGTTGGTTAGGCATGCAGATTGTCCAGGATAAGCAGGTCTGGAGGGGAGTTTTCGAAAGTTAACGGAAAGTAGGGTCACTAATTTTTCTCAGACTTGGGCTAAGTGTCAAGCTCCAGAACACGAGGTAGATTGGGAGTTCCATTGGGTCACGATCACGATGAGGAAATTGATCCAGCATGAACTCCAAACACTGAAGCCCAACTGATTCCTGATTGGGGAAACACTGGTAAGATGCTGAGATTTGACAACTTCTTTTTGTTTAGGAACAACTCGGCCCGTGGCATACATGACGTATTTAGAGAACAGGAGGTAACAACCTACCAACTCAACAACAATCCGCACATGCATGACCAACTTGTGAATTAACCCGAGGAGACAAAGTGAACTTCACTTGGATCCACAGCGACAAAAGTCACTGGTTGTGAGAGAAAACTTGCTTTTCAAGGAAAAAGATGTGGTCTTTTGAGTTTCAACACGAATCTAACTCGTTGACCAAAGGTGTGCACCTGAACAAATGGACTTGGCAACACAGACAACTCAGCACGATGATATGATTACCAGTCATGCTAAGAGTGCCATCAAAGTCTTTGGATTTCAAAACAATATCAATTGCTAAGAGTATCCGATCACCACAACGATATTCATCCTCAACATTCTCGAGCTCGAGTAGCTCGGAGGTAGATGGATAAGGAAGGCAAGAGCATCACTTCATCAAGTACGTCATGAGACTAAGCACGACCTCTTGATATAAAAGAGTGTGACACTCCAAGGTGGAACGGAACAAAAGCTAGACAAGCTCTTACTCCACGAATCACAAAACTTTGACCTGGCCGAGAAATGGACAAGGTACCGGAGTGTGTTTCTCCTGACATCCCGAAGTGGAATGCCTTGACGAACCACAAGAATGACATGCATCAGAACACCCCAATGCACGATAAAACTTGACTATCCAATGACAGATAGGGGTCGGACGACAGGTCTAGAGTAAGGGACGGGCTAACAACAATCTCAAGATATTGCAGAAGCCCTTGTTAGCTCTCTTCCGACAGCTAGTGCCAAAAGGGTTTCACGAACTAGTGTGGTTGGAGGAATCACAAACATTGGGGGACCACTCGCTAAGTTCAATCTTGTCGTGATCCAGACAGTTCCATAATAGAGAGTTTAGCTAAAACTAGTGACAGGGAAGAGCGTTGCTGAGCAACTCAATTACGGCTGCAAGCTCGAGTTTGAAGACTAACTTTAAATTTTGCCAACCTGATGTAGGGTTTGAATTGACATCAGGGTTCAACGGAAAAGATCTTGGGTTAAAGATCAGCTTCATGCACTGGGACTCACGAATAGCATAAATGCATAATGCTCACATGGGTGACAACCCTCATGAATCATTACACCAGAGCTCCAGTACAATCCGGGACCTTCGGTTCAAGATCTCGGGCTAAAGCCCACTAAGTTTCCTTCGGATTCTGAAGACGGTAGCAACCTAACCAGCAAATAAAGGTAGAAGCCAACCCCGAGAACCTAAACTTCGACACCAAGCTTAAAACAAATAGAGATAAGAGATCAGAGTAGAGCGAGTAGGATGAGGAGTAAACAGAATCCTACGAAGGTTTTCACAACTCATTTTTAGGTTATAAATAATTTTCACCACACTAGACTCCACATCGACCAATAGAAAGGGTTTCCTACAGGCAGTCTTGCTCTGATACCAACTTGTAGCGCCCCGACCCCAGAACTATACAATGAAGCTTTGTGCAACCAGTCATGCTACACAATCGAAGGTTACTGGGTTTACCAAGCCCAGGCCAAAACCTTTGGCAGGCGTGCTCGGAATGGATCATCGACACGCAACACTTCGATCATGCCATAAGCTCAGACATAGCTATCATGTATAGTAGAGAGATCAAGACTTGTGGAACAACTGGCACATTGCAGACTCTACGACACAAAAGTTCATATAGCAACTCATATATGAGAAAGATACAGATTACACACAAAAGGGGTCACAGACCCAACATTACATCATGCGGAAGCGAAGTAGTGTTGTCTAGTACAACAAGATCCAAATATAGGGCCTAAGAGGCCTACACATAAAACAATCCCAGCCAGCTTGTTTCACGGTCCCAAGCTGCCACCTGGGAACCCCGAACTATTCATCGATGTCCAGGAAGAAACCACCTGTGTGCTTGGTGTCGTCCTCCTCTGAAACAAATTATAAAGGCAGCAAAGAGAGACTGAGTACGACATACTCGCAAGTTTAGTAGGGCGATATAGGCCCAATGCTGATGGAGGCTCTAAAGCTGTATGTAGTTATTTTTGCATAAAGCTAGTTTTCCTTTATAAAAGACATAAGTGACTCGGTGGCATCGTCTACTCAGAATGTTTTCAAAAAGGGGATAAGATAGTAACTTTTCATCTTCGGTTCTCATCGAACCAAATTGTATCCAGAAACCTCTCATCTCCACCAAAGGCACTCCCTCGAATCACCCTCGAGGAAATAAACCTTTTAATCACACGTTGAGTTGCAACCTTTAGCTGCCAAGTTTTAATTATTTAGGTTATACTTTTCTATGAGCTAATCCGCCTTTCCCAAGATTTGTCCATAACCGCGGACACGTCTTTTCGAAAAGATTTAACCCTGCAGGGGTGTACGAATTTACCCATCGGTACCGTCCGGCTCACCTGATTGGCCCTCTTCTGGGGAAGGCCGGCGAGTGGGCGCGGTTAGACCTTTACATTGCATGAGGCTTACTCAAGGACCATCAGTGTGCGGAAGGACAGGTTCAGCGCCTCCAACGCCCTGCCCCGCAGCCACATCCTCAACACCACCGTCCTCATCGTTTCTTTTTCCACCCACACACTCACACGCAACTGGAAATAGCAAACTAGAGGACCCTTGACAAGCCCCTCACAACTTATTCGGTCACAGGGGATTCCATATGTCCCCACCTTTGGAAGCATGCTCGGTTCTTGGTTCTAGCTAAAAGCACTCTCAGTCTAGGTGGCAAGAATGAGGCAAAACACCATCCCCAGATGGCAACTCATCCAGGCCTTTAAACAATTTAATTAATTACACTAGCATCCTCCACCTTGTCCGAACATTCCATCCATTTCATAAATCATGGAAATAAATAACGGACAGCTAAGCATTATACTAAGCATGGCTAAGCATTTAACTACAACAATAACATAATTTATCTCCGGCCAACACATAAGACCTAGGGTTCATAGGAGGGGATACAGGTATTGGTTCGGGGAAAAACATGCATTCATAGGATACTCTACATCTTGATCAAAATTGTCATTGGAATCGCATGCAATATTATGGTGGATAAAATAAGTTTATAAAGAAATTGGATTCTAGATGCCAAGAAGGTTAGATTATCTCTTGCCTTGCTGCCGGGGCGTGTAGTACTGCTCGTCGGGGTAGGTAGGGTTAACCTCCACTCCAGAATCTATCGAAACCCAAAATATTAACAAAGGAACAAATAAATAACACGAAGACAAGGTGCAATTCACAATCACATGATGACATGACAAATTGATGCAAAGATATCATCATTTAATTTATCTAACAATTTAAATGGAGTTCCAAATAATTATTGCAATTCCATATTTATCTTAGTGACCACATTATTTATAAATTATTACATTACAAAAGAAGTGGCTTAAATATGCATGAACATGACAGGGTTAAGTAGGTTTTGTTCTTCCGATCATTTTGGTACCTCATTTGTGCATTTCCAATTATCAATGATTAAATAGTGAATTAAACAATTAGTTGAATTTAATTCATTTAATCGTTTAAAGAATAACATCAAATAAATATTTGTGATCATGATGTGATATTAGCATGGTTTGATAGCATTTGAGGTGCTGATCACATTGATATTTTATTCATAATTTTTGGTTAAATATTTATCGAAATATGATTTTCCCAAATTAGGTATTATTTATACCATTTTAGGAATTCTTAAATAAAGGAGAAATTATTGCCTCAAAAGGGCATGGCAATGTTACCAAATGATAGGTAATGTTTTTCTAAACAATTTGATATTTGATTTGTCGAATTTGAAGCATTATTCAAATAGTTATTAATTGTTTTATTTGATTTTTAATTTCCAAAAGGGAAAAACCATTCACAGACGGGCCGGCCTCATGCCGGCCAGGCCGGGCCGCGGGCCGGAGGGTGACCCGAAGCGGTCGGCCTTGTGGCCGGCCCAGGCTGGGCTACTAGGCCGGGCCACTAACCGAACCGGCCGGCCTCCGGGTCGGCCCAAGGCCGGTTCTCAGGCCGTCTCGACAGGAGGTCGACGGTGGCGGAACGAGGCCGACGGCGACCACGATTCGGCGGCGCCACCGTGCGTGGGGGTGCCTGGGCATGCGATGTGTGTGCACGGGTGCGGGACATTGCGTGTGAGCAAGGGAAGGGAGAGCAGGAGCAGCAGCGGCTGCTCGGCTTGGGCTCTGCCTTGGCAGTGGGCGGCCGAAGGAGAAGGAACGGCGGCGCACGATGGCGACGCGCCCAGTGCAAGGGGAGGGACAGGAGGATGTCCGGGAGGACGCGGAGCTCACCACAGTGACGAATTCACGCTCGACGATGATGGCGGAAGCCTAGGATGAGCATGGCGAGCGACGGCCTGAGGTGGGGAGGACGAATGCGATTCGCCCAAATGGCGCCATCCCATCTCGATTCCATGGTCGAGGATGAAGAGGGAGACGAGGGGGAACGTTTGGCGCAGTTGGATTTGTCCGGGGTGGCCGGAGACGGTGGCAGCCGTGATGGCGGCGCAGCGGGCAGGGAGCTCGAGCTAGGTTCTAGGGTTTCCGGTTGCGGGGAAAAGAGAGAGGGCAGGGGAGGGAGAGAGGAGAGGCAGGGCGTCGTGGGGGGGGCTCTTTGACCACCCTGGAGCAGTTGGTGCGGCGGCATGGCGCGTGGCGGCATGGGCGCGCCGGCCACTATGGCCACAGTGAGGAAGAAGATCGGTTTTACGAAAAAACCCCTGGCCTCTTTAAAGTTTATTACAAACAGATCCAGCCACATATTAGGGATTTAATTTGAGGCTCTTAAACTACTTCAAAAATTATGGAAATTTTGAGTAGGCTCCACTTATCAGGTAGTGACTCCACAAAAATTGGTGCTCTAAAATAAATTGTTTAGATTCAAATTTGTTAATAGGGTTTAATTAAGGTCATTTTCGATAATTTCCAAAATGTAATTATTTGGAGCACTTAAGCAACTTAATAAATTATGAAAATATTTATGGAGGCTCATAATATATCAATGAAGCTCCGCATAATTTTATTTTGAATTTTTGGAGAGTTAAACTTGGTTTCAAAAATATAATTTGAATTGAACCAATTTGAATTCTCAATATTATTTATTTGCTTGTTAAGAATTTAGCCCTTGACAATTATTTATAAAATATATCCTTGAGCTTCCTGGACAAATTGGAGACTCAAGAACAATTGTTTTTTGCCAAATTGAGTAATGTATTTGGTTTGAAATTTTTGGGAAGGTACTGCTTCCCTTTTTATTGTTTTCCAATTGTTGCTTTATTCAACTTAAGCCATTTAAATATATGCCATGATGCAATGTTGCAAAGCAAAAAGTGAAAATTTGGCCCATATTTTAGGGTACCAAACTGGGGCTGTTACAATTCTACCCCCCTTACAGGAATCTCGTCCCGAGATTCTAGAGTAGAAGTAGAGAGGAGGGTCACATGACTACACGTATATCGCACGATCTTCTCGATCCCACTATGATCTTCCTTGGTGTAGTGATTGGGCTGACCAACATGACATGCCAAAATGGCGGAAAGGACAGAAGGTAGCTTAAGGTGACAGACAAAAGAAACTTTGCCCAAAACCATAAACCATTGGGGAAAACTAGGAACAGCTTGACCAAACGAAGGTCGAGCAGAAGATCGGACAACCGATCAATTGTTCAAGGCCATGACCATACTTTAAACCACCCCGATGCGTAGACCGTAGAGATTTGAAGCACGGAGAGGAGAAAGGACATCTTTTGGACTCCATGCTTTTGACATACCAAACGTTTCCATAAGGTTGAAAGCTCGGACCCTAACGTGAGTGATGAATTCACACAATACCCGTGTGATTGGGTAAAACCTTGGGTTCACCTAGGAGGGATAGATATAGCATTGGTCCACCATCAGATAGAGAGGTAGAACCTCATAACTAGCTATTGTCGCGAGATAGATGGAGTAGGAGGATTGACCGAGGGACAATTAGCAGCTCCGTTGTAAGGGTCTCCTTGAGGTTCTAGATATCACACCCAGGCTTTGGAATAGCCTTAATCGATCATCAAGCGAAGGGCGTACTTGAGGATAGAGAAAAGACCATATGGGAACTATTAGGATAAATTACCCACGATACTCATGGGTAGTGGGTGATTTTTGAGGATTGAAGAGATTTTGTCAACGGGTCTTCCGGTGAGGTGCTTGATCCACAACATCGGACTTGTCGGTGTCACAAACGGGCCTAGGTCGTGCTCCTGATGGACACCAAGCATCATTTCTGCTTCAGGTTCCGAGTTGGTTAGGCATGCAGATTGTCCAGGATAAGCAGGTCTGGAGGGGAGTTTTCGAAAGTTAACGGAAAGTAGGGTCACTAATTTTTCTCAGACTTGGGCTAAGTGTCAAGCTCCAGAACACGAGGTAGATTGGGAGTTCCATTGTGTCACGATCACGATGAGGAAATTGATCCAACATGAACTCCAAACACTGAAGCCCAACTGATTCCTGATTGGGGAAACACTGGTAAGATGCTGAGATTTGACAACTTCTTTTTGTTTAGGAACAACTCGGCCCGTGGCATACATGACGTATTTAGAGAACTGGAGGTAACAACCTACCAACTCAACAACAATCCGCACATGCATGACCAACTTGTGAATTAACCCGAGGAGACAAAGTGAACTTCACTTGGATCCACAGCGACAAAAGTCACTGGTTGTGAGAGAAAACTTGCTTTTCAAGGAAAAAGATGTGGTCTTTTGAGTTTCAACACGAATCTAACTCGTTGACCAAAGGTGTGCACCTGAACGAATGGACTTGGCAACACAAACAACTCAGCATGATGATATGATTACCAGTCATGCTAAGAGTGCCATCAAAGTCTTTGGATTTCAAAACAATATCAATTGCTAAGAGTATCCGATCACCACAACGATATTCATCCTCAACATTCTCGAGCTCGAGTAGCTCGGAGGTAGATGGATAAGGAAGGCAAGAGCATCACTTCATCAAGTACGTCATGAGACTAAGCACGACCTCTTGATATAAAAGAGTGTGACACTCCAAGGTGGAACGAAACAAAAGCTAGACAAGCTCTTACTCCACGAATCACAAAACTTTGACCTGGCCGAGAAATGGACAAGGTACCGGAGTGTGTTTCTCCTGACATCCCGAAGTGGAATGCCTTGACGAACCACAAGAATGACATGCATCAGAACACCCCAATGCACGATAAAACTTGACTGTCCACTGACAGATAGGGGTCGGACGACAGGTCTAGAGTAAGGGACGGGCTAACAACAATCTCAAGATATTGCAGAAGCCCTTGTTAGCTCTCTTCCGACAGCTAGTGCCAAAAGGGTTTCACGAACTAGTGTGGTTGGAGGAATCACAAACATTGGGGGACCACTCGCTAAGTTCAATCTTGTCGTGATCCAGACAGTTCCATAATAGAGAGTTTAGCTAAAACTAGTGACAGGGAAGAGCGTTGCTGAGCAACTCAATTACGGCTGCAAGCTCGAGTTTGAAGACTAACTTTAAATTTTGCCAACCTGATGTAGGGTTTGAATTGACATCAGGGTTCAACGGAAAAGATCTTGGGTTAAAGATCATCTTCATGCACTGGGACTCACGAATAGCATAAATGCATAATGCTCACATGGGTGACAACCCTCATGAATCATTACATCAGAGCTCCAGTACAATCCGGGACCTTCGGTTCAAGATCTCGGGCTAAAGCCCACTAAGTTTCCTTCGGATTCTGAAGACGGTAGCAACCTAACCAGCAAATAAAGGTAGAAGCCAACCCCGAGAACCTAAACTTCGACACCAAGCTTAAAACAAATAGAGATAAGAGATCAGAGTAGAGTGAGTAGGATGAGGAATAAACAGAATCCTACGAAGGTTTTCACAACTCATTTTTAGGTTATAAATAATTTTCACCACACTAGACTCCACATCGACCAATAGAAAGGGTTTCCTACAGGCAGTCTTGCTCTGATACCAACTTGTAGCGCCCCGACCCCAGAACTATACAATGAAGCTTTGTGCAACCAGTCATGCTACACAATCGAAGGTTACTGGGTTTACCAAGCCCAGGCCAAAACCTTTGGCAGGCGTGCTCGGAATGGATCATCGACACGCAACACTTCGATCATGCCATAAGCTCAGACATAGCTATCATGTATAGTAGAGAGATCAAGACTTGTGGAACAACTGGCACATTGCAGACTCTACGACACAAAAGTTCATATAGCAACTCATATATGAGAAAGATACAGATTACACACAAAAGGGGTCACAGACCCAACATTACATCATCCGGAAGCGAAGTAGTGTTGTCTAATACAACAAGATCCAAATATGGCCTAAGAGGCCTACACATAAAACAATCCCAGCCAGCTTGTTCCACGGTCCCAAGCTGCCACCTGGGAACCCCGAACTAATCGTCGATGTCCAGGAAGAAACCACCTGTGTGCTTGGTGTCGTCCTCCTCTGAAACAAATTATAAAGGCAGCAAAGAGAGACTGAGTACGACATACTCGCAAGTTTAGTAGGGCGATATAGGCCCAATGCTGATGGAGGCTCTAAAGCTGTATGTAGTTATTTTTGCATAAAGCTAGTTTTCCTTTATAAAAGACATAAGTGACTCGGTGGCATCGTCTACTCAGAATGTTTTCAAAAAGGGGATAAGATAGTAACTTTTCATCTTCGGTTCTCATCGAACCAAATTGTATCCAGAAACCTCTCATCTCCACCAAAGGCACTCCCTCGAATCACCCTCGAGGAAATAAACCTTTTAATCACACGTTGAGTTGCAACCTTTAGCTGCCAAGTTTTAATTATTTAGGTTATACTTTTCTATGAGCTAATCCGCCTTTCCCAAGATTTGTCCATAACCGCGGACACGTCTTTTCGAAAAGATTTAACCCTGCAGGGGTGTACGAATTTACCCATCGGTACCGTCCGGCTCACCTGATTGGCCCTCTTCTGGGGAAGGCCGGCGAGTGGGCGCGGTTAGACCTTTACATTGCATGAGGCTTACTCAAGGACCATCAGTGTGCGGAAGGACAGGTTCAGCGCCTCCAACGCCCTGCCCCGCAGCCACATCCTCAACACCACCGTCCTCATCGTTTCTTTTTCCACCCACACACTCACACGCAACTGGAAATAGCAAACTAGAGGACCCTTGACAAGCCCCTCACAACTTATTCGGTCACAGGGGATTCCATATGTCCCCACCTTTGGAAGCCTGCTCGGTTCTTGGTTCTAGCTAAAAGCACTCTCAGTCTAGGCGGCAAGAATGAGGCAAAACACCATCCCCAGATGGCAACTCATCCAGGCCTTTAAACAATTTAATTAATTACACTAGCATCCTCCACCTTGTCCGAACATTCCATCCATTTCATAAATCATGGAAATAAATAACGGACAGCTAAGCATTTGACTACAACAATAACATAATTTATCTCCGGCCAACACATAAGACCTAGGGTTCATAGGAGGGGATACAGGTATTGGTTCGGGGAAAAAACATGCATTCATAGCATACTCTACATCTTGATCAAAATTGTCATTGGAATCGCATGCAATATTATGGTGGATAAAATAAGTTTATAAAGCAATTGGATTCTAGATGCCAAGAAGGTTAGGTTATCTCTTGCCTTGTTGCCGGGGCGTGTAGTACTGCTCGTCGGGGTAGGTAGGGTTAACCTCCACTCCAAAATATTAACAAAGGAACAAATAAATAACACGAAGACAAGGTGCAATTCACAATCACATGATGACATGACAAATTGATGCAAAGATATCATCATTTAATTTATCTAACAATTTAAATGGAGTTCCAAATAATTATTGCAATTATTTGGAAACAACCCCATATTTATCTTAGTGACCACATTATTTATAAATTATTACAATACAAAAGAAGTGGCTTAAATATGCATGAACATGACAGGGTTAAGTAGGTTTTGTTCTTCCGATCATTTTGGTACCTCATTTGTGAATTTCCAATTATCGATGATTAAATAGTGAATTAAACAATTATTTGAATTTAATTCGTTTAATAATTTAAAGAATAACATCAAATAAATATTTGTGATCATGATGTGATATTAGCATGGTTTGATAGCATTTGAGGTGCTGATCACATTGATATTTTATTCATAATTTTTGGTTAAATATTTATCGAAATATGATTTTTCCCAAATTAGGTATTATTTATACCATTTTAGGAATTCTTAAATAAAGGAGAAATTATTTCCTCAAAAGGGCATGGCAATGTTACCAAATGATAGGTAATGTTTTTCTAAACAATTTGATATTTGATTTGTCGAATTTGAAGCATTATTCAAATAGTTATTAATTGTTTATTTGATTTTTAGTTTCCAAAAGGGAAAAACCATTCACAGACGGGCCGGCCTCATGCCGGCCAGGCCGGGCCGCAGGCCGGAGGGTGACCCGAAGCGGTCGGCCTTGTGGCCGGCCCAGGCTGGGCTACTAGGCCGGGCCACTAACCGAACCGGCCGGCCTCCAGGTCGGCCCAAGGCCGGTTCTCAGGCCGGCTCGACAGGAGGTCGACGGTGGCGGAACGAGGCCAACGGCGACCACGATTTGGCGGCGCCACCGTGCGTGGGGGTGCCTGGGCATGCGATGTGTGTGCACGGGTGCGGGACATTGCGTGTGAGCAAGGGAAGGGAGAGCAGGAGCAGCAGCGGCTGCTCGGCTTGGGCTCTGCCTTGGCAGTGGGCGGCCGACGGAGAAGGAACGGCGGCGCACGATGGCGACGCGCCCAGAGCAAGGGGAGGGACAGGAGGATGTCCGGGAGGATGCAGAGCTCACCATAGTGACGAATTCATGCTCGACGATGATGGCGGAAGCCCAGGATGAGCATGGCGAGCGGCGGCCTGAGGTGGGGAGGACGATTGCGATTCGCCCAAATGGCGCCATCCCGTCTCGATTCCATGGTCGAGGAAGAAGAGGGACACGAGGAGGAGCATTTGGCGCGGTTGGATTTGTCCGGGGTGGCCGGAGACGGCGGCGGCTGTGATGGCGGCGCGGCGGACAGGGAGCTCGAGCTAGGTTCTAGGGTTTCCGGTTGCGGGGAAAAGAGAGAGGGCAGGGGAGGGAGAGAGGAGAGGCAGGGCGTCGTGGGGGGGGGGGGGGGCTCTTTGACCACCCTAGATCAGGTGGTGCGGCGGCATGGCGCGGGGCCGCATGGGCGCGCCGGCCACTGTGGCCACAGTGAGGAAGAAGACCGGTTTTACGAAAAAACTCCTGGCCTCTTTAAAGTTTATTACAAACAGATCCAGCCACATATTAGGGATTTAATTTGAGGCTCTTAAACTACTTCAAAAATTATGGAAATTTTTGAGTAGGCTCCACTTATCAGGTAGGGACTCCACAAAAATTGGTGCTCTAAAATAAATTGTTTAGATTCAGATTTGTTAATAGGGTTTAATTAAGGTCATTTTCGATAATTTCCAAAATGTAATTATTTGGAGCACTTAAGCAACTTAATAAATTATGAAATATTTATGGAGGCTCATAATATATCAATGAAGCTCCCCATAATTTTATTTTGAATTTTTGGAGAGTTAAACTTGGTTTCAAAAATATAATTTGAATTGAACCAATTTGAATTCTCAAATTTATTTATTTGCTTGTTAAGAATTTAGCCCTTGACAATTATTTATAAAATATATCCTTGAGATTCCTGGACAAATTGGAGACTCAAGAACAATTGATTTTTGCCAAATTGAGTAATGTATTTGGTTTGAAATTTTTGGGAAGGTTTTGCTTCCCTTTTTATTGTTTTCCAATTGTTGCTTTATTCAACTTAAGCCATTTAAATATATGCCATGATGCAATGTTGCAAATCAAAAAGTGAAAATTTGGCCCATATTTTAGGGTACCAAACTGGGGCTGTTACAAGGTTAACATGAACGTTCACCCAATCTTAATCTTCAAGACATACTTGCACTATGCTGAACACTATCATGACCATTCTTAAGATAACACCTTGAACCTCTTGGTCATCACTTAATATTCTTCTTTCCACCTTGAAACCAACATATGGTCTTTAAGCACTCCTATGGACAAACCCTACAAGTATAACTTAATGCAACCATTAGTCCATAGGTATTTTCATTAATTACCAAAACCACAATGAGGGCGCCATGCTCTTTCAATCTCCCCCATTTTGGTAATTGATGACAATCTCTTTTATGAGGGTTTATATAATGAATTAAGCAACCTTACAAAGCAAGGATGCATGAGCATGAGAGGCAAATGCTTAAGAACCAAATGAAAGCATAGAACCAAATTCCTTTAAACCCTCTAAACTTTCTCCCCCATTAGCATCGATTGCCGAAATGGGAAGAAAAATTTAGAAGGCCAATATAATATGAGTTCCTCCACAAGGTGTGCATTTTTCAAGATATGAGTGAAATCAAATGCACATATCCAATGAAGAATATTTGGAGGAAATCAAACTATATTGAGGATCCAAAGATTGCAAATAAGATGAACTCATTCTAAACATCTCCACAAAGGAGAAGGGCAAACTAGGAGATCCGAAAAGAGAGTTCTAAATAAAAATGGAGAAGCTCCCCAATGTTCATACACTATTGAGGAGTGCACAAAAATGGAATCCTCACTACCCCCAAAATCATCTAGAACACACAACAAGTGCATGGGTGTAAAAACTAAAGCAAAACATAGCACTTGCACCGAAGATATGGTTGAGCCATAAGAAGATACCAATTTAAAAGACTCATCATAAGATCGGCCCAACCAATGTACGAAGTAGACCTTTTAAAGAAGAGAATATGTTCACAAGCTCAAGGATACCAATTGGAAACTAAAACCAATTGAAGATGCCAAAAGCTAGTGAGAGCATCTATGGCCAATAAAAATCAACATGATCACCATGATAACCATGAAGTTAAAGATCTTTAATAAAACATGAGTGCGCAAAGATGCGAATAAAGATAGGACAAGCACTCACAAGATATTTTCTTGTAGAAACCACCAAAGAATTAAAGATAATGATCAGGGTGACTCAAATAAATAGGATACCAAATAAAATGGACATCTCTCATATGTATAGGTGTCTAAGTAGACAAATCGTTGTAGATATGCATCGACAAAGAAACATGTACATACGAAATGGTTCGTGAAGGTATCCAAAAAGGAAGTCATAAATATACGAAAGAGATTATTGCTTAAAATCATAGCACATAGCTCAAATTTATCTCATTGTATATAAATGAACTTCAAACACATCAAAGACATCACACATATCAAAAGGGAACAAGAGATAGTGGAGATGCTTTGAGATAGGCAACAAGTATCACAAAGAAAGAATACCAATTGAAGGAAAGGTTTTTTGCAATTTCATCACAAATATCACAAAGATATATCAAGTGAAGGAAATAGCCAAACCACGACAATTGCACATAAAAGCTTTCATGCCAAGATGCAGCCTACACAAGGTTGTCCATTAGGTTGAATAACTTACAAACGTATGCGTGAGGTAGATACTTGTTACCGAGATAGCATTGGTGATGAAGAAGATGAGACTTTGTTTATCATCAAAGCTTGACTCCAATAATCACATGGTGAGAACACCTTTGTTATGAATGAGGCAAGCATCCAATGCATCTCCATTGTACCTAAAACAAAATTTAAGTGCAAAATGGTTCCCAAACTCATTGGGTCCCATAGTAGTTAGATACACTACAATACATAGGAAACACTCTACATAAATATGTGCATATGGATATGAAATTGAATTTCATTCACATCTTAGGCGATTTAGGATTCGGTGGAGTATACCCTATATATTGGAACGAGAAAGACAACATGCCATATAATATATATATTAGAGAATATACATGCAAAGTCTTTCAAGAACCAAACGAGATACAATTTGGACAAAAACACCAAGTAAACCAAGAAGAGATCACACAAAAGTGTGACACAAAAAGGTTGTCCAAATTATATCAAAATCCAAATCAACACATGATTGAGGACAAATCAAATCAACATATAATTGATTCCAAAACACATCAACACATGAAGTGAGATAACTATAGGAATCGAATCAAAACAACACATGATTGATAAGACACTAAATAAGATACCAACTGGGAGCAAGGATACCAAGAGAAGGATGATACTTGACCGAAATCAAGTAAAGTAAAACAAATAAATAAGGTATCAAAGTTCCCACAATAAGTATCAATTAAAACACACCGGACACAACGAAGAGATATGAAATTCCAACTAATACCAATTGATGGTACCAAAGCAAAGCCAAAAAGGCAAAGAAGATAATATAGGATACATGCCCAAATGACATTTCTCATTCAAGAAGATACAACACAAATCAAGAAATGAGAAAGCAAACTCCCAAGAGAGAGCAAGGTTACGAAAAATAAACCAAGCACTCTCTACACTTGTATGATGGCACAAAGCATCAAGGAAAAATGTTTGTCTTCCATAAACACATAAGATAAGAAAACAAATGCCAATTGAAATGATCAAATATCAATTGATAAGATAGTGTTCTAAATAACAAAGAAAAAGCTCCCCCAAGATTCATGCATTATCTTGAGACTTGCATTTGACTACACAATGCGTACAAAAGGGATCATCACTGTCCATAAGTGATTTACAGCACTAAACGAGATCAATGAGTCAAAGGATCCACACAAGAGGCAAGAAAGACAACGGGAGACAAAATAAATGTTTTTTGGCAAGCGATGGGGCAAATAAAAGCCAATGCCAATGTAAGGATAATCAAACATATTCTACCACAAACATAAATATGGATTGTCCAAGGACAATGACCATTTGGAATTATTTTCCCGGTGATAGAGGTATCCAAGAATATCCTCACAAGATAAAACATATGGCAGGAGATAGGAAATAAAACACCATATTTTGAATAAGGTTTGTTGGTAGTTTCAACTATTCGAACCAACCGGCAAAGCCATGGTTAAAATAACATGGAACAAATGGTTTCTCAAATAATATATGGAAATACATATTCTAGAAAAACCACACCAAGCAAAAACACACAAACAAGATCCAAAGGATAACCAAAATGAAAATTGGAACTTGTTCGAGCCAACATGCCACATAGGAATAAGATAATTTACAATATCAAATCTAAGTGGCAAAACCTCAAATGTTCACATTTTATAGGATTGTAATATGCACATAGCTTATTACTCCCCCATAATGTGATAATTCATTTCTTCTTAACAAGAGGCAAATAAACATGAACTAGAGAAATTAATGGATATTATAGAATTTGATTTTCTCATGAATATGACATACCACATAGTGACTAGCTAATATTGAAATATCAATACTAGGTGGTGTGCCTCATCAACACCCATTTTTAGGATTGTGAAGTGCACAAAGCATATCACTCCCCCAAAATGGGATAGTCCGTTAATCTCTCAAAAGAGCCAATTGAAATCAACACAAGATCCAATAAAGACTCAACACAAAGTTTACACATATATAGTGCGCAAATTAACATACACAATCTTGATTGCTCAAGGTAAGTAATATGCACAACATTTACAAGCACATGATAGGAACAAAACTTGCACATGCAAGGGAGCAAGCAACTTTCAATGTATATATAATTTAAATACAAGTTACCGCAAAGGGGAACATAGGATATGAGATATGACAATATAATCCAAATGACTTGGCTTGTGGAAATAATAATCATGAAGAACCCTTAATTCTTCAAAGATAGCCAAGTCTCCAATGTCCTCCATCACAACCTATTGATCAAGTTTGAGCTAGTTGGTCCCCAACCAAGTTGGTTCCTAAGAGGTTAGTCACAATAGGCATGGGAACCCAAATGGTTCTTTTCTTGACACCACTTTGAGTCCCCACATATTTGGCAAACACATTGCCAACTCTATCCTTCCTAAGAGAATATGCATCATCAATAATGATAGGGTTGGATGAGGTACTGTTAGTGCATGAAGAAGCAAAATGGCCCTTCTCACGACATAAATAGCAACATCGACTCTTTTCTTTCTTCTTAATAGACTCCTCAACTTGAGGGGAAATAACTTGAGTCTTCTTGGAAGGTGACCGTTGTTCAACTCGTGGTTGAGCATGAGTTTGAACAAGAGGCTGCTTCCCTAGTTGCTTCTCACTAAGAGGCTTCTTCTTCATTGGTCAAGATCTAACATGGTGCCCTTCAACCTTGCACTTGAAGCAAACAATATTGGCCGAATTCTTGACTTGTTCTTGGCCCTTCTTCTTATCAATCTTAGACTTGTTCTTGTTGTTGGAGTTGAATCCAAGTCCACTCTTGTCATTGGGGGATTGTAGCACACTCAACATGTTGTCAAGTGTGGCCTTCCCTTTATGACGCTTCTCCACATCTTTCTTCAAAGAAGTGGCTTGTGCCTTGTGCTCTTCAGTCTTCCCTACAAGGTTAGTAGCTACACAAGTACTAGTGGAAGTTGAGGCTTCATTGTTAGAGCAACTAGGCATGAAATGTAATTCAACATATGATTTACCACTAGTGTGAGATGAAGAATTACAAGGACTAGCACATGGCATTATAGCATTTTTAGTAGAAGTTGTGCCATTGTCCACATGAGGCTCACTAGATATTACCTTGGTAGCGATAGCCTCATGAGCTAACTTTAGCTTATCATGAGATACTAGAAGATCCTCATGAAAGCTCGAGAGCTTCTCATGGCTTTCTTCCAATATCTCATAATTGCTAGTTAGCAATTTAAGTTGAGCCCTTAGCTCAACATTCTCCTTCATTATGGATGCTTCACAAGAAGTAGAGTTAGTAGCACAAGCATCATCATTAATAGGAATGGGAGAACAAGTTGGAAGCTCTTTTAGCAATTGAGCTTGGAGTTGATCATGGGACTTTGTGAGATGTGCAAAAGAACCTTCCAAGAACTTGACATCCTTTTCAAATTTCTCATTAGCCTCAAGGAGTCTAACAATTTCAACAACAAGCTCATCATTTTTTATTTTAAAATCATTAGCCACCTTGAGAGCTCTATCATGGGTTTCATTTACTTTAGATAACTCTAGAGTAAATGTCTCCTCAAGAGATTTCTTGGTGGTTTGTTCTTCTTCTAGAGCTTCCTCAAGATCCGCAATCTTGTTCGCATAATCACGTTCACGGCTAAGAGCTTCATCAAGACGAGTTTCCAAATCATCTAATTCTTGCTTGTACCCAATAAAGATAGTTATGAATTCTATGAAACTATCATGAGCATTTTTATTCTTATGAAGAGCACGTTGAACAATTCCACTCTTATTCATAAGGGAGTCAAAACTATTATCCTCATCTTCACTATCTTCATCATCATTAGAGATATTGGGGTTCAAAGTTGGAGATACCTTTGAAGCCTTAGCCATAAGGCAAAAGTGAGTAGAGGGCGATGATGAAGAATTACTTGAGGCTCTATGAGATTCCTTATCTTGTTCCATGAGGTGATCGGTTTCCTATACATTGTTAGCCAAACAAGTACTAGAGGAAATAGAAGCATTTTTATCAAGGGAACAAGACATAGAGAGCATATCATCGCAAGAATTAATAATGCATTTTGTACATGATATGCAGGGACTATCAACACAAACATGTAAAGAATTTTTGGTGCTAGATGTGTTTAAGTCCAAAGATAAATCATTGCAATAAGATAGAGGTGAATTATCAACAATAAGCTCACTATCATCATTACAATATTTATCACTACTCACCATTGCATTTCTTTGTGGCTTACCACGTGTAGGTGAAGTAGAAGAAGTTGAGAATTCATCACGACCGGAGGTGGAGGGAGAACAATCATCTCCACTAGACTTGGACGCATCATATTTATCTTGAAGCTTTATCCATAGCTCATGAGCATTCCGAAAAGGATAGACGGAGATAATAACTACATTGCTCAGAGCATTGAAAATCACATTAGAAGCTTGAGCATCTAGATATGAATTATTCTCATCCTATAAAGATATTCTTTTGGGATTCTTTGGAGGAGAATAACCCATATCTAAAATTTTCTCTATATTTGGGTCCATGTGAATTTTCCAAATACCATAATTTGTGCCATCGAATATAAAATAATCATTATGCAATAGATTACTAGACGACATCTTACTCTCTATTCCGTGAAGCCTAATAAAGAGAGAACCCGCTCTGATACCAATTGAAAGGATACGGATGTCGCCTAGAGGGGGGGTGAATAGGCGCTTTAAAATTATTACGGTTAAGGCTTGAATAAATGCGGAATAAAACTAACGTTTAATTATGAAGCCAAAACCTAAACTAGCTAGGTTAACCTATGTGCACCAACAAATTATGCTAAGCAATATAATCAACTAGGTGATAGCAAGATATATAACTTCAAACTTGATGGCTATCACAAAGTAAATAGCATAAGTAAGAAACTCGGATATAGAAATACCGAGGCACTTGGAGACGATGATTTATCCCGAAGTTCACTTCCCAATGGAAGCTAGTCTCCGTTGGAGCGGCGCGGTGTTCACCAAAGTGAAACACCGAGTAGCCTTCAAATGGCACACCATATCTCCCTCGTGTCCTACCACCAATGTGGCGAGGCACGAGTCACTATGTTGCCGTTGAGGTTGACAACTAGAACCTTCACAAGGATGAAGCACACTCCACAAGTAGGAGGGTCTTCACTGAATACAACGAGCCGCCAAGACTTGATGCTCCAAGGCCAGGGCACACACCACACCTCAATTGGTGGCTCCCGGCAATGTCTTCGTAGCTACCAAAGCTCCGAGACGAACAAGGTTGAGCCACACTCCACAACCTAATTGGAGGCTCCCAACAAATCCCGTGAGCCACCAAAACTCCGAGATATCAACAACCGTCTAGGGTACCAACGTGCCCTAGAGGAACAAGATCTAGGGCACCCAAGCACCCAAGAGTAACAAGCTTCTCAACTTTAACTTCCACGAATCACCGTGGAGAACTCAAACCGATGCAATGGCAAGAATACAAGAAGTGATCAAATCCTTCACTCTCAAATCCCACCAAAGCAACTAATGCTATGGAGGGAGATGAGAGGAAGAACAATGGAGGAGAACACCAAATAACTCCAAGATCTAGATCCAAATGTTTCCCCTCACTTAGAGGAGAGATGGTTTGGTGGAAATGTGGATCGAGATCTCCTCTCTCTTTTCCCACTAAATGGAGGCAAGAATCATGGAGGAATAGAGAGGGGAGAGCTCTAAAAAGATCAACAATGGAGGTCAAAAAGAGTTCTAATGGTTAGGGAACCTTTGGGGAAGAAGCCCCCTTTTTATAGGTCAACAAGATCTGACCGTTATGCAGATTTCGTGGTCGTCCGGAATTGGTCCGGAATGGCCCGGAATATTCCGAAAAACTAACAGAGAGCAACACTGGTTCACCACGGAATCCGTCCGGAATAGATCCGGAAAATTCCGGATGTTCGGATTTCACTCGGAAAATTCCGAATGAAATCCGAATGCCATACAGAATGTAAAACAGCACGCACGACAAACGCGATATCTTTTGCATCCGGACTCCGTTTTCGATGATCTTGGGCTCGTTGGAATCACCACAACGAGCACTACAAGATTACGCATAGAAACATCATAGTCCACCAAGGGAAGGTAAAACCAAATGGGAAAAGGTTATACCTCTCTGATGCATATAAAATACATACATGAATTTTGCACTATAATACTTATATTCCATTCATATTTGCATCATATAAGGGGTATATTACTATTATTTAATGATTTTTGGTAATCAATAATGATTTCCCTTTTTATGGAATTAATCCTGCGCAGGCAGAAAACCCCTATTTCTTTCCTCATTGATTTCAGGGCCTTAACGACGTCATAATGAGCTGCAAATTTACGGGGATCATTATTTTGTAAGGAGGAAGACCTAGGAGCGAAGGAAGCAAGAAAACGGAGGCCGGAGGGGCAAAAGAGGGTGCCCCATGCGGCCCCTGTACCTGGCCACGTGGGCCCACCTCTTTTCACTCTCGTGGCCCCGTTTGCGTCGATCCTTCTTCCCAAAGCTTCCTCGTGACCTAAAAATGACTATAAAAATAGTCCCCCGATGTTTTCCAGGAGGGGGCGGCGGAGAAACACAAAACCAGAAACAGAGAGACAGAAGGCTGCCGCCGGAGAAGATCGGAGGGGGGAAACGCCACCGGAATCCACCTCCTTAGGGCTCCACCCCCCTCCGGCGTGATCATCATCAACATCTACAGCAAGATCATCTCCATCTCTCCACTGTAAACTCTTGGCAAACATGATGTATGATGCAATATACTTTTCCCGTGATCTATTGTGTCTCTCCATCTATGTTTGAGAAGTGATTTGTTCATGGCATTAGTGAAATAGTTCGTTGATTGGTTGCATACAAGTTTTGTTATCTTTTATGATTGTCTTGATGTACAATGTATGAGTGCACACATATGTTGGGGAATGCATGTAAGGTGATCACCGGTAAGGTAATGGAGTGAGGAGGACTTGGGAGGACAAGTAAACCCGAGATCGAATCATGAAGTTACTCTATTGGGGGATATATGGGAGACCCTAGAACTTAAGGCTATGGTGGGACAATTATGTCTTAATAATTCTTATGCTGCACATTTAATTGGCCATGAGATCCATCATAAGAGTTGTGTAATTTGCTCATTTACTTGGCCACAACTATTTATGGCTCCCCACTAGAAGAAACAATTAAGACTAAAACATGTGCTTCACTAATTGTGACAACACACGAATGAAATAACAATTGCCAGAACATTCGCTCCCTTGAGATATTTGCTACTTGAGATCCTTGCTACTTACTGCTCTTAGAAACTTGCATTAGAAAACTTGCTCTAAGAAACTTGTTGCTAGATAAACCTACTCCACATCACTTGCTTCCATTAGTTAGTTCCTTTCATACTCAAATTTATTGCTTGCATAAAAGGCCATATAAGAGGGTTATAGGGCTTTAGAGAATAGATAGTTTACCTTCAGCTCTTCGTGGGTTCGACACTCAAATACTTATCGAATTGTGCTACAGTGATTCCTTGCTCTTGGGGATTATCAAGTACTTTTCTGGCGCCGTTGCCGGGGAGCGTTGTGCTAAACTTTTATTCTTGTTTGCATTGCATACTAGCATATATTTCAAAACACAAAAAAAATTAGAAAATGAAAAATACCAAAAAAACTCGTGTTATGGGCATAAGTATTGATATAAATGATGCTTTGTTTAGACACTTGAATGCTGCTAAGATTGCCAAGGAATATAGATAATCTAAGGAAGGTCAAAATTCTAAAAGGTTTCATGATGGAATTAAATTATATTGCTGAGGAGTTGCTTTTACACCATGATGTAACTTGTATTTTTTGCTCTGAACAAGAAGATAAACATTTTGAATTTCAATGTGCCTATATTATCTAAGTTGAATGATTCTTGTGATTCTATGGTTGAATTTATTTCTTCTACTTGCAACTATTATAAAAGAGGAGGTACTAAGAACCCTCTTTATGCTTCTAATAAATATATGCTGCAAGTTACTACTGTTAATATGCATTGTGAAATTTCTATTTATTGTGATTCATTCATATATAAAATGCCAATGCATAGGAAAAGAGTTAGACTTAAAAGTTAATGGTTTAATGTTTTGTGGTGTGTTCCTTATGCTTTAACTTCCAATTCTGTTTGGGCACACCTTTATATCTTGAGAACTTGCAAAATAACTTTACCTACTGTTTACTAACAATTAGTTTAAGATTTTCATTTTACATAAAAATTGGGAAAGTAAATGAGAAGGATGAGTAATGGAGAAGTTGGGGTCGACCTTGAACATGTGTTGTTCATGCCAATGGAACCATTGCAAAGTCCCTATCATTAAAACTTTTCCCAAATCTAAAACCAAATAAAATTGACATCACCTTTGTATCTTGTTTTTCATCTTAAAAGGCAAGAATAACCTCTTTTGAGAGGTAGGAGTAAACAATAGTGATTTGCTGTCCAGAAATAGATTCTTGAGTTTCACTGAGAAAAATGTTAAAAATCACAGGAGAGGAATATTGACTTGATATTTTACGAAAGCAATCTTCAGTTATTAATACACAATTCATTAGTTCAAAGTTTTTTGGTTTGAGCAACGTAAGTGCCTCTGAAATTCACTCTTTACGGGCTGTCCAGTTTTTGACAGATTCTGTCTTTATTTCGCATTGCTCTCATTACTTGTGTTTTGTGCGGTTCTTTTGATCAAGGAGTATTACACAACCATAGTAATAGTAGCTAATGTTTAGAATCAATTCATGATATTTCTTTGCTGTACCTATGTGGATTTAATTTATGAAGGCACTAACCCCTCTAATCAAGTTTATGATGAGTTTTGTGTGAGATAAATTTTAAGGTGGAAAAATTGAGGGTGATGAACAAGATCAAGAGGGACAAAAAATAAAGCTTGGTGATGTAACCCCTAATCTCACCCTAAATACAAGAATTTAAGCTTGGGGATGCCAAGCCACCTCACTCCAACCATCTTGATACCAAGTAAGTAAGCCTAGCTATATGGCTATAAAGAAAGCGCTTTACGGGAGGCAACCCGGTCCAAGAAGTTCAGATCAGCAGGGGCGGGAGTCGTCCTCATCTCACCCAAAGGCGACAAACTGAAGTACGTACTGCAGATGGACTTCCCAACACCCTCCAACAACGAGGCAGAGTACGAGGCCCTAATCCACGGCATGCGAATGGCCAAAAACTGCGGCGCAACTCACCTCATGATCTACGGAGACTCCTACCTTGTCGTGCAGCAAACCATGAAGCAATGTGACGCCATCGCCGACAACATGATAGCCTACAGGGACCTATACAACCAGTTGGAAGGCACCTTCGACGGCTGCGAGTTGCGGCACATCGGCCGCGAGAGCAACAAGGAAGCTGACACCCTCGCCAACCTCGGCTCAGACAAAGCACCGGTACCACCCGGAGTCTTCCTCGAGTGCATCACGCAACGCTCCATCAAGCTCCGACCTGCGCCGGGATCCTCTACACCGACAACGAGCACCACCAACCCGCCCAGCATGGAGAAGGAACCCATGGAGGTAATGCTGGTCGAAACCACATGGACAAGCCCATACCTGGCCTACATACTGCATCAGAAGGTGCCAGCGAACCCAGTCGAAGCCAAGCGCATCGTCCGCCGCTCCAAGGGCTTCACCGTCATCAACGGGGAACTCTACAAGCGAAGCATCTCAGGAGTCCTCCAAAGGTGCATCGACCCAGTCGACGGTCAAGCCATCTTACTCGAGATCCACGCCGGCATCTGCGGACACCACGCCAGCAGTCGAGCCCTGGTGGCCAAAGCCCTACGAGCAGGGTTCTACTGGCCCACCGCAATGCAAGACGCAGAAGAACTCGTGAGGAAATGCATCGGCTGCCAGGAGTTCGCCAACAAGCCGCACGCACCGGCATCAGCACTGAAGACCATACCACTCGCGTGGCCCTTCGCTCAATGGGGGCTCGACATGGTGGGTCCACTCAAGAAGTCTTCTCCGGGCGGACACACTCACCTCCTGGTGGCAGTCGACAAGTTCATGAAGTGGATCGAAGCCGCGCCCATCACAAGTTCGACTGCATCCTCGGCGGTTAACTTCATCAGGTCGATCATCTTCAGGTTCGGCGTGCCACACAGCATCATCACCGACAACGGCTCGAACTTCACAGCCAAAGAATTCAAGGACTTCTGCTCTGACCAAGGCATCAAGCTCAACTACGCATCTGTCTCGCACCCGCAATCCAACGGACAAGTCGAGAAAGCCAATGGCCTAGTCTGCAAGGGCGTAAAGAGGCGCCTGCGAGTGCCACTGAGGCGCGCCGCAGGTGCCTGGGTCGAAGAACTGCCATCTGTGCTGTGGAGTCTGCGCACCACGCCAAACAGATCTACCCAGTACACGCCATTCTTCATGGTGTACGGCGCTGAAGCAGTCCTGCCGTGCGACATCAAGTTCGACGCTCCCCGAGTGGTGGCCTATGATGAGTCTGATGCAGAGGAAGCACTCGAAGATGACATGGACACCCTGGACGAAGCACGCGACATCGCCCTTACCCGCATAGCCGTGTATCAGCAAGACCTGCGCAACTATCACGGGCGGCGACTGCGGCCTAGAGCGTTCGTTCCTGGTGATCTTGTCCTCCGTCTCAAACAGAAGAAGGTGCATAAGCTTGCCTCCCCGTGGGAGGGTCCATACATCGTGACAGAAGCAATCGGCGGCGGAGCCTACCGCCTGAAGGACTCGAAGACGGGGACAGTCTGCAACAACCCGTGGAACGTTGCGCAACTGCGCCGCTTCTACGCCTGATCGACCCCAATCTGTAACAGTGCAATGTCAATATGCGGCAGGTTTCAGACGCACTCTTTCCCTCGCCAGGGTACCCGAGGGGACTGGAAGGGTTTTAATGAGGCGGCCTGCTCGCAAAAATCAATAAAGTGATTTGAGGAACAAGCTCTCCCCTTTACTTTCATCAGCAAGCAACATAAACCTAGGCCGCCACCTGACACACTCGGGGGCTGCGCCATACAGGTCCAACCCCAAAATCCTCGGCCGCCACCCGAACCACTCGGGGGCTGCGCCGCACAGGTCTAAGTCAACCTAGGCCGCCACCTGACGCACTCGGGGGCTGCGCCATACAGGTCCAACCCCAAAATCCTCGGCCGCCACCCGAACCACTCGGGGGCTACGCCGCACAGGTCTAAGTCAACCTAGGCCGCCACCCGACGCACTCGAGGGCTGCGCCATACAGGTCCAACCCCAAAATCCTCGGCCGCCACACGAACCACTCGAGGGCTGCGCCGCACAGGTCTAAGTCAACCTAGGCCGCCACCCGACGCACTCGGGGGCTGCGCCATACAGGTCCAACCCCAAAATCCTCGGCCACCACCCGAACCACTCGGGGGCTGCGCCGCACAGGTCTAAGTCAACCTAGGCCGCCACCCGAAGCACTCGGGGGCTGCGCCATACAGGTCCAACCCCAAAAACCTCGGCCGCCACCCGAATCACTCGGGGGCTGCGCCGCATAGGTCTAAGTCAATCTAGGCCGCCACCCGACGCACTCGGGGGCTGCGCCATACAGGTCCAACCCCAAAATCCTCGGCCGCCACCCAAACCACTCGGGGGCTGCGCCGCACAGGTCTAAGTCAACCTAGGCCGCCACCCGACGCACTCGGGGGCTGCGCCATACAGGTCCAACCCCAAAATCCTCGGCCGCCACCCGAACCACTCGGGGGCTGCGCCGCACAGGTCTAAGTCAACCTAGGCCGCCATGTGACGCAATCGGGGGTTGCGCCATACATGTCCAACCCCAAGAGCCTCGGCCGTTACCCGAACCACTCGGGGGCTGCGCCGCATAGGTCTAAGTCAACCTAGGCCGCCACCCGACGCACTCGGGGGCTGCGCCATACAGGTCCAACCCCAAAATCCTCGGCCGCCACCCGAATCACTCGGGGGCTGCGCCGCACAGGTCTGTCAACCTAGGTCGCCACCCGACGCACTCGGGGGCTGCGCCGCGCAGGTCTAACTCAAAATCCTCGGCCGCCACCCGAATCACTCGGGGGCTGCGTCGCACAGGTCTGTCAACCTAGGTCGCCACCCGACGCACTCGGGGGCTGCGCCGCGCAGGTCTAACTCAAAAAACCTCGGCCGCACCCGACGCACTCGAGGACTGCGCCGCACAGGTCCAACTCAAAAAGCCTCGGCCGCACCCGACGCACTCGGGGGCTGCGCTGCACAGGTCTAACTCGAAAACGCCTTGGCCGCACTCAAAACACTCGGGGGCCGCGCCGCACAGGCCTAACTCGACATACCTCGGCCGCACTCGATCCGCTCGGGGGCTGCGCCATACAGGTCTACAGAAGTCCACAAGATACAATTTACTCACTCGGAGGCCACCACCACCTCGGCATACATACACTCATGCTCCCACTTGGGAAAATTTCTCTTACAAACTAATGCTATACAACAACAGTCTTGTATTCTTACTCTACAGGCTCCTCCTTTGGCGCATCGAGTGGCCCTACAAGTTGCTCACTGAAGGCCTAGACCTGTTGAATCATCTGACGCGCAGCCGCAAGAGTATCGGCGTAGTCATCTGCTCCAGGCAAGCCGTCAAGCACCTTGCCCAAGGGAAGATGAGGCCGGTGCATTCGAACGTACGCCAGCGCCACGTTCGCCCCGCCAACAAGCTGGGCGTGCACGACTTCCTTCAACGCCTTGCCTCCGCGGAATCTCTCCAGCAGCGCAGCCAGTCCACTAGGCTGCTCGTTGTGCGGAAAGTACACCTTGTTGATCTGATAGAAGGCCTTTCTACAACCTTCCAGGAGCAAAGCAGCCCGCCAGGTGCGGTCCAGCATCCTAGCCAATACACTGCCTTTGGATTTGTCCGACCAAAACGTACGCGCTTCGGGTGAGTCACTGGCGGCCTCTTGTGCCACCCGCTCGTCCACTCGACTCTGCTCGGCCTTCCAGTCAGAATTCACATCTGCATCAAGACCCAGCACTTAGAACAGTGAAAGCATAAGGAAGCCAAAGAAAAGCGCTAGAAGGCCAACCTTGCAGCTGTCGACTGATCAAGTCTATCTGGCCAAGAAGGAATTCCTCACGCTGTGAGAACGGTGCAGCGGGCCGTGACTTCAAGCACTCCAACTCCAATTCGGAAATCTTCAACTTCGACTCGAGCTCAACAATCTTGTTTCTCATAAAGGTGATCACTCGCTGGTCATTTACACTTCACGCAGGAGCTGGAGGAGTTCGACGATGATGGCGAGTGGGTGCAGCCGAAGAGGTGTCCTCATCCTCGCCCGCACTAGTAGTTCCAGCGACCTCAGGAGCCTCGCCCATCTCAGACTGCCAAATTCGATATCGTCAAGCAAGGAAAAGAGCACATTCATTCTAGCATAAATATGACAGAAGACTCGAAGGCACAAATTCACATTTCACATCAGCATGTTCGCGGCCAGAAGACCCGCAAACTATATGGTTCATTACAGACCACGACCAAAAGTAGAAGCTTAAAATAAAGAAGTCTACATCGCAGACTCCGACTGAGAACGGCCCTTCCTAGCGGCCAACTCTGCAGCCTTGGCGATTCTCTTCTCGAAGGTGGCAACCAACTTCGCAGCCAGCTGACTCGCCCGCGCCTTCACACAGCTAAGGGACGCGGTTTTGCCATCAGGCCTCTGAGGGAAGTCGCTGACAACCTTCTCAAAGTCACCTGCGACTTGGTGACCAAGTAGGAGCTGGAAAGTGAGCTCTGAGCCGCGTACCGTCTGAGCACGCGTGTAGTCCGCCATGGTGGTCGCGTCGCCTTCGAACGGAGCCACAAGCGCGTCAACAGCGACCGACGATGGCTGATTGGGGAAGATGCTCCGGTGCACAGTCGCCAAGGCGCCTGTCGACTTCTGCAGCGCCGTCGAGGCATACGCACAGACGCGATCGATGAAGCCAATAGCTTCCATTAAGCTGACATTGGCACTGGAAGTTCCTTCGGGAGGAGCACCTCCGTAAGTCTCTGCTCCAAAAAGACCACACTGATAAGACACCAGAAATTGACACAAGAAAAAGTAGGCAAACAGCCGAGATACTTACTTCCAGTAGCATCAGCGAGTGAGAGCAAATGCTCTACCTGGGCCTTCTCCAGTTCATCCCGGGCTCGCTCACGCTCTTGAGCTTCGCCCAGTGACTTCTCCAGCTCCGCGACCCACTTCGCCAGGCTCTCGTTTTCGCCTGTGGATCACCGGAGCAAAGTTAAAAATGAAGATAGTCGAAGCACCTCTTGAACGCAAGGGTTAGTACTCACTGTTTGCTTGCTCCAGAGCAGTGCGGAGTCGACCCCCCTCCTTCTCCATTCGCACGAAGGCTGCGGCTCCCTCCATCAGCTGGCGACAAAATGGCTGTGGAAAGAACAAGACATCAATCTGCGCCCGACTATTCTAGTCACGCACATCTTCGGGGGCTACTCCCATCGGGAGCGCTGTTCGCGCACCCGATACAGATCTTGCAGACTGAGTTAAGGGACACTTACATGCTCAAGCAATCCAGCGTCCACCGAGGTCGCATCGGCAGTCTTCTCTGGCATGGAGGAAGTCGAAGCCTTCAAGGTCGACGCATCAACCGCCTGCGGCTCTTCTTCGGTCGCCTTCGCGGTCTGCTCGAACACGGGAGCAGAAGTGTGCTCCATCTCTGGAGGCGAGGAACCAACAGCGCCAGTACGGTAGCTGCGACAAGATAATTCAATTCAAATACTCGCAAAGGAAAAAAGGGCACTCGACAAAACAAGGTGATGGTTGCAAGACTAACCTGGTGACGTCCAGATCATCATCGCTGCCCAGGGAGACGGAGGGCATCCTCGCGAACCCAGTCGGCGGCGCAGAGCTAAGGGGAGGCACGACCAAAGGCTCCGTCGGGTCGCTCGTGTGCCTGGCACCCGAGGACGACTCGCTCACCTCGTCCACGTCCTCCACCTCCACCTGCTTTGCGGGTGACGAAGCCGAAGCAGACTCGCCACTCTTTCGCCTTTGTCGCTTCTGCAGCGGCTCTTCATCTTCATCGTCCTCCACTACCTCTTCACTCGGAGAATTGGCGGAGGGGACTTCATCGTCATCAACCTCTTCATCCTCAGGGAACTCTGCCTCTTCATGAGGTCCGTTCTCCATCAACGGAGGAAGGCTGACAAAGCTGGAACGACCCTGTCGAAAAAAATTCGGGTCAGACAAACGAAGATTTCGGCAGAACATACAAGACAGAAGCAAAACAAAAAGGAAGCTTACCTCAGGCACGGGGTTGTTCGGCCCATACGGCTGGACCGGGCATTTGACGTTGCACGGATCGGCGGCTCGGAGACTGGTGATGCTCCTCACCTTCGACTCAACTTCGTCATCGCCGAGTTCGTTACCATGCTCAAGCGCCCACATCGGGTGGACGCGAGCGCGGAGCGGCTGCACCCGAAGCCTGAAGAAGGTGGCAATGAGTTGCACCCCACCTGCCTCACGCCCAAGGCTCTTCAGAAGGCTACGAAGAAGCGCCAGCAAGGGTTGAGTCGCATCCCTGTCCTCCTTCGACAGCGGGTGCGCCCATGCCTTCGTCTTCCGAAACTCGCGATCAGCCGCGAAGGGAAGAAGCCCCTCCTGGTCGCACCTGACGTAGAACCACTTCCTCCACCAGCCTTGGATGGAGTCGGATTTCTTCATCTGGAAGAAGGCGGTGTCGCCGCGCACCTGGATGCCGAAGCCGCCCACCGGGTACACTTGCCCGCTCTTCCCCACGTTCCTCCTGACGAGGAACAGTGACTTCCACAGCGGCCAATGGGGTGCGATCCCCAATAAGCACTCGCAGAGCACGATAAAGCTCGCGATGCTCAAGACGCTATTGGGATTCAGATCGTGTATCTGAACCCCATAAGCATACAAAAGACCACAAACAAAATTGTGGAGGGGGAACCCGAAACCCCGCGGAAGAAAATCCACGAAGCATACGCGTTCCCCCTCGCGAGGGGCAGGGAATACCTCCTTCCCTGGAGCGCGCACCGCCGCCTGGTCCACCGGCGGCAGCAGCCCCTGCGCGCGGAGGCCCTCAAGATCGGCCTTCTTCACCGACGACTTCGTCCAGTCGCCCTCGGGCTTCTTCATCACGCCAGCCTCGGTGGCGGCGACGGCGCCGGCGGCAGACTTTCCCCTCTTCATCGTGACCTTGCTCATGGTGGGTGGAGAAGAATCTGGCAGAGGAGCAGCAATGGAGGAGAGAGCAGTTGAGACGACGGCGAAATGGAGATGGGATGAACTGTTCCCCACCGCGGTGAAAAATATATACCGCGGGGTCAGTTCATCCTGGCCGTTCCCCACGAAACCGCTCTCCACAACCTCATCTGGCCGTCCACGCGTCGCGCAGAGATGCCAACCGTCGCCGCCCACGCCGCCCACTATGCACGGGAATCGAGGCGCCTTCATCACGCCGTGAAAAGTTCGCGCCCAACGGTCAGATCAGTCAATGCTGACACTGGGACCACCATGTCGCGTCCCATCGGATGCAGAGCACACCGAAAACGTCAGCGCTGACGTCATTTGCGGAGGCGTATCAAGCCAATGGGCTGATGGAGCACCCGGACGGTTCATTCGAGTGCAACGAAGATACAGTAAGCTCTAAGAGCTGAGTCGACTCGACAAGTCCATTCGAGTGCAAAAGAAATACAGTAAGCTCCACGAGCTGAGCAAACTTAAGCAGTAAGCCAAAACTGGCCGAATACAAAGTAAGTCATGCAAAGCAAGTTGCGACTCCGTCAATTCAAGTCCCTTCTTCACTCCCATCGGGAGCGGGCTTTTCGACTGAAGGAAAAATTGAGTTTAACCTCAATTGCAAGCAATTCAGCTTAATCTCGGGGGCTACTCCCATCGGGAGCACTGTTCGCGCTCCCGAATGACTTAGAACAATCGCAGTCGAAAAATCACCGACCAGAACAACACTCGCAGCTTTCACCCTGCAGTCGATGTTTTGACTAAGGAATCCTCCATAAGCCCTGAACGGCCGGAGTCGACCATTTTGTTTGTTCCTTTCAGGAACCCGGTGGCATGCCCAGAAGGAAGGAGTCCTTTATCTGACTCTACGATTCGACTAAGCACTCGAGGGCTACTGTCGTGGGGTTACTCTTTGACTACCCCACGGTGGTGATACCTGGGTCACGCCGAGTCCATCAATCCTATGGCGAGGGTCCAAGGAAGTCCCAAGAAGGACGACGTGCGGCCCAAGATAGTCGACGTTAGGTCATCAGCCTTGATCATCCTGTAAGTGCCATCGGCACCGTTCACCCGAGACCCAGCCTATCATATAAAGGCTGGGAGGGTCCCTCGTCTAGGGTAACTCAACTCCAGCTCATAGCCGCCAGCTCAAACCCTAGCGAGATTGCCATCTCGCCATTGTAGCCACGCTCAACATCAATACCAGACAAGCAGGAAGTAGGGTGTTATCCTCCGGGAGCCTGAACCTGGGTAAAACCTCGCCTGTTAGCCGTCGTGATCACCAGCGCTCATCTCTCTCCCCCTCAATCAACCCGGGGTGCTCAACCCAGGGATTTGCCGAGTCCCAACCTCGTCAACTATAATACTTATATTCCATTCATATTTGCATCATATAAGGGGTATATTACTATTATTTAATGATTTTTGGTAATCAATAATGATTTCCCCTTTTTATGGAATTAATCCTGCGCAGGCAGAAAACCCCTATTTCTTTCCTTATTTATTTCAGGGCCTTAACGACGTCATAATGAGCTGCAAATTTACGGTGATCATTATTTTGGAAGGAGGAAGACCTAGGAGCGAAGGAAGCAAGAAAACGGAGGCCGGAGGGGCAAAAGAGGGTGCCCCACGCGGCCCCTGTACCTGGCCGCGTGGGCCCACCTCTTTTGGCCCTCGTGGCCCCGTTTGCGTCGATCCTTCTTCCCGAAGCTTCCTCGTGACCTAAAAACGACTATAAAAATAGTCCCCAGATGTTTTCCAGGAGGAGGCGGCGGAGAAACACAAAACTAGAAACAGAGAGACAGAAGGCTGCCGCCGGAGAAGATCGGAGGGGGGAAACGCCGCCAGAATCCACCTCCGGAGGGCTCCACCCCCCTCCGGCGTGATCATCATCAACATCTACAGCAAGATCATCTCCATCTCTCCACTGTAAACTCTTGGAAAACATGATGTATGATGCAATATACTTTTCCCGTGATCTATTGTGTCTCTCCATCTATGTTTGAGAAGTGATTTGTTCATGGCATTAGTGAAATAGTTCGTTCATTGGTTGCATACAAGTATTGTTATCTTTTATGATTGTCTTTATGTACAATGTATGAGTGCACGCATATGTTGGTGAATGCATGTAAGGTAATCACCGGTAAGGTAATGGAGTGAGGAGGACTTGGGAGGACAAGTAAACCCGAGATCGAATCATGAAGTTACTCTATTGGGGGATATATGGGAGACCCTAGAACTTAAGGCTATGGTGGGACAATTATGTCTTAATAATTCTTGTGCTGCACATTTAATTGGCCATGAGATCCATCATAAGAGTTGTGTAATTTGCTCATTTACTTGGCTACAACTATTTATGGCTCCCCCCTAGAAGAAAAAATTAAGACTAAAACATGTGCTTCACTAATTGTGACAACACACGAATGAAATAACAATTGCCAGAACATTCGCTCCCTTGAGATATTTGCTACTTGAGATCCTTGCTACTTACTGCTCTTAGAAACTCGCATTAGAAAACTTGCTCTAAGAAACTTGTTGCTAGATAAACCTACTCCACATCACTTGCTTCCATTAGTTAGTTCCTTTCATACTCAAATTTATTGCTTGCATAAAAGGCCATATAAGAGGGTTATAGGGCTTTAGAGAATAGATAGTTTATCTTCAGCTCCTCATGGGTTCGACACTCAAATACTTATCGAATTGTGCTACAGTGATTCCTTGCTCTTGGGGATTATCACTCTCTCTAAATGAATAACCGGTAAACCTCCAAAATAAAAAACACAATATGTTTTTCATACGAAATCCGTTTTTTATGAACTTGAGCTTGTCTTGAAGATCATGACAAGCTCTAAAACCAAATCTAGAGAAAAGCCAAATAAGAACCAAGAAAGATGATGCAAAGTATGCAAAGGTTTGAGCTCTCTCCGATTGATACGCTAAAGCTCATTCGAGAGCCCCTCTTGCTAGTACGGTATCTATCCTATAACCCGCTCTCCCAACTAGCACTATGAGACCGGTAAAATAGAAACCCTATCAAGATCATACCTTTGCCTTGCGCATTCCACTTGAGCTAGATGATGACGATCTTGATCTCCTCAAGTGGGAATACCTTTCTTGATTGCGCTTCTCTCGGTGAAGACTCGTAGATTGCTCCCCCATATGCCACTATGGGAGAGGCTCTCTTAAGTTCATCTTCGCTTAACCATTATCACTAAAGGGGTGACAAGCTCCAAGCATGTGATCTCTTCAAGATGCTCTTCTTGGACTTGCACTAATCAACTTGTATCTTTACTTCTCTCTTCATAAAGATGATGTCTTGAAGGTTAACATGAACGTTCACCCAATCTTAATCTTCAAGACATACTTGCACTATGCTCAACACTATCATGACCATTCTTCAGATAACACCTTGAACCTCTTGGTCATCACTTAATATTCTTCTTTCCACCTTGAAACCAACATATGGTCTTCAAGCACTCCTATGGACAAACCCTACAAGTATAACTTAATGCAACCATTAGTCCATAGGTATTGTCATTAATTACCAAAACCACATATGGGGGGCGCCATGCTCTTTCACATGGGAAGGTGAAAGAAGGAGGAGATAAAATAGGAAGAGTCACGCCAGTCGGCTGATAGGCCTACAAATCAAGCATGCGCATGTAAGATGAATGGAGTTAGGATTCAGCTTAACTTCTATGAGCAACAACTTACCATGAAGTGGGCATCATAGGCTGACATCCTCTGTATCATCCACTCCATCATATGTTGCGTCTGCATCAGCTGCTGCTGCAGACTCGTCTGCTCCTCCACTCGTTGAGCATCAGCCTCCTCCCTCTGTCTGTTCTCTTCTGCCATCTCAGCCTACGTTATGACATCGGAATGTCATGAATGTTGCAATGGAAAACATGTAATTAAGTGTGGATGACCGAGAAAGAAGAACATACCTGGATCTGGTCACTCGACGAGTCTCTACTGGAAGCTTGTCCTACCACGACGGATGTGGGTGAGAGATGGAATGGTCGAAGGAGGGATGGAGCCATCACCAATCCATAATCTGGTATTCCTCCTGCCTTGTCCCGCTAGCATGACAACCTCGGGGTCAAAGGCTGAGGTGACAAGGTCCACTTCGTTGCCATCCAATTCCGTGAACTTACTCTGGTACCCCGTATCTCGGATACTACATCTTTCATTCATCCACATGACCTCGTCTCAGGATGCGGCTCACTCCTAGTATGCTTTTCGCTCCAAATACCGAACACGGTGGGCTCCACTCACTACTAAATATGTCGTGGTCCCTGGCATTTCTGCGACGACATTTCGATAATGTCGGGTGTTTTCGTTGTGGGGGGGGGGGGGGGTAGTTGAATTTGCTCGCGACGTTTTGGCTTTTTGACCATGGGCCGATGTCGCGCAACATTTTGTACATATTATGTCGCGGATTTTTGTCACCCGCCCAGTAGCCCAGTTTGAGCCTAGTTTCGTTCGACGAAACTGGTCTTGGTCACAGAGAACGTCGTGTATTTTTGTCGCACGCCACATCCTGTCGTGATTTGACTACTTTGACTAGGTGTGCACTGCAAGTGGAGCGGAAGTACGGTGGCACGTTTGACGTTTCATGTTTCACATTTCACATTCACCGACGCGCGCGTGGGTTTGTGCAATGGCGGCGAAGGGACGGGGCAGAACGACAGTTCGACAATATTAATCAAATCACCTTCGATCATGCCGTGGGCAAATTGTCCAGAAAAACTTAAGAGAGTGCTCATATTTTGAAATAATAGCATTGGGAGGACGCAAATATAGCACATTACGAAACAACACGGTAGAATTACGAAACATATACATAAACTTCCTTTGATTTGTTCGACTTGCTAAAACATAAACATAAACATAAACTATATCATAAACATGGGAAAACTACGCATCCGCTGGCCCTGGGAGCTCTTGTGCCTTGGCGATCAGAGCTTCCATGCGAGCGAGTAGAGCTTCCTTTTGCGCGAGTGCTAACTCTATCTGGTTCCCAACCTGCCTCGTCAGGTCGAGGTTCCTTGTCATCACATTCTTCTGATCTTCCAGCAACTTCTCCACCGCTTTGTTGCATGCTTCCCCCTTCTACACCAGCTCCTCTCTTGCCTCAACTGCCTTGTTGAGATTGCCGCAGGCGAGCTTCATGGCCGCTTCAAGCCGAACTTTTAGCAAGGTTACCCTCTTTGCCAGATGCGAGAATATGGTCTTCTCCCCGGCTTCAAATTCCTTTACATAGATGCATGATCGGAAGTTGATGTTAATCTAAAAACAGATCTAAAAAGATGAAAGCTAGAGGAATTTAGAAATGGATGAGAAGTACATGAACGGAAATGGAAACCCATATCTATCCAAGGAAGCAGGGTGTTTCGTCAGTGGAGCCATGGTTGCCTGGTTGGTGGAAAGGAGGGGCAACGACGACCGTAGAGAGTTTTTGCTGGCAGGGAGGCGGGGAGGCAGATAGAGGGTGAAGTGAAGAGTACATCATATAGGTGGAATGGATGCACGATCGACACCACTGACCCACTACGCATGCCGGGCGGAGCGAACTGCACGGCCCACTATGCATGCACGGCACGTTTGACATGTACGTGGTGTCACGTGGTAGAAACTATACGCGTGCATGATGAGTGGAGCGGAACTGCAGTGACATGTTTGACGTTTCGACTTTCACGTTTCACATTCACCGACGCGTGGTGTTTTACAAACGGCAAGATGCATTTACGCCGGCGAAGGGACAGGATAGGACGGCGGTTTCGCAGCACGCATCGCATTAACGCTGGCGTCTGCTTGCGCATGCAGCGCCCTGCCAGCTAGCCGTTTGTAAAACACCGCTTCCGTCTCCATTTCCCGGGATGAGATTAGAGTATTTGGATTTGCATGACTTTTGGGTGACTTTAGGTCACTAATATGTGGATCCCACATAGGGTGGACACCACGTATCAGTGACATTAAACCACCTGACGTTGTCTCCCACAAAGTCAGCCAAGCTGTGTCCCCGTTTCCCACAACACGCCTCACATTAACGCTGGCGCCTGTGCAGCTCCCAGCCTTTCTCGACTTCCCAAGCTACGCCACCGCGGCGAAGAAAAGACGCCATTAAACTCCGACGCGACGCATCTCACCCACCCGTCGGTTCCCCACCCCCAGCGTCACCGCTCCCCGTCTCCGTTTCCCTCTCGACCGGCCGGCTATAAAAACAAACCCACATCTGCTCGCCGTCCACACCTTCTCACCGTCGTAGGCCACACCACCCATCATCAACGTGCCGTCGAACGCTATTCCTCATAGCGCCATCGTCACCACCGAGCGGTAGCCGATGAACAACGGGGGCGGGAATGGAGGCGATGGTGTTGAGCGCCACGACGATCCGGAGGCGTTGGTCGCCGTCGCGCCATCGGACACCGCCGCTCCATCGGATCTCGCCGCAGTGTACGCGAAGATTGAACAGCTCTATGAGGATGCCAGTGAGGACAACATCATCGTCGTGCCGCTCTGGGAGGACGACGGTGACGAGCAAACGGAGGTACATCCCTGTTTGAAAACTAGATTGATTAGTAGTTTGAGTGAACTTACTAGGGTTAAATCTCTAGTAGCTATTCTTGGTAGTGGTATACATGGTTGAATCATGGGCGTTCAACCTCTGCTAGGTAAAGTAATATGCATGCTTGGTGAATTAGGATGTTCGAAAACTAGATCGAGTTAGTAGTTTGAGTGAACTTGCTTGGGTTATTCTCTGGTAGCTATGGTTGGTAGTGCTATACATGGTCGAATCTCATCGGTTGCTAGATTAAGTAATGAGAGCTATGGTTGGTAGATTCAGTAATATGCGTGCTTGGTGAATTAGGCTATTAACCGGTTTAAATGTATATCTCATGTGTTATTGATAGAATACAGACCAAAGTTTGCACAATTCTGTCAAAAAATAAAGAATATAGCTCAATATCTAGATATTTTATGTGATCTAGATGTATTTTGCCCTTTTTGTATTGATCAAATGCATTGCACATATTGCAAATTTATCTTTGACTAAATACATGATATATATCTATGATTTTATACATTATGTAATGATGTTTGCAGTGTGGTGCTGACTTTAAAAATAAAATCTAATTTGTAGGACCGTTCAGATGAGGTGGATAGTGATGAGTACTCGATGAATGCAAAAAGCACGCATGTACTCAGGCAATTGTAGGCCGGGAAGCATGTGTACCATAGAGGCGAGAAGTGGATCTGCCCGTTATGCAACATGATGGTTGCTACTGAGCGCATGAGTGTCCAGCAGCATGCACGAGGCATCGCCAAGTATTGCACGAAGAACAAAGGAGCCCATTTTAGGGCGATGCACGCTGCATTCAGTTTTTTTGGAGAACCTGCCTTATGTTGCCGTCGACTATGGGATCACGCAACCTCCAAAGAAGAAGAGGAGGAAGTGATGCCGCTGCTGATAGTGCATTATCTACCGCTGAATCTTGTGGAACTCTTTAATTTATTTTGCTTGTCTTAATGGGTGTACGAAGTTATTGTATCGTTGAAGAATTATCGTTTGTTTGAACCAAATTAGTTTCTCTTATGTTGATTGTTATACTAGTAACTAAGTTGTTTGTCTCGTTTAAAGCTGGGAAGTTTTGCTTGTCATGCGCTCCATTTTGTTAGAGTTGCTCGCACAGAGGCAGGCCTGCTCGATGCAATCATGGCGGAAGCAGATAGGTGGAGAATTGTTTTGTGACAGACCATATATGGAAACACAAACTTCACAAAAGTACCACTGGAACTCATCCCCATGAACCATATATGGAAGCAGATAGGTGGAGAATCATGACAGACCATATATGGAAACAGAAACTTCAGAAATAGTACCAGTGGAACTCATCCCCACTGATCATATATATATATATGGAAGCAGATAGGTGGAGAATCATGACAGACCATATATGGAAACACAACATCACAAATAGTACCAGTGGAACTCATCCCACGGACCATATATGGAAACACAAACTTCACAAACAGTACCAAGACAGAAACACCCTAACAACTTAGCGCGGGAAGTCCCATATCTTGTCTTAGCCTCACCTCACCTATTTCCTCATAACGAGATCAGAATGAAATAGAATGGAATCCGTCTATGTTACCCCTTCCCCGGAAAGGAGATTATACGTTTAGTAAAAAAAACTAGAATAAAAAATCAAAAAGAAAGAAGAGAAAGAACTGGAGTTGGCGCCTACATAACAGGTAGCTTGCTTACCAAGCCGTCCTGGCAAGCTCCTACAGTTCTCTTATTACTCTTGACTTGACTTATTAATAAGAAAACTGCTCACTAACAAAATGAAAGACGATCTAGAATCTACCCAAGAAGATAGAGAGTCCCACATACGAGAAAATTCAATCGGAATTGAGAACAGAATACTCATCTTTATTGAGATTCCACGTCCAACATCTGAACGGGGACCTTCTCACCCTGAGCTAATGGTACTGGACTGATAGCGCACTGATTGAACCGACCCCGGACGTACCACTAGGGAACCTGTGGCTGGAGAGAATCTCTCGCGATAGATAAATGTCAAATGGGGAGCGGTCTACGAGAAAAACGATCAGGCTTCAGGTACGCATAAAGGGATCAGCAGGAGAGGGTGGGATACGAAGTCGGGCATCTAGGTGCAATCCTCCATCTATGTAGTTAACAACCTATGATGGTTCAGAGCTGGTTGCTATTGCCTGTCACTTGAAAATAAGGTTGTTTCATTTAGAATTCAGCAAGTTTCTTATAAAATTGTTGTTAAACAGGTTGACGTTCCACTGGGAATGGAATAACAAAGGCTTTTGGCAGTTTGTGGATCGAGATGTGATTCGCTTTTTGAGTAATAGTTTCTTTCATTTGGTGTGCTCTTCCTGGAACCGGTAATAGGCTCAATTTGGTGCATTCTACTTTGCTGTTATGGTATTTACAATCCTGGAATTGTTTGAACCTGACTCTCATTAATGGTCACTATATTTGCTCCCAAATGCGCTTATTTTGATTGTCTTTCTGGTATTTTTATTCTATTTATTTCTACCCAGACATGGCTCAAAACGAAGGGGTAAGGCCAAGTGTTCTTAAAACAAAACTCTCAGTGCACACTTCGGAGCACGGTCTTCCGTTAGGTCCTTTACGGACGACGAAAGCCCCTTGGCTATACTCTACTCTTCGCCTCCGGCTGTTCTGTTCTTTTCTTTTGGCTCGGCGGAGCTGAGCTGGGTTCCATTACACTCTGTAGGAAATGCATAGATAGTCCACGCAGCAAACCGAGGCCCTGCGTGCGCCGTACGTACCCGTCTTGCTAAACACAAATCCTTCTTTTCTTGTATTGTATAGACGAAATAAAAATGAGAACTAAGTAGGTTTCGACCCATTAAAGGAGTCAATGGCACGCACACAAAGCAGGAGGAAATCGGTACCCCGCGAGGCTGGCGAAGTCGGCACAAGAAGTAGGCGGAGTAGAGGCAGCAGTTGCGGGCTCAGGTGCGGCTAAATCGAAATCAATATTCCCGTCTGGGGTTGGTGGAGTTGGTAGAAAGCACGGTTGGCGATAAGCTGGTACTAGTTTCATTCTTTCTATTCCAAAATCCAATACCCGGAACTGGTAAATCAAACAATGTAGGCACACGTTGGCACAGTTCTGTAAATAAGAGACACATTGAAATGGAAGCTCTCGAACCTATTCCGAAGTCAGTTTAGGATGAGGTTTCCGATCCGGTTGGTGTTCCGTCGCGCCAGTAGTAGTGAAGTTCCCACTCCACGTCGGCCGGCCGCCATGAGGTTTTCCGAAGCTTTGACCACAAGGAACTTATCTATCTCCTTCTCAAACTTTATCGCCTTTTTGGGGAGAATAAAAGGAAAGAAAACCACGAAAAAAAGAACTGAATTAGGGATCAATCCATACGCGGCTTGCCTTCTCCCCTTCCCCATAGCAAGACAGAGAATGGAATAAGTAAAAATAAACTAGTGTGTACCCTTTACCGAAAAGCAAATATGACATATAGGGTACGACATATTGCTTATTCCTGGTTGATCTAGTTGACGACAGTTGCCTTGTTGGACCGATTGTGGATTGGAATAAGGATAGGATCCATGCGTAGCGTAGGAGAACTTGTTTCAGGATTTCGGTATCCTTCTAGCCCAGCTCCGTTCTGAAATTCCATTATCCTGGCTCTACTACTTTTTTCACTCTTTCTTTGAATTGAAGTCACTGTAATCAAAAGGCACACCACGAAGGCGTATTGAAGAACCAGACCTATAGGGTCACGAGAAGATCTCTCACTATCATTGCACAGCTAGCATGCCACACAAACTTCACAAATGCTACCAAGATGGAAACATGACGTATTTATCACCGGTATACCGGTGAACACGTTGACAAGAAGCTTCGGTTTGTGTTGCTGAAACCATAAGATAGCCATTTTTCCAGGAAGGATCTGGGCCTTCTCGACAATAATTGCCTAGTTTGTAGTGATGACCGCACGCCCATCATGGCCCATTGATATCCTGACTTGTAGAGAACCTAGGTATTCCTCGTTAGTGACACGCATAATTCTGTCTTTATGTACATAATGCTTGAGGAATTCCTGACTGAAATCCATTGAGAAGTACTGAAAGTATAAGAATTCAGCAAGCATCAGTTTATAGCATGTCGATTGGTGAAATGGGATATGAAAAGAAATTCAAAGTTCTTACCATCTTGGGGTATTCATCGTCAAATGTAGAGGAGGTGATCTCGCACACATAGAAAGGTACGTCAGGTTTTCTCTTCGATACTTGTCTCTTGAGAAATTTCAACCTTCTCTTTGATACACCCATATCGTTTCCATAAATGATGTACTTTTCGAAGTCTTCAGTCCCCTGATTAGAAGGACCTACATGAAATAACAGGAAATTTTAGACAGTAGTACATTGTTGCATACATGAATTCAATTTGTACAATGCAAGTATAGATTTACCCCTTATTGTCACAACCCATAGGCCCTCCTCATCACTATCACTTTCATATTCAGAATCAGAATCAGAACCCATAAAGAAGCAGATTTTATCATGCTCCTCATTGCCGAATACCAAGTTTTCTGCTTTCACTCGCTTTGTAACCTGGAGCAATGCACATTTTAATCATTGGCATAAAAGGATAACACATTCATATTAAATGCATATGGAACAACACAAAAAAGTGTAATACATGCCTCAAACATTGCCAACACATGCAAAGAGATTGTCCACAGGACCAGGTAGTAATACAAGCATTGTCCTATGTTGTGTCACATTATAATCAACATCCACTCAGAACAAAAACATTGCACATATATTGTGCAATCTAAGCCCAATCTAACTGAAACACCCAAATCGGTACGGTATTGAACCCTAACCGACCGAAATCATGGTGGAAATAGATGAACTAAGCGTGCCAAATATCCCAAATTTAATCCATAGAGCAAATCGTCGACTACGGACGAAAGAACGAAGCAGAGACACACATTGAACCGTATAAACATGTAGATATACCGTGCATGTCATACTACGTAGATAAATCGAGCTGGATCTACAGATCTATGATGCATACAATGCATACGAGGGTTAGATATCATCTTACCGCCTGACAAAGCTAGCCCTCGATGACGACGGGACGATGTGCAGGGTGATTTTGAAAAGGCCGATGAAGATCCTGCCTGCCCAGGCCAGGAGGGAGAGGATTACTGGCCTACATCTCCCGCCGAAGATGGTCGCCGCAGTGTTGTCGATGTGCCGGCGGAAGGAAAACCGCCAACAGAGAGAGAGGAAGCAAGTGAGAGAGAGCTAGCGAGTTAGTGAGAGGACTGGAAGAGAGAGAGAGAGAGAGAGAGAGGGCAGTGAGCGGAATAAAGGGCGTGTGTTCCCGAAGGGATGCTGCGTCTCCCGCGCATTCGGCCGTTGCACAGGGTATTTGGCCCCATTTGTTCAACCATATACCACAATTATAAGACGATTTTTTGAAGGGAAGAAAAACAATTAATGCAAAAGATAAAGCTTTATTCCCATACGGAATATCCAAGCACTTGTACATACTTTGAAATGGCCCCACATGTAAGGATCTTCCGGTTGACTTCCTATAAACGGGTTAGGTTTCACCCGAAGAGAGTTAGGGTTTCGGAGCCCAACCAAATCATGCATGGGTCCAAAATATATGTATAAGATTGTGGTGGGAGGTTTAAAGATGAAGCATCGAACACCCAAGTGTGACCCGCTTCACATACGAAACATGCTCCGCACGAAGATTCTGCACTCAGAGCACAAAACTCCAACTTTCGGCAAACCGGAGGGCAATCCCTATGATAGCATGGGAATATAACACTTGGATTTAACTCTACCTGTGTACTACCCCAACACAGCCAAGGATAAAATTCCACTGGTCTGCCACCTCTCGATGCCAGTGACGATACGGTTGACTTCCGGTCAAGAGGTAAGGGTTTCGCCCAAAAAGGGGGGCTTCAGAGCGTCGGAGTACAGCCAAACCAAGGGGGATCCACCTCTTTAGTCTACTAGTATAGAGGAATAATCATAAACTTGCAACAACACTATTTTTTTAAAAGGAGTGTTCACAAAATGGACAACCTTGTCTGAAGTTAAATGGCTTTCAAGCCAAATGACCAAGATCATGGCATATCCATGGATACCTTTGTGCTATGATGACCACGCTCGGCAGGAACATGTGTCTTGACATTGTGAACAATGTTTCCAAAGAAAGATCCCAAGATTTTTCGATTATTTTTTTATTCATTTTATTTAGTGTCGAATCCCCCTATTTTTGTGAAGTAGTAACCACAAATAAGACTGGAAATTGACCTCTAACAATTTCCACACAAACTATATCATATGGGAGGCATAAACCCTGAATATCATGAATTATTGAGCTTTTTAACTATATTCCACTCATTAAATGAGTTTAATAGCATTTATCTATTCATAATGGAATTTGAACTACATGTGTGTTATAGTTTGGCCCCAAAATTATTTAAAAATCAAAATAACATAGTGTATAATTTGATTGTACGCAGTTGCAAAGAACAAAGTTGAAAAAATTCACCCACGGCTATGAATGGTCACACGGACAATTCTGGCCATGTTTTTGGAAAAAAAACACATAAATCGAGAAAACATCACAAAAATGTAAAACCAGGGGGGATCCACCTCTTTAGTCTACTAGTACATAGGAATAATCATAAACTTGCAATAACACTATTTTTATAAGGAGTGTTCACAAAATTGACTACCTTGTCTGAAGTTAAATGGATTTCAGGCCAAATGATAAGTCTGGTAATTGAACAAATTATAGCCTAAAAACAACAATTCCCAGAAATACTAGTCACTGAACTCTTCTTTGACCCCTTCTTTGATCTCTTCTTTGACCTCTTCTTTGATCTCGGCGTGGTCTTCATCCATCTCTTCAGTTGACTCCTCAGCCTCGACCTTCTCGATGACCTTTTCAAATGTCAGCTTGATGTGCTACTGATTGTCCTATACCTTGATGGCGACGAGATCACCATTGCTAAGTTGAGTGAGTTCGAGAAATATATCCCAGTTCTCCGTCAACAAGAGGTGTCCGGTTATTTTGACATATTTTCCCATGATCTCGATATCATCTCTCGCGCATAAACAACATTTCCCTTCCCGTGACAGCTATACCCATCTAGTACCCGAAGCATGAGAATCTGACCAAAATAACATAAAAATCGTATAAAAAAGTGTAAATGATGTCATTGATATTTTAAGAACTGATGAATAAAATGATACCATAGCAGCTTCATCTACACCATCGCAAATCCTGCACAAATAGAAATGAGGGATCTCAAAGAACTCGTCGGCATCCAATTCCCTTATCGCCTCCTTGTATAAAGCGAAACATATGGCACTGATATCTATTGGATATTGAAGTATGGTTTTCTATAGGGACGACTTGCAGATATTTATAATCTGTTGACACTCTGGTCAAAGAGACGAAGGAGTTAAGTTTGAAAATTATGAACTACTCAATGTGTAATTAAGAAAAATAACACTAACTAACACACCAGAGTTGTGAACCCAAGGTTTGATAGCATTGTTTGCGCCAGTCACTTCAATATGAGACAGATGATCCTTTTCATCATACGTGAATCTGACAACATCATTGAGTTCGATGACATAGGTGTCACACAGTGCTGTCCAATGCGGTCCAGAGATTAAGGTCCTATGAAAGCCCCATGGCCAGTGAAAATACGTGTCCACGTACAAGTAATATGTATCTTTATGTCCACACTTAGCAACAATCTAATTCTTATGAGGGCCAACCATCATGATCTCTAAACGAGCTTTGAAACTACATGGCACAACCTACATTCAATACAAATAAAAGCGAACAGAATAAGAACATTAAACACGTAATGACATCACTCGACTTGGAACGCGTACTTACAATTTGTTTTTCATAACCGATGTTGCACATAGGGATTCTAAAAGACATGGAACGACGACTGATTCTACCACAGAAGGGCGGTTTGTAAAGGCAAGTAGTACATTCGGTTTCATCCATTTCCTGTTTTTAAAAGCAAGAACAATAGAAATTTAGAAACTGGGGTTTTTCCGCATTTCAAAGAAAACCATACACATGCATATGGAAAGTCAAATTAACCCAAAAATATAATTTACCATTCGGGAGCTCTAACACCAAAATGACACATGTACAGAAGATAGCAGTTACCTTTCAAATGGGGTTGACGTATTGCGGCAAACAACGGTGACCAAAAAACCCCAACTTCAGTCCCGACAGCGCAGAAGGCAACCAAAGAATAAACGCGCTGGCCAGCAAGCTGCGACGGCGATGGAACTCCTCTGCGCCATGAATCCCCCTCCTTTGTGCCTTGAATCCACCTCCTTTTCTCCGTTCTTGGGTTTCTTGGGGTTTTCTTGACAAAGCAGGGGAGCGGCGGTATTCCTTGATTAGTAAACAGGTGCCTGGAGTTTTTAGCGGGCCCACTCGCAACTGTGCACAGTGAGGGTCCCAACTGTGTTAAATTTGTCCACATGGTCCTTTAATAACTAATTTCATAAATGGCCAATTTATTTTAGCCATCCATCATGCATCCTACGGCCATCAATGTTTCCTGCCCACCCACGAAATTGCCGCGCACGCAAAATTTCGAACCCTTATACACCCAAATTTCCCGTCCGTGAAAACCCTCCGTGTCGACATTTCCCCTTCCTCTCTCGTCTCCTCCCAAACCCAAGCTCGTCGTCCCGGTCTTCCACCTCGTCGTGTAGCCTACCGACCCGGCCGTCATCCACCTCGCCGTCCCGGTCTCCCACCTTGCCGTGCAGGTCACTGCCAAGATCTGCCCCCTCGCCGTCTAGGTTGCCGCCAAGATCTTCTCCCTCGCCGTCCAGGTTGCCACTAAGATCTGCCACCTCACCGTCCAGATCACCGCCAAGATCTTCCTCCTCGCCGTCTAGGTTGCCGTCAAGATCTGCCACCCTCGCCGTCCAGGTCGCTGCCAAGATCTTCCTCCTCGTCGTCCAGGTTGTCGTCAAGATCTGCCACCTCGACATCCAGGACGCTGCCAAGATCTGCCACCTCGGCATCCAGTCGCCGCCAAGATCTCTCATCTCGTCATCCAGGTCGCCGCCAAGATGTGCCTCATCACCGTCCAGCTCGCAGGTCGTCCAGCTCCTCACCAACCTCGCTGGTCGTCAAGGTCTCCCACCTCGATGCCACGAGTAAAGGTTCCCACCATCAAAAGCAATAAGAAAAAGGCCCTAAATCCCGGAGGCAACCTTGAGAGAATTATTTCTAGTTTAATGCCCACCACGAGTGATGGTCTGTTTGATGCTTGTTTCCTGCACATGTTTTTTTAATTGCATGTTTGGTGCTTCTGTTTGATGAGTCCCTATGGTCAAAGTTTGCTTATTTTCTAGCTTGTATTAGCTTAAGATCAGTTTTGCGATCCAATTTGTCTTAGGTCCACATATTAGATTACTCAGATCGGTCTGTTACATCATCAGTACTACAGAATCAATACTAGTCCTATATTTTAGAACAGAAAAGACACCCCATGGAAGAACCCCGAAAGTGAGTAGCTTACTTTGTAGCTGTAACTGTTATAGGTTCTTAGCAACTGTTATGTTTGTACCTAACTTTGAGCTCTTTATTCATGTTAGAACGACAAACAAAACCTAGTGCCGTTCGCAATCGCAAGCGCGTCAATGCGGATATAGTTGACGGCACAACACATGAGACTCCGGTAGTAAAGAAACATATCAAACCGACTCCACCAGCAGTATCTGCAGCCGCATCGCCACGAGTAAGAAGGGCTTCACATCATGGGACCAATCCTGCAGCTTCTGATGCTCAAGGGAAGCTACCAGCCCACCAAGCAAAGAAGGTAGATGCCGAACTCAAGCGACGAGTGGTCCAAGCCGAGGAGGCAGCTCTCCAAGGCCAGCAAGAAGCTGCCTGAGGGGAGAAAGCAGTTGAGAGTGGAATAAACATGGGAAATAAGCTGGACAGGGTGTCCAAAGGAGGGAGGATCGGAATTCTTATTCCTCCGAGAAAGACAAGGCCAGTGGACTCAAAGATTGCTTCCATGTATGTTACTGCCTGTTCAATAGCTGTGAAGGAGATTGTCCCTATCTTCCCCATTGGAAAGAGTACAAGGAAAGGAAAGACATATTTTTTGCCTACGCCCGCCACGTGTCCGTAAGTTTTGTAACTCAACTTTCTAGTTCACTCCATTGCTGTTCATAAAACTAAAGAATGCTCTTTCTTTTGTTTCAGTTAAAATTTATTATGAACCTCAAAGACCACTCGATTCATGAATCTCTTCTATGGAATCTCAAGAACCATACAGGACAAAGACGATATATACTGATGCGCATGTTTTTTGACAAGGCCCCGGTTTTACAGACACCTCCTGAGGAAGTGAAACACATGAGCGAAGCAGGTTGGTGAAAGTTAGTCGATAACTGGTCCACACCTGAGAAACATGTCGTGTCTTTGTTCACTCAACCTTGCCACTGTTACAATTCGATAACATGGACTGTCGCTAATATGTTCATAATCTTTGTTTCTGTAGATGGCTTGTATGAAAGCCGTCAGTAGCAGACAATGTGTACAGTTCCCTGGTGCCACAGGTTCTTGTAGCTGCGAGATGTTGTCCAGTTCGCTTGTCAAAAAAGCAATTGTAAGTCACTCGGAATTCTATACTCTCGAATCAATAGATTCTTCTAGGTACCTTCTGAGGTATACCTTTGTGAATTCTACTGCAAACTCCTGTCGTCAGCTCATTCACCTATGTTTTTCATCTGATAATTCATGTACATGCATACTTTCTTGCTTGTCATCTGCTATTTCACCTATCCTTTTGATCGGCTATTTTCTGTATGTTTTGTACATGCTTTGTCTTCTGCTTTTTTTAGCTATCACGAGTAGGAAAAAGCCTACCAGTGGCGCACCACATTTTCCTAACAGTGGCGCATCATTGTGCGCCACGAATACCATGCGACTGGTAATTGTTATCTGTGGCGCACATGTCTGATGCGCCACGGGTATATGTTATACATGTGGCACACCTGACCAGATGCGTCGCATGTAACTTTTAATGGCGCATGGAGTCAGGTGCGGCACGGGTAAGGGTGCGCCACTCGTAATTATCTGATGCGCCACTTGTAATATTTTGATAATTCTGAGAAAATATTTTTTAATATGATGTATACGTATTTATATGGTTATACAGTTTGAATACAATACATTATCTATAGTTGCAAAACAGTGTAATAGACAAAGTTGATAAGACCAAGACACATTCGTTATATTAATTAGAATCCGACATAGAAGAGTGTCAAAATATTAGACAAGTCGAGGTCTCGAGATCGAGTACACCAAGTTCATCATCACATTACAAGGTAAGTGGTCACCCTAAACTATAATCAAATATAGGAGAACCACAATCACAGTGAGCAAGACGGGGATCACGATGCTGGTCTTCATCCGGTTCCTCCTCTTCTCTTCCGCTACCTAGCTTCCGCCTCCTCTTTACTCTTGTACCCTTTGTAGCTGTTACCCTGCAACTAAACAAAATGATCCGGATTTGTGCCTCATATTTAGATTGGACACACATTTCAGGGATGGAGCAAGCGAACCAAGTAGGATGCAAAAGATGTTTATTTTGTGCATATCATAAGGTTCGCTAGCACCACCCTGAATCACATAGTGCCACAACATTTTAATCATCGGCATTATCAAAAACATAGTACCAACCTAAACAAAAATGACTTGGATTTGCGCCTCATACTTAGGCCAGACACACATTTCTGAGATGGGGCTAGTGAGCCAAGTAGGATGCACAAGATGTGTATTCGTGCATATCACAAGGCTCACTAGCACCAACCCAGATCACACGGTGTCACAACATTTTAATCATCGACATTCAAAGAAAGAGACAAAACAAAATTGGATTTGTGCCTCATACTTAATCATCCACATTCTACAAAACGAACATCAAGTAGTGCCGCAATAATTAAAAGCAATGTAATAAAGCATTATTTACACGATTTAGTGACAACCCTAATAAATAGCATCGATCATAATTTAGTTCAACGACTGTCAAAATTATAGAGCTTGCTAGGCAAGTTAACGTACGGATAAAGTTTACAACACTTGTTCATCGATCGTTTGAAACTACACAAGTAGACAAACATCAAGGCTTCTGACTTGGCCCAACAAACGCGGGGGGGGGGGGGGGGGGGGGGGGGGGAGGGAGGGGGCAGGGGCAGCCTTCTGGACTCAGGAACGGCCTATCATCACCCTGCGTCAGTAGGTGAGTTTCTATGTCCCTATTAGACGGTGCTCTATTGACGTGGAAGATCCCCCTTTCGTGCAGACATCGTGAGTGATGATTCTCGCAAACCACCCCTGGATATGAAAGAACACCTCTCTAAGATTTGAATCCTGGATTACTGCCAAGCATGCGGCCCAGCCTTGGAGATGACTTGGCAGCCTAAGGTTCTGTTGGTCTCGTAGAAACGCTCGCATGTGATGGAGGGCGTAGTAGACACTTTTACCACTCCCCGCCGGCTGCTTGACGAAGGGGAACTTCGTTACATGGTTGAACACGTGCATGCCACGATTGCGCTTTGGCGTCGTGACGGTGCCTTCCGATTTGGCATAGCCGGTGAGAGAACCATCCATAACTTCCTTGATATTGTCGTAGTTCTTGTTCGTTGCACTATCCGAGTCTAAGTACGTGGCCACCAAATGCTTCGACGACAAGCATATGAGTGTGCAGCTGTTCTCTCCGTGCAAAACAATTCAAACGGAATGTTGGAATTAAAGAATGATGAAAATCTAAGAAAGCATGTTACGACGGCGAGCGAATGACTTACTCGGAAATATAAGGCATGAGAATGTAATCCTTGCTCATGGTCGCCAGCGAAAATTCCTGAAGGGACTTCGTCGCGATTCTCCGGTCCCCATTGTTGCTTAAGTGGGTGTCACACATGTAGATGGGGTCCACTATCGTGATGCCTGGGGTTTGCTCTAATGATCTGCATCGCCATACTGATCGCAAATAGGCGGACAAAGGTATGGTGAAGCGGATGAAGGTGAAACATATCGAAGATGTCAGCAAACCGTAGGGTCAACAAATCCCCGTTTGATTCCACCACGAAGCCCTTGTCCTCTGGCACCTTGGCCACGAAAGCCGAGTATCCCACATCTCTCTCCTTAAGAAGGCGTTTCTCTAATATTTGAACACCGTCATGCAGACTCCGCATATCCCCCGTTGCGGCATTGTACAATTCCTTACTTAGCATCGGCATACCCATCATATGCAGCCTCCACTCCAGATTCTTGGATTTTGGTGGCCCGTCTAGAGCCCGGATCGGATTTGGAGCCGTCTGGCTCGCAGCCTTCTTAGTTGATCTTTTCTGATGCTTCTTCTTGCCATCGCCTTGTAAGCAGCCACCGCCGGCCGCTATCTGCTCGCCTGCCACCTTGTGGAGTGTGTTGGGGCTAAAAATAATAGGATGCTTGCCTTTTTTAGGCTCAGTGAAGGCGCAATCTGGAGGCGTCTCCGTGGAACCGAACAAACGCTTGTTGCAATTGGGTTTCTCCGCAAGACCAGCTGGATCCCTAGCATCTGTAGCATCAAAGGGTTCTTCAACATTAGTCGTGAACAAGAGTCCTTCGTCGTCATACGCACCAGTGTTGATGTAGTCATTGGCGTTGTCATCATCCATGTCGTCGGCCGGATCCTGTGCCATATGCATGTCAGGATCAACCGTCGACACAACACGCTGTAGCGGTGCGGCGGTATTGTCATGGCTTGGCGCCGGCACTACTTGTCACGTTGTCTCTGGCAGGGTGGTGCCATCCAAACGAATCTATCACTTCGGCCATTGCAAGGGCGACCAGTAGCAGTCTTTGAGGACCATACCATCATCGCCTCCTTGGGGTACAATGGGAGGTTCCACGTAGTCACAGCCCGGGAGCGTCCGATGCAGTGCAACCCTATACACGTTGGATGGCATCGACACTGAGTGCATCATGCAGTTTGCCGCTTGAATGATCTTAGCCTTGGCAACATCCTTCAACTCGCCGTTCACATAGTGTAGGAGAGTGCATCCGGCGTCGTCCTGCGAAAAGATGTAGAGCGTGAGAGATGCCAGTCAAAGGCAAGGAGATGGAGTCATCAGTCGAGCCTCCGATGCTTAGTTACCGTGATGGAGTCGAGCTCGGCTAATGTCGAAGGACCGCCGACGGCGGGCGTGCAAGTGACGGAGGGGTTGGTTTGTTGGCGCGGTGCCGGCCGGCGAATTCTCCCTACCACGTGCATCAAGCTTTGGTGCCGCGATGTTGGCAGCCGGAGTCACCATTACGTCCAGCGTTGCATTTTGCGAGTTGCTCCCGGCCATGCTGGGAATCGGGGGCGGCCCAACTCGACCACCATCGTTCCGCTTCCCCAATCCTGCCAACAAGGAAGGAAGGAGGGCCTGGATCTCCTCTGCCACCTGGGTTTTGACTATATTCGGAATTTGATCCACATTTTCTTGGAGTGCATCAACCGGCTTCCACTTTTTTCCTAATGGTATCAACCTCAACCCTTTGCTCCTCGCTCATTTTCTCCATTCGCCTATTCGGGTCCAACTTGTTATAGTGCTCCCCTAATTTCCTGGTCAAGACAAAGCCGGTCACACGGCCGGCCGGCTGACGTCGGCGGCTTCAACTTCGGCCTCCCTTCAACACGTTAATCGCCCTGTTCAAAGGTTGTCCCATGGGATGAGGATCTCTGAGATCCCGCACTAGCGCTTTCAAATTCCTACCCAAGGAACGTGAACCATTAAAATTTTGTATTTATTAATTAGAACTAGCAAAGTGGCCCGCGCTCATGCGCGGGCAACCATCTAACATTTATGTTACTCAAGAATGCACATCAATCAAGTGTACAACGTGCATATACGTCATTTCCTGTAGCTATTTTATTGTTAAAATGGTATACTTAATGAAACTCCATGGATGATTCCTAGGTGCTTTTGGGTCAACAACAAAAGAGCAACAATACTGTCTGTTGAGCTGGCTTCAAATATTTGTTGCAATCGCAGACTATCCCATTAAGTGGTTACATATAATTGAACAAAGTTATTCCATACAAAATCATTCAAAACCTTATTTGGTCGCATGTACATAATAAATACGATAGTACTACTCATAGCAACATTACGGTTGCAATCTAAAATTCCATCTAGTAATTTACGTTGAAAATTGTATCCCTTGCTTCTGTTATCTGTCTACAATAGTGTTTGGGTGACTTCAGCTATTCTTCACCATATACTTAATCAACAAACCACACTTTGAATTTTTGATTCAGAACAAAATTTTGATGAGGTCGATGAAGGTGCCTGATTTGAGATGATTATGCAAACACATCTCGAACATCTGTGAAAAATGTTATCTAATGATGAGCCTGAAAAGCACAAAAACGTTAGAGAAGAGCGTAACAAAATCGAGAACCTTATATGATTACCAAGAAGCTTTTTCGCAATAATAATTCAAAAATATTTCTTATGTATGAACACCATAATTGCAAGGGAAGAATAGCTTGGCAAACCATTGTATAGACCCTTCGATCATTTCATTGCCACTATAATCAAGTAAATACCAATTCAAGTATTGTATTAGGAATTCATGTTAGATGTTAGGAAAACACGTTCAAGCTACTACTACCGATGAAAATTACACGTTCAACCATTATTTTTTACTAAATTCTTGATAAGCTAAGACACCCCCAAAAAATTACACAGATCAACTTACATGTGTTAAGGTCATAGTTGACATCACTAAAAATAAAAAAATTCACATAATTTATTAAGTGGTATTACATATACTAGGTAATATGTCTGTGCGGTGCAACGGGAGAGACAAAAATCTACGCCATGAAACACCACAAAGTAAGGTCTGATATAACTCGAGTGTGTCTCAATTTCTCAGTTAAGCACTTAATTAAGCTCAGGAGTTGATGGGAACAACAATAGTGTGAAGGGCCGATTGACAGGTACGTACAATTGTTGACCATGCATCCTTAAATATCTCACCACTAAAGGTGATGGCGAAATTAATTCTTTTCTTTTCGACCTCATTTGAAGTCTCAATATGAAATTCATAGTAATACAAGCCAACCAGATAATATGTTGAGTACAAATGACAGGCTACAGACATAAGAGAATCTTGAGGAGTTATCGGAAGACATACGTAGGTGCGGAAAATCGGTTTGTGCTTCAAATCCAATTTCCAGTTTTTTATAGAACATGCAGTAAGCATTCATATTGTTCATTACGATAGAGAAACAACACTTACAACTTTCCCCCTAATTATAACAAACCGCCAGATTTTGATTGGAGCAATATATAGAATAGACCATCCTCAATATTTAGTGGCATCTAGTTCTTGTTGCACTATTAAAAGTGATCATCCAAGTAGGGATATCCCAGTTCCCAACGAATGGTTGACAGGTCTATCTCCAGCGCCGAATGCCTCATTACTTTCTTTGAATTCTGGACAAACCGCCAGATGTTGAAGTTCCCTGCACAATTGAATATCTATAAGTATCAGCGAATTAAGAAGCAACATGTATGGAAATGGTCCGAACAAATTCAGATCGTTCAGGAAGGATACTTTAATTTCATCAACAATCGATTGATAATTTTATTAGTACAACATGTGATTATCTGTCCAATTTTTTTCTAATATTAAAGGGATGAGCATGCTGTGAAACATTAATTTGCGCTAATTATAAATCACCATAAGCTAATCTTGGAGTTGTGACAGGTAATAAAAAACTGCACTTGTTGACATGTTCCTGCACAATGATTACGAAGCTAGAAATTCAGTTGTTGTTGACGGATTTTAATTAAACGAGCACAACACATGGCTACATCTTACCGAGCTTGCAAGTCAGTATCAAGTATGGGTCAATATTGTCTGGTATGGTTGCTCACGGAGGTGGCTGTGATTGCTGCAGACATCCTAGAAGGTTTGAACTGTTAACATAACAATAGTCCCGACAAAAAGGTCGACTGTCATGTACTCACTGAGAGTAAATAAATAGGCGAAACACAATCTGTTAGCCAGACCACTATTTCGTTCCATGGAACTTGGGCAAACCAACTTGAGATGAATATATGCCACAAGGGTTTTTTTTTGTCTCTCAATGCATTCTTACAATTTACCTTCTCTTTTGCAGTTATAGGGACAACATTTGCTTTCATTCTCTTATTCAATATCCTCGTGTGGATCAGGGTTCTCACTGCTGGCACCAGCACCCTTCTTCTTCCGACCTACAAAGAAAGGGTAATGTACCGACAATTAATCTCATATAACTGAAATGATTTTCCTCATGAACATAACCATGAGGTCCATGATCTGTAAGTTCTAACCCTTATGTGACTAAGTGTAGGTACAGAAGCTGGGGTTCTAGTCACTCTCCCTATGTTCAGTCATGGCAGCATGCTTCTTTGTGGAGATGAGCATCATGAAGCCTCCAGGCTCCAGCTCAGGAGGCGCCTAAGGGACTGTTCATGTACTATGTAGAACAAAAACTGCACAGCTCCCATATTATATGATCCATGTCCTATATACTACTTTCAAGTGAAAAATAATAGAAGTAATTTGCCGTCAATATTATTGCATTTACGTCTTGCACAAAAACAATCATTACATAGATAATATATTTGATGTATCATGTATCCTACTTGCCGTGCAATAGTATTTTCGACAAACAAACTCATCATAGACATTTTCTGTAATGAGCCATCAAATAATCTATTGTATCCATTGAACTAATCTATTCTGAACTTGTAATTACCTTGTCACAGGCATCCAAACCAGAACGATTAGTCGGTCTTGATGGAGTCAATTGGTCACAATATTTTCCGGAGGTTCCTTTGCATGTTTTTTATCCGATCTCGCATTAGATAAATCCTATTACTGTCCGAGGAAATTAGTGGTATCCATCTTTTTATCTACCTCTGAAACTGGTCTGTGGTACAAATCAAGATAACCTGTGAAAACAATGGATAATCAATAGTTTAATGCAACATACACTCAATAGGAAAAAAGAGCTCACTATAAGGGGTCGTTTGGCTCCAGGAATGGCATAAATAAGAGAATTCATTTGATGGTTCCATAGTACACATATTTGGCTGCACCGGAATTAGTTATAGGAATTCATTTGACAATTCCAGTCGATTGACGTCAAGCGTTATCCAATTCCGATCCAGACACCCGTCACTCCTCCCTCTCACTCTCCACGCCGGAGCGGGCTGGGGACGGCAACGCCGGAGCTCGTCCCCACGGCAGCATTGGCGGCTGGGGATGCTAGTAGGCGGCGATGCAGGGGCCGGCGGGTGGAAGTCTCTGCTGGAAAGCTGGCCGTTGCGGTGACTGGTGGAAGTCGGAGGGCGGAGGTCCGGCTGGTGCCGGCGCGTGCCCACTCGACGCAGGCGAGGACGCGAGAGCACCATGCTCGCTTCCCTGACATCAACAACACCTACTCCCCATCTTCTCCCTTCAAGCTACAGCCAGCAACGACATCTCAGAAAGAATCGGCAGTTGCAACGAGGCTCAACGGAGGAACGGAGCACGACCTCCGCGACCCCTGCGACGGAAGCGCTGGGCTTCATGGGGATGGAGAGAGGGCGCGGAGAGGGTCACAGATCTGTCGCGGAGCGGAGGTGGCCGGTGGATGGAGATCACCGGCGGCGGCGTCCTCCATGGTCGCCGGACCAGCAGGCTTTCTCACGGGAGCTTTTTTTTT